>CM076580.1:1221399142-1221754568 GCA_034641835.2 Pinus albicaulis
TCTCTCTTTTTTGAAACATTTTCCTCTCATTTTTTTATTTTAAAACAAAACACAACAATGGTATTTACAATGGAAGTGAAAAATTTAAATTGGAAATCAACAGTAGTAATGCTTGAGCATCCTGCCATTGACAGGACCCCAAAACAGATTTGTACCATCTAGATCTTGCAGAAAAAAGGCATTTGGACCAATGGTGGATTGGATGATGTAAGGACCTTGCCACAAGCTGTCAAATTTTCCATGCTTTCCTTTGTCCTCTCTCCTAGACCCACTTAAGTACCTTATCTCCAATTTTTAAGTCACAAGCTTTTGTTCTTTTATCAAACAACTTTTTAATGTTCTCTTGCACTTTCAGAGCTCTGTTGTAGACTTCTTCTCTTGTCTGCTAGAGATGTATGGTTTGATTGATCCTCCTTACCATGTTGTCCTCTTTTGACTGTATCTCTTGTACCAATTTAATCACTGGTACCCCTAGGCTGGTGGGGAACACTGCATCTGCTCCATAGACTAACTGATATGGGGACATTCCAATGGATTTCTTTGTTGTTAACCTGTCAGCCCATAAAGCATGCACTAACTTGTTATGCCATGATTTCTTATTCTCTTGAAGCAGCTTTTTGATGATGGTCACCAAAATTTTATTTGATGATTCTACTAGCCCATTACCTTGTGGGTAATAAGTAGTAGAATGACCAAGTGCAATCTAATACCTGTGACAGAAATCAATCATCTTTTTGGAACCAAAATCAGCAGCATTATCAGTGATAATCTTCTTAGGGCAGCCAAATCTAGAGAGGATGTGGTATTCAAGGAATTTAATGATAACAAAATCTATGGCATTCCTAGAAGGGATGGCCTCTATCCATTTTGTGAAATAGTTTGTGGCTATGAGAATCCATTTGTGTTGGGCAAATGAAGTAGGATGGATCTCCCCTATGAAATCTAGGCCCCACTATTGAAAGGGAGCCTCAAAAGTTATTGGTTGTAATGGTAAAGGGAGGAGTTTTCTTTTTCCATCAAAGCTCTGGAACTTATGGCAGGCAACTATCATTTTGTGGATATCATTGAATGGGCCAGTAATAGCCAGCCCTGAGGATTTTGTTAGCAGTGGTTTTTCCAGTTTAGATGGCCTCCACACTCCCCTGCATGGAACTCATGTTTAATCCTCTCTGATTCAGCTTCAGGAAGACATTTAAGCAGCAAACCATTTTCATTTTTCCAGTATAAACGTTGATTTAAAATGCAATAGTTTCCGGCTTTTAACTTTATAAACCTGGCCTTAGTCTTTGATAAATCAGGAGGAGCATTAAGATTTGTAAGCACATACAGGATATCAGAATACCAAGGAGAGTTTTGAAATTGTTCTTCAACAGTAGGAGCAGGAAATCCTTCATGTTCATCCAAGGCATCTACCATGTTTATGTTAAGGGCTTGTAAGTTAGATTCAACCATTAATTGAGCTAAGCCCTGACCTTTGATAAGTTTTGTGGGCTTTATTTCCAGGTCATACTCTAGTATTACAGCAATCCATTTTCCCCTCTTTCCATTTGGATCTTGGGACAAAATGTATTTTACCACTATGTTTGGCACGTAGGAAATGATGTGAGAATGCAGAATATACACCCTGAATTCTTTCAAGGCCTTTACCAAGGCATAGGCCTATTTTTTCATTATGTTATACTTCAAGGGTGCATCCCTCAGCGCCTTGCTGAAAAAAGCAATAGGTTGTTCCTGTCCCTCTAGATTCTTCTGCAAAAGGACTGCAACCACTGTATGCTCTGTTGCAAAGGAGAATATAAGGAAATATTTTGAAAAATCGGGGCTGATCAGGATTGGTGCCCGGGTGAGTGCATGTTTAACTAGTTTGAAATATTTTTTGGCCTCTAGAGTCCATTTGACCCCCACTTCCTTTTTCAGCATGTTTGTCATATCTCTAAGGAGTTCTACTAAGTTGGGAATAAACCTCCTCAAGAAGTTAATTTTCCCAATAAAGGACTACAATTATTTTATGTTTCTTGGGTCTCTAATCTGCAATATTCCCTCAACTCTTTTCGGGTCTATTTTGATCCCCTTTTCTGATATAATATGGCCAAGAAGCTTACCTTCTTGAAGGCCAAATACAGTCTTCTTGGGATTTAAAGATAGCCAGAACCTTCTACATTTCTCAAATACTCTTCTCAGATGTTTGAAGTGCTCCTCATCAGTTTTGGAATATTTTGTTACGTCATCAAGGTAGATTATGATGAAGTGACCTATTTCCTCTGAAAAGGCTATGTCCATAGCTCTTTTGAAGGTTGCACCAGCATTCATTAGTCCAAAAGGCATTTTCACGTACATGAAAGTGCCCCATGGAGTGGTGAAGGTTGTCTTAAGCTGATCTTCTGGGAGTACTAAGACTTGGTTATACCCTGAAAAGCAATCTAATAGGGAGATCATTTTTGAGCCAACTACCCTTTGTAGGATGTGTTCCATCTTGGGTAAGGGGTAATTGTCCTTAAGTGAAGCTCTGTTAAGGTTTCTAAAATCAATGCACAGTATGATATCTCCTGTCTTTCTCCTCACAGCTACAAGGTTGGAGACCCAATCGGAAAACCTCATAGGCACTATGATTCCTGCCTCATACATTTTCTTGATTTCCTTTTCAACTAGAGGAAGTTGTACTTGATTAATTCTATGCAGTTTTTCGCTAAAGGGTTTTTGGTTTTCTTTCAATGGGATCTTGTGCATGATGATTTCTGTATCATAGGCTTTTAAGTCCTCATAGCTCTAGGCAAACACATCAACAAACTCTTTAAATAAATCAATGTATTTCTTCTTGATGTGTGTTGGTAAGGATTTAGCTAATTTAATCACCTTAGGCTTATCCTCGGTGCCAATATTTATTCCTCAACATTGGATTCTGTGTGTTCTATAATGGGTTTCTTTGCTACAACATTGAAATAAAAAATGTCTTCAAGGGGTGCTAGTCCTCTGGGTATGTTCTTGTCTTTGGAATGCAACACCTCTATGTCTTCTTTTTTTGCATTCTTGTATTCTTTAGTTTGAGTTCCAAGTTCTTCAGTTAACATGTTTATTTCTACATTATGGGGTGATTTTTCTTCACCAGGGGGATCTTCATTTAGGCATTTTTCATCAGATTTAGAGTCTGAATTAGGAATTTCAAACTCATTCCTACCAAACAGGAAATCCTCTATCTGCTTGTCACCCTCAAAGACCTGCCAATACTTCTCATTATCTGGCATTGTAGGCCTATATTTTGTTTGAATGATGATCAGTTTGTCAGTAGGTGATTTCTGATATGAACTAGCAATGCAGGCTAATCCATTTGCAATAATGTTCTGACTCCTAGGAACAAACACAAGCTCATATTCTACAAAGGTCTTCAGTAAATCCATGGCATCATTTCTGTACACCCTAAATCTAGGATGATTTGCAGTGTACTCTCCATTCGCTTGTTTGATGACTAACTCAGAGTCTCCATGTACAACTATCCTTTGGGCTCCTAGGTTTTTCAATAGATTCAATCCTAGGATGAGAGCTTCATACTCTGCAATGTTGTTTGTACATTTAAAATCTAGGTTGAAGGCATGACTCTCAGCATAGTTACTTTCAATATTATACAACCATACCCCAGCTCCTGCATTCTTCCTAGTGGAAGACCCATCAAAGTTCATTCTCCATAAGGGGTTTTTTCAAATTTATTATCATATACATCCCTAATGCTATGTTCACCATTATGTTGCATTATGGGGTCTGCACCATGTTGTGTAATGTTTTGTTCTTCAGGACTTTCATGGAGTTCAGAGTGATGAGTAGTCTGCTATTTGCAGTCTTGGTTTTGTTCACTCTGATTATCTATTTCATCACATTGTCCAAAGGTTTCTTCTTTGTTTTCATCTATATCTAGAGCTGCCATTGTGTTAAGATCTGTGGGCTCTACTTCGTTGTTCATACTTCTGTCTTTGAGTTATGGCTCATCTATAGATTCATCATTGAAAAGGATAAAAGAGTCCAGATCTGTATGGACAGAGTATAGAGGTGAATTTTTAGGTTTCTCAGGCTGCTAACCATAAACTTCATGTGTGCCTCTCTATATAGTCTTCTAAGCTGGCTAAAGACAGGGATTGTGGCATAAGTCATGTCCATTTGCATTTTGCCTTGTAGCTTGGCACCCCATGACCTTGAAAACAACATGCCATACTTAGGAGGCACATCTGCCACTACAACATCCATTACCATGCACTTGGCTGGGATTTGGGTCAGATTCACATAGAGACCTTTGATTAGGCCAAGGCACTTCACTCTGCTAGAGTCAAATGAATACAAATCCTTATAAGGTTGGGTTATCTCTAGGCCTAACTTCTCCATAATCACCTTTGGCATCAGATTGTGTGATGCCCCAGAGTCATGCATAGCGTTGTGAAGGATTTTGTCATGGATATTGCGGCTGATATAAAAAGAAGGAACTACCCCTTCCTAAAAATTCCCTTCAATTTTTGGGCCAAACAAAAGAGTTGGTTGATCATCATTTAAATTGATAGTGTAACTATTTTCTCCTAGATTTAAAGCTTTCAAAATTTGATCTTTATATGCATCTTCGGTGGCCAACTCTGTGAGAGGCACTAAAATTTTGATTTTGGCTATCTCACTTTCCAAATTGAATGGATATTGACTCTTTGAAAGGCTCAATTCTTTTTTATTAACCACCATTTTATTGGTAGAATCAGCTTGCTGATTCTCAATATGTACAATGTTTGAAGCTGTTTTATCAGGAGCATTAGCTACAATGCTAGTGCTGCTAGTTTCTTGGCTTTGTTTATCAGTAGTTTCGATTTCCTTTTCTTTGTTTCCAGAACTCTCAACTGCTGATTTATTACTTTCAGCAGTCACTTTAGGAGTTTTCTCACGTCTTTTCTTGATGGTGATTTTAGAGCCCTTTGGTTTGGGAGTATCTATGTTCTTTTTTCTTCTGAGTTCATATTTTTCTCTGACCTGCATGATGGAATTTTCAAATCCCAACCTATAGTCCTCAGATTCTAACCCTTCCTCATCCTAATGTGAGTATGTGGTACGATTATATTCTGTGGAAAAGGTGTGAATTTGGTTGTCTACTTCCACCATGTTTATTTTGGTTCCCTCGGACTCTTCTATTATCCCCTCATCTTCATCAAGGAAATTCTCTTGAAATGGGGGTATGACTTGTTGATCAAAGTCTCTCTGTCTATTTGGGGGATTGTTTCTCCTAAAGTTTTGGTTCTGGTTTCTATTCTGATTACTGACTTGGACAACCATTTTCTCCATCATTTTTTCTATCCTTTCCATGTTTTTGGCTAGAATTTCATATTTTGGATCAGATGTGGAGGCTGATGCATCATCCCTATAGGTTACCTTCTTCTCAGCCCTCATTCTAGCTCTTTTTTCAATCATTTTTTCCTCTACACTTACTGCTCCTTTTTGCATATCTTCCAATGTGTTGTAATCTCTTTCCCTAAGCTGGTAGGCCATGTCAGCATCAAATCCTTCAGGGTATTTCACTAAGGCAATTCCTTGGGGAGGTTTCATATGGGGTGGAAGAGCACTGTAGACACTGTTGAATCGGGTGGAATAGTCATGGACACTCTCTCCCTGATTTCTTTTCAGATTCTTATATTCTACTAATATTTGGAGAGGTTTTCTTTTGAATTCCCATTTATTTATGAAAGTTTGATGTAAAGAGGGAAGGTCATTGATGCTATTGGGAGGTAGGCCTTTAAACCACTTCTTCACTTCTCCTCCTAAACTCTAAGCAAATATCCTCATATTAATGTTTTCATCTCCAATTTCCATATAGTCAAAGGCATCTTCCATCCTATCTACATGATGTTGAGCAGTGTTGGACTCTTTTCTAGTGAAATGAGGGATTTTTGACTGGTAATCATTGGGTAGTGGAGCCAAAGGCTGTGGTAACACTAGAGGGGCATACCATGCTGCCATGATGGTGTTTTGAGGAGGTAAAGGATTGGCTTGAGCAGCAGGTATATGAATGACAGAAATGCTAGGACCAACAACACACTGTTGAGTTGATTTAGGGTGATATAGGCCCAAGTTTTGAATGAAATGAATATCAGGGGGTGTATATGGAGGGGTCTCTCTGTCCCTAATATGTTGACCACTATGAGATGGTGAACTTGGAGGCTCGAGGTCTGCCTGATCTAAAGAATTGAATGACTTAGTTCTTGGTAAATTGCTTGGTAAGTCTAACTCAATTTGAGTGTCTAATAGAGCTGCAAATTTTTCAGGTGCTGAATTAGCTCTATGAATGTGTCTGACAATAGTTGGCTTTCTAGGGGTGGGAGATTTCCTAAGAATGCTCTTAGGGTTGTCAACTATTTCAGGTGGGTTAGGGTTAGGATAAGCTCTAGTGTGAATGGTTCTTGAAGCCAGTATGTTTGTTTCTTAACAAAGAGGCTTAATCCTATGTGTTTCTTCTAATATGGCTGATGTTGTAATGAAAACTGGTCTCCCAGTGGAGTCTTGTGAAAACAAAGATAATCAGCAGGCCTATTGATCACCAGTGGAGTCTTTAGTCATTAAGGAACTGTGGAGTTGCCAGGTGGAAGGTTTAGAATTTTTCGAAGGAGATTTAATGTCCACCACGGTGATTAACTACCAAAACAAGGCTAAGTTGGTCTTCTTTGAGTGTTTAGAAATGTTTAAAGGAGTGTTTTACTCAAATTATGTCCCCAGTTGAGTCACCATTATGTTGGGGTTCTCGTGTTTTGGCAGGTTTGGCAATACAAAAAGACAAGACAACATCAAACCACTTTTGGATCTCAGGATCTAGCCCTCTTGGATCTAGAGAGGGATCTCTCTATAAAGGGCAAAGAAATATATGTCTTTGAAGTTCGATTTTAAGGTATTAGGCTAGTTATAAGGCACAAGGGTTGTTGTTTTGTTTTGTTTGTTTGTTTGGTTGTTGGGAAACATGAAAGAAGGGTTCAATGTAAGACAAAAGTGAGCACAAGAGGATTTTTGGCAATGGGGAGATAATTCAAAGAAAACTCAAGTCCATTGAGCAATGGGGTCATAAAAGGGGTTTACTTGCAATTCAATATCTAAGGCTTTCAAATGGGCTAGTCATCTAAAACAGAGGATCTCTAAAGATGATAGTATGGGATGAAATGATAAGGAATGAAGGTGAATGACAAGGAAACCTTCCAAGGTGACCACTTAGGAGCAAATCTAGGGACAGGGCATGCATTAGTCATCTATCATCAAACTCCTATGAGGTTAACTCTTCATACAATAGAAAACATTTAAGATTGACACAAGGTGAAGCCTAAGATCAGAGAAAGGCTTTTAACTTTCAATGCTTTTGACATTCAACTTAAGGGATCTTAGAAAAGCTTAACCATTGGAAAAGGACCCTAGTGAGACAGAATCAACTCTAAATCTCCCAATATCCCAATTATTTCAGTTAAAACCAGACAAGAACATCTAAGAACGGAATCTTAAAGTTACACATCAGTAAGCAGTGAATAACCAACTACTATACTGGTTAAATTATCTCAAATTTGTTCTCAGATCACACAATTAGTAGAAAACATCCAAGATAAGAAAAGCAGGAAGCATTAGGGTACCATGCAGGGGTATATCCTAAGCCAGATTACTAATTCTTATAAGAGAAATTAAATATGATGAATAACAAAGAGAAAACATTGAGAAAGATAGAATACATCACCACTGCTTTAAATCAGGATCCAATGAACAAGTTTGTCATATTAAAGAGTAACACCAGTCACATATATCATTGTCCAACAGCTTGATATTTAGTCTGAAATCATCTCCTCAACCTATTTTACAACTAATACACAGAACTCTATCTCAAATGAAACATTAAAAAAGAGGAAAAAGAGTGATCGAGGCCCATTCTATTTTAATATCCCTACATTGACTTTCAGTACTCTCTGGATGAAAGAGTGGTCTTCAACAGGCTGATTATAACTTCAGAGGTATGTTCTTTGATGTACCTTTTGGCTGTTTGTACTCTGAAGTACTCTGGGACAAGTAAGGCAGATAAATGAATTCAGGCCTACCATACTATGTAACTAATGCTCTGGCAACCTTAGGACTACTGTCAGGGTGGTGATCTTCTCAGGAACATTGATGGAGAATAAAAACATTATGGGAACTCTTCCTTTCTTGGGAAAGAACCTTATGCTGATGTGAAACACTGATAAGGTTTGTTTCATGTGCTTCAGACCTTATTAGGACTTCTGGATCATTCATGAGGTCTTCAATATTTATATTCACCCTCTAAACACTGGATTAAAGCTTTTAATATTCAATAATTGGCTTTAAATCTCTTTAACTGTCACTAACACTCTTTGTCGCTTCACTTCTGTCTTGTTTTTTAATATGCAGGTTTAATGGAATTGGAGGGTTTGCAATAAAGTTAATAACTCTGATTTGGATAAATAAACATGCTTTGAACCCTCTTTGGTTGTCCCTCCTGCTATCTTCTGGCTCTGAAAATGGCATTCTGCGCCACTATATAATTCTATCTATGACTGTGAGACATAGTGCAATCGCAGTCCTTTAATAATTGCAAAACAAATAAACTTGTTAAGGAAATCAATGGGAGTGGAGGAGGATTGCTTGGAGGCTTGTGGAAATAGTGGTGCAGTGACAGAAATAGTGGATGCAGGCGAAAAACAGGTGAAAGTTGCTGTGTAATGGTGAAAACATGATCTGATGGAGGTCTGGTGCGCAGACGGTTCTGGACCATTAGATTAGACTAATAGATGATGATCGACGGTCAGGATTCATCGGTGGGGTTGTTTAGAAGAGTTAGATGGAATAAAATAACTTTAGTGTAAAACACCAAAGTTTTAATTTTTGTGCGAATACAAAGGAAAAAAGGTAAAATCAAATGAAATCGGGGTAATTGGATGGTGGGACGAGGATGGCGGAGGGAAAATGAACGCAGACCATCGGATCACTAAAGAAATCAACGGCGGAGATCTTCCGATGAAGTCTTTTGGAAATTCCAATGAAAATAACATGGATGGGAACGCGATGAAACGTGGGCCATTGATCTGGATTAGATGAATGGTCGGGATTGAATGAGGGATTATATAAGAGAGGGGCAGTCTTTAGAGGAAAACTGTTGTTTTCGCGCAAATTTGGAGTGGTTTAGACATTTTTCTGAAAAAAAAACGATATGCTTTGCCACTCGACATGTGTCCATCCCAAAACCGCTTTCATCACGTAAATTTGAAACTTTAACTGTCGGACACTAAAATCGCGCGATATGCACCTCAATCGTTGGATGTAGGACGGGGAGATCTGACAGTGCAGGATAGTGTGTGATATGGAAAGATGCATGGTCGGTAAAATGGGGAATAGTCAAAGGCGGGTTCACTATGGGCCGTTAGATCTATAGAATGGACTGTTAAGATCAAAGATAGGAGTGCCACTGTTCCAAAAGGGAAAAGGTTAGATAGATGGGTGGAACAAATCCTGACTGTCGGATCTATGGAATGGACGGCGAAGATTTAAAAGAGAAAGCGGAGGCAAAGGGGTAAGTGAATGGGCGGGCAGAAGGAGAGCCGTAAGATCTAAGGGAATGAGCAGCGGAGATCCGATCACAGGCCAACGGAACAGTGGAAAGGAGGAATGGTAAGGTGGCGAGTGATGAACTGACTGTCGTGATCTAGGGAATGGATCGCAGAGATTCAATCACATCGTAGTTGGGCAGGACAAAACTTTGCGGTTCACCGATCTTGCGATTTGTAATTTAGCTTACCATTAGATCATGAAAGAGATCAACTAAGGGAGATCCGACCTGAGGGGGAATGATAAAGCACAAGGGCGAGCTACTGACAAACTGGGGCCATTGGTCCTTGTGGATTCAATTGCCTAGATTAAATCCCATGAGCGATGATGGCCTCGTGAACAAAGCGCGACAAACCTTTTCCGGATCGTTGGTTCTGTAGATTCAACAACCAAAGATTGAATCTGAGGATCACGAATCGGAGGGGACAAAGGGTGTCACTTAAAATTTTGCGATTGGCGATCATGCGATGGCTATCGTATTAAAGGGGGAAATCAACGATCCATATGCAATCGGCGGGGTAATGAGGAGAGGGGGTGGGGCGTAGTGCGATTAGCGTTGACTGTCGGATCAGTAAAGATAGACGTCTTAGATTGAATCCACGGTCGATAGAACAAATGTTCATCGCATTCAGAAATTTTCCATTAACAAAGGAAAAGGGAAAAGGGAAGCTCTGATTACGATTAGCGCCATGGGGCTTAGCGCTTGGTCCTGGGTGCTATTTATATGCAGGAAAGGGGCCAAGGGCTAGGCCGAAAGGGGCTTAAGCCTGTCATAACGTAAAAAGTGGGGTTTTTAGGCTAAAAATAGAGTTTTTAAGGCTAAATAGTGGATTCCGATAAAGGGAAAAAGGGATTTTTAAACCAATAAAAGGGATTTTTAGAGGTTTAGGGGAATTTTGGAGGCTTTGAGAGGAAAAAAGGGAGTTTAACAAGATGAAAGGAGGCTTAATGAAAATGAAGGGAAATGAGTGACAATGGGCAATTACAGAGGCCTTTTGGAGCGTTCTTTTTCACAACACAGTGAGGCTCTTTCAATGGAAACTGTAGTGAGTGGCTCTTTAAAGGATAAAAAACACAAGGATGCTTCAAGACTGATATGTTTTCAAAGGAAATGTATCTCTTGAAGACTCATAAACAAATTTAGCCACCTGTTTGCTATGTCAAAATTTTATAGGTGGCTAATAGTTTCTACGGATTCTACTAGCTATTTTTGGGAAGAAAGATTCTCATTGTCCTCTAGGGACTGCAATGTCTTAGTAGCTTCAGATTTTGGAGGGGAGGCTGAAAAATTGGGCATTTGAGTTCATTTAGGTATAAACTCCAAATGAGTTGTGTCCTCTTCAGAATTGAAAAGGGTCCCCATATTTTCCAGTGTTTGCGCTACCTCTTCCTCCTATATTTGAGGTGAGTGTTGTTGTTATTCCTGAATTTGAGGAGATTTCTGGGGTACATATTCCTCTCCAAATTATGTGCTAGGGTCCGAAGAATTTATTTCTTTAATCACTCTCGCTGATCTCCTACATTTAATAGGTAGGGATGTTAAAATATATGTTATTATTTTCTTCGCTCTAGTCAATTTCGATTGGCCTAAGGTTTCAACTAGTTCTCGTGTGATCCTCTCAACATCTGTTTGTGTAGGTTCTTTGGCATGTGTTTGAATTTGGGGTGGAGGCTCTATAATTTCAATAAGATTATCCCAGGTTATTTGTGCCTAGTTTAACTCTCCCATGACTAGTAGCTTTATAAGGCCATGCTTACTAACTACTGAATTATGATCCTTTGCTTTACAATTCTGTCAACTCTTTCATGCAAAAGGGAATTTATAAAGAAGGATAAATTTATGGTTACCTTCTACTTTAGTGCTTCCAACAACTTCAAATGTTGTGGTCGCATTACATCATACCGATCTTCACAGGTAATATATCTCTACACTATCTTTGCTAATTCGTCCCATGGTTTTGGAAGGACGTCGGATGATAAAATTTCCCTTTCCGAAACAGTACTTTCCTAGGATACATGCATGTCAGCATGGCGCCTTGCAACCCAGTGTGCCTATCCACCCACTTCTCTCCTTCCATGGAGAGGCCTGTGACAGCTTTTGCTATAACTGTTTCATTCACTGCTATCTCTCTACATCTCACTGTTGTTACTCCATGATTCAAGTTCTACAAAAATTCTAGGGTGACTGAATTATCAAATAATTGTAGCATTGAAAATACTTAATACATCCTAGTTGTTCCAGAATTCTTCATGCTTGTTTAGGCACTGCTAGTTGAGGTGGTTCACTCCGGATATATTTGCTACCCATTCTTACACTTTTTTGTTTCTGCGTACAGAGCTTTTGAAAACAATTTTGCAGAAAAGTTGCAATCTATAACAATGATCATAATATAACATATGAGAATAAAGTTACTATAATGATTATCCATCATGGTTAAATGTGTTAGCATCATTTCATGCATGTGATACTTCTCATCTGAAGTTTTCCTTGAAACTCTTGAAATATGGAATCGTACAACAATGACCAATCATCTTTCTGAAACTTATTATTTTTAATGAACGATCATGCCACTTATCCCTCTATTGTTGGATAAAATTTGTGCGTTGCAATGTCAATAGGTGTGATTTGTCCAACTCATTTAGCCGCTGTAATTGTTGCTTTTGTGCTTCGTGATGTCTAGTCCAACTTCTTGTGCAGTTTTAAGAGTCTTTATTTCAAAATCAATTGGAAAATAGATTCTTTTCCAAAAACAAGAAGATATGGTGATTGGCCAGTAGTGTTGTGACATGTCATCTGGTAAGCCCATAAGGCTTCTAGAAGTTTAATTTCCCAATTTCGATGGTTTGGAGATACTATGTTTGTTAAAATTTCCTCCAAGTTATTATTAGTGCTCTCTACTTGTCCGTTTTACTCGGCGATGAGATGAAGAAGTAACTATGTTCTTAATGTGATAATTCTGGAGGGTGGATGAAATCTTATGAGAAGTAAATTTTGAACCTCCATCTATTATTACTTCTCTAGGTAATCCATATATCACGAAAAGTTCAAATAAGAATTTGATAACTGCTTCTTCCATGGATTTTGGAAGGGCTACTGCTTCCTGGAATCTGTGCAGACAAGGATGTATGCTTTTTGGTTTATGTTGGGTTAAAAGGTCCCAAGAAGTCTAATTTCCATCTCTCAAAAGCCTCTATTACCAGTTGTGGTTGTAGAGGCATTTCATTTTCTTGGCCAGGACGACCCATTATTTGGCAACTATCATAGCTCTAGACATATTTTTTAGTGTCCTTAAATATCATGGGCTAGTAATAGCTGATATGTAGTACATTATGTCTAATTCTACGATCAACAAAATTCCCACCGCAGGGCTCATCATGGTAGGATTTCAAAATATCATAGGTTTCATATTCTCTGATGCACCTGCGAATTTAAAAATCAAAGCCAGTGTGGAAGAGATATCTTCCTATCCAGGAAAATAGACCGTTGTGCTGAACAATCAATTTCATCTCTCATGGTGACAAATGTGATAGCAGTTTCCTGCTTCCAAGTAATTATCCACATCAACATACCAAGGTTATTTTATTGTCACAAAAAACACATGGTCGTCCAAGAATTGATCATCTAGAGGTGATGGATCAATTATTTTAGGTACTCGAGAAAAGAAATATGAAACAATATTTTCCTTTCCTGGGCGATCCTTGATGGTAATATCAAATCCCTACAATAACAACAACCATTGAGTGACATGACCATTAGTAATAGGTTTTTTAGCCAAATTTCTAATAGCAGAATGATCAATATACATAAAAACTGGATATCCTCTTATATAATGTCAAATTTTATTAATAGCATATATAAGAACTAAAAATTCCTTCTCTATCACTGTGTAATTTAGTTCATCTGGTGTAATATTTTTTCTGATATAGTAAATGGCATATGATTTCTTGTCTTCCTCCTATCTAAGGACATCACCTACGACTATGTCTCATGTGTCCGAGGAGATATGGAAAGGCAGATTCCAATTCAATCCTCTCAATACCAGGGCCGTTGAAGCTAGTTTCTTAATATCTGCAAAAGTGACATCGCATTTTTCAATCCATTCGACATCAACATTACCTGTTAAGAAATACAACAATGCAACTATTTTTGAGAAATGTTCTATAAATATACGATAATATCCAAGATAGGCAAGGAAACTTCTTACCTCAGTTGGCGTACGGGGTGTGGGTAACTTAATTACCTCGCTCTTTGCCAGATCCACCTGAACTCCTGCAACAGAAATATAATGTCCTAAAACTACACCTTCGGTCATCATCATATGACATTTTTTGTGGCTAAGACATAATCTGGTAGCAATGCATCTTTCAAGTACTTTTTCCAAATTATTTAAAGCTTGATCAAGTTCATCACCATATAGACTAAATTTTTCCACGTACCATTCAATTCCTTCATTAATGAAATAGGAGAAAACGATCAAGATTGCTCTCTGAAAAGTGGTTGGAGCATTACACATCCTGAAAGGTAAAAATCTATATGCAAATATTCCCCATGGGTAGGTAAATGTGATTTTATCTTGATCCTTGGGTGCAATCTAGATTTGATTATAACCACCAAAACCGTCTAGGAAGGAGAAAAACTTCTTCCCAGCAAGAGTGTTAAGGAATTGGTCTATAAATGCAAGGGGGAAATGGTCTTTCTGGATAGCCTTATTAAGTTCTCTGTAGTCTATGAAAATTATCCACTTCCTGTTTTTCTTGTGGACTACAACAAACAAAGAAACCCACTAGCTCTCTGAAATGGGGTATATAAAATTAAAATCCAACAATTTCTGTAATTCTTGTTTTACTATATCCTTGAGACGTGGATTTAATAATATCTGGGGCTTCCAAATAGCACGATCATCTATTTCTAAGTAGATATGATTTGTACATAATTGTAGATCAATTCCCTTCATATTTGAATATTCCCTAGAAAAATCCTATTTATATCTTTGAAGATCTGGATTAAAATATGCTATTGTTGGTCATCTAGATTGGCATTAATGTTAAGGGTTTTACTTGGCTCAATTTCAATTGGTATGCTATTATGAACGAGAGTCATCGGTATATGATTGTCATTTGGAATTTGTAATGGGTCTTCATGTTCTTCATTATCAAGTATGGCTTTTAGAATTCGACTCGTTGGGTTCCCTATGGAGGACGGTCTATTAACGAAGAAATTAATTACATCATTTTCTCTATGATTTTTAAGTTCAAGGGCTTCATCTAACGTAAGAGGGGAGCACAATTTTTCTTCTCGGTACCCATGTGGGCATGTCCGATAGTTTTAATAGTTGGGTTGATTTTAGCAGGAAGACACATAATGAGATTTTTCATGGCATTTCCCCTAGTAATCGTCATGTTACCTGTTAGGAAACCTATATATGCATCCGCTATTGCCAACCATGGCCTCCCTAATATTAGAGGATGCCCATTCAATATATTCCTTGGATTGATAACCAAAATTTCTATTGGGTATTCTGAGGAATCTACATAGACAATAATGTCTTCCATAGTACCTTCAGGTTTGACTACAGATCTGTCAGTTAATTCCAATAAGGTTGAAGTTGGCCTGAAGGATGTGATGCCCAAAATACTATAAACCTCATAAGTCAGAAAATTGATGTCTTCTCCTAAATTACTAGAGTATTTGAAAAGGTACAACCCTGAATTTGGATAGTTTCTACTGGGTTTCCTGGGTCATCATACTTTACAGGTACTTGTTTTCCTAAAATGAGGTCAGATAATGTTCCTATGATGTAAATTGTTGATGGGTATTTGGTTTTCCTTCTAGGCCTTTTACCACATAATTATTTTATTGTTTTAGCATAGATTGGAATGTCTTGTTTAGCCTGAAGGACTGGAATATTTATGTAAAAGTATTTAATTCCCCTATAAGTTCAAAATCAAGATAAATAGCCGGTTTAGTTACCGTGAGTATTTCAAGGAATGGAGGAGCAACATTTCTAATCTTATCAGAACTCTTCCTGTTTATTGCGACATCGACATGTTCGAAAATAATTATAGTTGGGTGTTTTGCTACAAGCTGCTCTTCTATATGAGTTTCATTGTCTTCAAGATCTTGGTTAGCTCTATCTTATTTGGGGAAGACAACTCACCCAGATCTCAACTTGAATTCATTACACTCAAGAGCATTTTATTTAGAGTCTGGGCTTTCTACAATTTGTACACATTGGATTGGTCTGTTATTTGGATTAAGATTCGACTGAGCTAGTAATTGTGGATGTATTGTGTGTTGAGGGTTCGATGGTAGCTAAAATGGAGCTTGTAATTATGGTTGAGATTTGGAATGGTCTCGACATGATGATTGATTGGTCTTGTGGGGTCTTGCCAGTTTTGAGGCCACATTGAGTTTTGCACATGTGAATTAATCCATTGCAAAGGATAGGGATTATTAGTTGAATTATTCCATGATGGAGAAGAATATTTTGAATTGTTCCACATAGGACCAAAAAATGGTTGATTCATCCAAATCGGTGCAGTATAAAGCTGGGATTTCCGAATGGAGTTAAAAGAGGGTTGTCCCTTCCATGCAGATCCAGGAATTTGTTGTTGCATATTTCATCTAGAATAAAACAAATATGGATCTTTCATCATACCTAAAGGATGGGTCTACCATTGTCGTTATGGATTTTCCTCAGCTTATTTTAACACAGCCTTCAGCCCTAGAAGTTTGACACATTTTTCTGTCGAATGATTTTTGGTGCAAATAGCGCATGTCTGAGTCGTATCCAGTGGGAGTTCTCATAGGTTGTGTTTCTTTCGACAACATGGACAGAATATGGCTAAATATCATTCTGCCTTAGATTGATTCTTTATGGACTACAAAACATCTAATTGTGTATTCAATGTGCCTAAAACATCAAGCTTAAAATATTCTAAAATATTACCAATTTCTTCTCGAGTTACACCTCCACTCGAGACTTTGTTGGTTTAAGGGGGAGAGTCCTGAATTCCAGATCTAGTTCGCATACTTCCTCATGAGCACCAAATACAGAGTTTAACAATCTTTTCATATTCTTCTTGACAAATATCACCTTGCCCCATCGGATTGAGTGTTTATATTCTTTCATCTTTCGACATTTAATTAAAGTAGCTTTCAGTACACCCTTTGGAAGGTGGCATAAGGTGATCACTGTAGGTTGTACTGAAATATCTCAATGTATTCCTCTAAGGTTTCACTCTTCTTTGCAGTTATATTAAAAATTTCATCTTTTAAGTCTCTAGATCGACAATAATCCTGATATTTGGTAAGAAAATAATTATGCATCACATCCCAAGAGTCTATAGTACCTCCTCCTAACCCCATGGAGCATCATAAATCTTCCCCCTTTAAGGTAGAAGGGAAATTTTTTAGTTTTTGGGGATAAGTGGTGTAGTCATACCCTCTACACAAAACATCGAACTTGAATAAGAATGCATGAGGATCCTATGAAGTCATCCCATGAAAAGTTGGAATACTTTGCAGTGGGATGTATTTCATTAGAGAATTTACCAATGGGTCAACTATAGTATATTCTAAGGTCGAGGTCTGGACTTGGGGTATAAATTTTTCCATTTGGTAAAAAATTAGCCAGTATTTTTCAGGGATTTCATGGCCGGGAAGTATTATTTGAGCAGGGTGATTTGTATTGGTATTCAAATCTTGAGGGGGTTTCACCATGCATCTTAGATCAATAATTTCATATGCTTTTCCATCAACAATAATAACAAGGGGTTCAAGTATGGAAAATTGTGGATCTGTCTCAACGGATTTTATTTCTATTCGAGTCATATCTCCCTCCCCTTCTTTCAAGCTACAATAATTCCCCTAATTTCTATTAGAAGGACTGGAATGTTTGACGATAGTATCTTGAAAGCTTTGTTAAAATCCTTCGATTTTGATGTGAATCTCAGCATGACTTGCTATTGATGAATTTGCTGCTTGAGGGGCAATGGTAGTGTCCTTCCCAGATCCTGTTCGGGGACCTCCTAACGCTTGAGACTCAAATTTTTGAATGATTTAGTCTATGAAGGTCGATCTCCCAAGGTTCAGAAGGCCTTGGGTTTTTGTGGTTTCTGATAAAGGTTCTTGTTCTATTACTACTTGGTTTTTATTCTTCTTCTTAGTCATACACACCTACATAATTTCCACATAGCAACCAAATGTGGGCACTAGCACAATCTCTTTACTTGGTGTCTGCATAATTTCTTACCTTCAGTCTTCAATACCCGACCCTTTAGAGACAAAATCTATCGCTATTTTGACAACCTCCTCAGCCAAGTCGCAAAAATAATGGGTGCTAAGATGTTCCTAGGGAATTAACTCAATCTAATATTCATTAATATGTAAAACTAGATGTCATATTTGTGTTTCAAGGCTGTCAACATGGTCTATGTAGGGATAGTACTTTAAATTACAAGAGTATATGTAATACCAATATGAAAGAAAAACTATGAAGAAACACTTTTAGAAATAATAAATTCAATATATAAACAGAAATGAATCATTCAACATAAATAATGAAACTACTTAATTCAAAAAAGAACATTAAATCCTACCAAATAAATCGTTCCTATTGTGATGTGAAACATCAAGTAATCTAAAATAAAGGAATATAATACTAATTAATAATTACTTCAATCCTATATAATTTCTTAACAATAAAGTATAGGAAATAAGAATCCACTCTGTCAAAAAGCAAATCTGGAAATTCACAGTGTAATTGGAAACTTACTCAATTCATTTAACAAATCTACCCATTCATAGTAATGAAATATAAATCTAAAAATTCGTACACTAGGAAATAAATCTAAGAATTCACACAATGTTAATTATGAATCCACTCGGAAGATTAAGGATTTACACAAAAACATCGATTATTCATAGGAAAAGAAATAAAAAATAGTAATACATAGAAGACAAAAAAAATTCCAGGGACTGGACCCATGGTCTCCGGAAGTAACTACCTGAAGAAAGATTCAACACAGTAGATTAAACTCGAACCATTAAGATTTCAATAACATCAAAGATAAGGTAAAAAGGAGGTATATAAACTTAAAAAATTTCTTCTATTCACTTTTACAATCACTGGAATTAATCTCAAATCATCGCCATCCTCATTCTTAGTAAAGGTTTGCATTTATATTTCATCGCATATCTAACATTGGAATGAGAAAGATATCCTGAGAATTGGAAGATTCTCAAGATTTCTAATTTAAATTACAAGATCTTTTCAAATAAAAAATCATATATTTCTTCAACCATTCAATGAAAATAGATAGTAATTTTCAATAAACACGCGAGGATTAGTCCAATGGTCGTTCATAAGTAGTTTTCTTCTTCAGCACTCCAAGGGAGCAACATTTTTTTAGCAGATCTCTTCTCTTCACAAATTTACCCAAATTACTACTTTATGATAGCTAAAATACTCAAATTAACGTATTAAAAAAATAAAATACTAAATCATTATTAATTACATTTTATAAATCTTCTACTTCTCAAATTATTATAAACTAGACTAAAAATACTTGTAAAATAGATGTTTAACTAGAGAAACAGAGGGAAGAAACATACCAATTATGTGGCCCAACAATAATAGCCATCTATATATATATATATATAAAAGATAGTTATTATATAATTATTAATAATCAAAAATAGTAAAACACATTAGTAAACATAGTTTGATCATGTGCAAAGATCACTTTGAGGTTAAATCTCTTTCGTACACTTAATAATTATTAATGTGGTTGATATACTCCTATCCACATAGATCAACTACATTTACTAATATGGTGGTGGTATGTGCTTGCTATTCACATAACAATGTATATCAAACACATAAATAAATTTGATTGTGAAAGTTATTTTTTTTATTAGTTTCATACGAAACTGAGAAACTAAAATTTCCACTATAATCTATCTTCTTTGTCTTTTGATAAATTTCTTTGATTTTTATTTTATTTTTTATTACATGGTCTTAAATTTGATATCGTACTTACACTTTTTGTTTGTTTGTTTATCAAGTAGTATGAATTCATCAGATATTACATCAGGCTTGACATGTGGCTTAAGAAACCATGACCAGGGGCATCTAATACGTCAAAATCACCCGGAGATATTAGCCAGCCTGGGCCACATAAACACTAAACTAACTAGGTTTAAGTTGTCTCCTTCCCCTAGCACTAGCAAAACAACCTCTGTGAGGTTTGATCCTGGGTCACCCTTCTGATGAGGCCCATCCTCAACCAGTTTTGGTAGTGGGACTTGAAGATATCGTACTTACACTTGAACATAAGTCATATTTGAAGATAAAATTCAATTACCATTGAAAATTGTTTACAATTTGAATTGAGTTGCTACTAGAGGTTGTCAAAAGAGTAAGATATGTCATCATGTGATGTCTCCACTACAAATATTTTCATTTTGTCCTACCTCATCTTCTTTCAGTTTCCATTCTCTCCTTCATTAAAGGTTAAATCATGTCATCATTGAAAACCAAATTTCTTGTTTTTAGATTATGAAATTTATAGATTTTTACCTTCCCAATGTAATAAACAAGAATACATTATTCAATCTTATCATCTAGTTTTAACCACCTTTCCTTGGTGTTTTCATTGCGACAAAAACCCTCCAAAAATTTTCTTACACTCGAATTCTGGAGACTATTGTGGATCTCGCGATCGGTCGTTCCATATTCACTTCTCGGTCAGTTGATGCTTTTGAGTTCCCTTCTTGGATTGGATGTGTCAAAGTCACTTTCTCACACATGCCCAAACATAACAAGTGCATGAGCGCATTCCTTTACACAAGATTGAATATGCATAGCATGTTCTGTCAAGATTGTTCTTTTGCGATGTCCAATCCATCTCGATAGTTAGTGCGCACTGACATCAACAATTTCTCACTTCTAGCTACGTTTTTACTCCTATTTCGGTGAGTTTCACAAACTGTTGCTTCACGCACCTTTGTTTTTGCAAGTGTCTTTTTCATGTTATATTTTCCCCGACATGAGTTTTTTTCATTGTCATTCACATATTCCAAGTGTTGTCTACACTTTTATTTTCATAGAACAGGTGTCATCTTTTGGCGTGGGAATTGCCTCTTATCATGTAAATTGGAGTTTTAGTTTGTTTCAAGGGGAAATATTTGTGATAATGAGTTTTTCTTATCATGTAGACATGTTCCACACTCATTTCCAAAGTTTCATGCACTGCCACACAAATTTTGTCATTGTTGTCCCAAACTATATCTTTAGTGTCACATTTGGAATGGGTTGCTGCAATGTTGTTGCATTAAGGAAAGTATGTTATCCATTGTTAGGATATTCAGACACATAGGAAATAGTTAACAATAACTTAGTCTAGTGTAGAGTTAGGTAAATTGTGTTTCTTTACCATGTACATTTGTAACCTATAATCCGACGGTCACGATTTGTAGTTATCTGACGGTTATCTCTCACCTCGGTATTAATGATACTTGATCCGTGGCTTGAGATTTGATTGGTCCATGATATCTATTTAAAGAGCATGGAGGGTCATTTTTCTGGTAATTGTTTATGAGAGAAAAATATGTAACTTTTCTTTTTATATTAATAAATTTCCTGAAGTGGCCGTGTTGGCTCAGGCCATGGACTGTTTCCCACTTTGAGGGTTTTAACCACGTGATTATACTGGTGTAATGATTTGTGATCTGTTTTTGAGTCGTGACCTTTGGTTCTTGATCTAAGGAACTTAGCTTGTAAATTCCTACATGGTATCAGAGCTATTTTGAGGGTCGTGCTCGTTGTTGATCAAAATCCGAAGCCGGTTTGACTGCATGCGAATTCTGTTTAGTAGATCTATGATTGCTGAACATTTTTGGGCTTGGATAAATTCTCGGTTGTGTCTGGAGCATCTGTTATAGTGATGAACACCTTTCGTTTCATCCAGAAAGGTTTATGGCTGCCCAAGTTATGACATTTTAGATCTGGAGGGATAAAGCATCTATTTTGCAGTTATATTTGTTAATAGTTCTGCTTATATCAGTTTTTTCCTGTTTATTTTCGGTATTAAGATTTTATTTATTTGCCAGATATATACCCTCTTCTCTGGGTATGCTCTTTGTTGTGCGCTACGTGCGATCTCGACAAATCAGAAACAGGAAAAAGGGATTTTTTTTGCTACATATTCTCTTTCCCCACATCTTTGTGAAATCTCAAGAAATCAGAAATAGTGAAAAGTGATAGTTGCCGGTAAGGCTAGCCGAAAATATAACATTCTACCGTAATGATTTTTATTTCATTTTTTTTTGCTCAGTTTTTGTGTTTTTTTGTGCAGGAAAAGGCACGCACACCGAAAAAAAAACCCTTCCTCCTTTCATACAATAATGCGATCCTTTTAATATCTCACTTGGTAAGCGGTTAGTTTATGAGAATAGAGGTCTTGGGTTCAAGCTTCCTTCTCAAGCTTCTTTTGTAAATTTTTTTTGTTAAAATGGGCGGATTTTTTTAAAGTGTTTTTTTAAAAGCCTTGATTTATCCCCTGCTCCCATGAATATTCCCAGATCTACAACTCAGATTTTTCAAAAGGAAAAAATTCTTCATCCGGAAGCCATTTTCCAAGCCGTTTTTTTTTTTAAAGGCCTAATTTTTCAAGATCTTTCCATTGGAGCAATTAGTTTTAGCTTTTCTCAGCTTCGTTTAAAAAAAAAAAAATGGAAAGTGTATGTCTGATTATTCTTAACAACACCAATTATTTCCAATGGCTACCTCACATGGTAGATATACTTAGAAGTAAAGGGCATTATAGAATAGCCATAGGACAAGAAACTAAACCTTCCGATGATGATAAAGCTGCTAAATGGGAAAATAAACAAGATCAAGCACGAGGGTTGATAGGAATGTCCATTGCTCAAGATCTTCGATTTCATATCCTTGACATTGACATCCCTGATGAAGCCCTGGAAAAGCTAAAAACTATTTTTGGCATTCAAAATCAAATCAGGGCCCACCAGCTTGAAAATGAGTTGCTTACTTTGGACCCCAATAATTTCTCTTCCATTGAAGATTTTTTGTCCAAATTCAAGACCATTCGAATTCTTTTAGAAGGTTGTAAGGTCAAAAAGGAAGATGGTAGCCTCATTTATTGCATTCTTGCTAAGCTTGGCCCTGCATACTCTGTATTTGTTTCTACCTTCCATTCCACTAGAGAAGCCATCATTTCTTCAGGAACCGCCTACAAGAACCCCTCTTTTGATGCCTTTTGCGATTCTTTGATAAGAGAACAAGAAAAACTCTTACACCTTGGTCTTATCACTTCTGGAAATGCTTCTAAGAAAGCCTTAGCAGTCCAACAACAATCATATCAAAAGAATCCCAAGAAGCAGTATCCTAAAAAGTATGGTCCGAAACCAAACAAGGGTCCTAAGCAATTTCAGTCACAAACTGACAAAGCAACTCACTGAAATGATAAGGCATATAAAAACAAAGGAAAGAAGACAGATAGACATTGCAAATTTTGCAATCGTGATGGCCATTTAGAGTCCAAATGTTTTAAGAAGATGGAAGCCTTAGAAGCAGCAATGAAGAAGCACAACATCAATTTGGAGCACTCTTCACCTTCATCTTCAGGCATGGCACTTTCTACTTGTGGTTGTCAAGCATCAAGATCTAGTTATGCATTAAATTTGTCTTCTTCTTCTCCTTCTCATGAGTGGCTCATTGATTCTGGAGCTTCTTACCACATGGCTAAAAATAAATCCATGTTTTCTTCTTTAAATGATTGTAACACCAAACATATTTATGTTGGTGATGATAGATCTCTTAGTGTTGTAGGATATGGAACCATTCATCTCGATAATGGTCAGTTTAATGATGTACTATGTGTTCCTACCTTGTCATGCAACCTTCTCTCTGTTTATCAGATAACTCATTCAGGTGAAGGGAAAATAGTAGAATTCTCACCTCATGATGTTGTAATCAAGGACCTCAAATATCCTAAACATATTTTAGCTACTGGCATTGTTGATGATTCCACAAGGTTGTATAAGTTTGACAACTTTGGATCATCATGTCTTCCCTCCATTTTTGTTGCTCATAATGATGAAGTGAGCAAACTTTGGCATGAGCGATTTGGTCACTTAAACTATCGCTCTCTTCAAACTCTATGTAAGGAAAATATGGTGACAGGTCTTCCTATGGTATCTTGCCGAGATGGTGTTTGCTCCGGATGTGTACTCGGAAAACATCATCGGGATAGTTTTGACAAACGTGCCTCTTGGCACGCTTCAGCCCCTTTGCAGCTTGTGCACAGTGATTTATGTGGTCCACTTCCTGTTGTTTCTTTCTCTAGTTGCAAGTACTTCTTAAATTTCATTGATGATTTTTCCAGACGCACTTGGGTATACTTCTTAAAACTCAAGAGTGAAGTTTTTAACATGTTCTTGGCCTTTAAGGCCTTTGTTGAGAAACAATCTGGACATCAAATTCTTAAGTTAAGATCAGACAATGAAGGAGAATATGTTAACAACAAATTTATCAACTTCTGCACTGAGCATGGCATTCAATTGCAACATATCGTTCCATATACTCCACAACAAAATGGTGTAGCTGAAAGGAAGAATCGCACCTTAAAAGAAATGGCTAATTGTATGCTTCAATCTAAAGGACTTGGTCTCAATTTTTGGGTAGAAGCCATTAACTGTGCAAATTACATAGTAAATCACACTCCTACTAAGGTTTTAAAGAATATAACTCCAAAAGAAGCTTGGAGCTCAATCAAACCACATGTAAGTCACTTTCGTGTTTTTGGAAGTGATGCTTGGGCCCATATTCCAGATGCGAAACATAAAGCCTTAGAACCTAAGAGTGAAAAATGCATTTTTGTTGGATATTCTGAAGATGTCAAAGGATATAGACTTCTTCAACCAAAATAAAAAAATATAATCATTAGAAGAGATGTAAAATTTGATGAAAATATATCGGCCTGCGAGCCTAGTTCGGCGGGTGTGCCACCTTTGGCTTGCGAGCCTGATTCGGCATATGTGCCACCTCTCTCTCTCTCTTCTATTCTTAATAGCATTCCTTCTAGTTCAGATGATGATAACGAGGATGAAAATCATCCTCCACCTCTTGAAATTATTCCTTACACTCGACAACTTCCAAGATGGGTCTGCTCTACTCGGGATGCAACATGTTCTCTTGCAGGTGACCTTACCGATTCACGATGTACACATTCTCAGTTTGAAATATCCTCTTCCTTATTGGCTCAAGTTCCAAAAAAACTTGATCCAGAAACCTTTGAAGAAGCCTCCAGTCATCCAAATTGGGATGAAGCTATGAATGAAGAATATTGTTCCTTATTGGAAAATGATACTTGGGATCTTGTTCCTCTTCCAAAAGGAAGAAAACTTGTCAGATGCAGATGGGTTTACAAAACAAAGTTTGGACCAGATGGAAAAGTGGATAGACATAAAGATCATCTTGTCGCTAAAGGATTTTCACAAATTGAAGGCATTGACTATACTGAAACCTTCTCCCCTGTTGCCAAAATGAATTATATCCGCCTTGTTCTTTCCCTTTCTTCCTCCTTTAAATGGGAAGTCCATCAGATGGATGTTAAATCTGCCTTCTTACATGGAGATTTACATGAATAAATCTACATGGAACAACCCCCTGGCTTTATCCAACATGACTCTAGCCTCGTCTTTCACCTTAGGAAGTCTCTCTATGGTCTCAAACAAGATCCTCGGGCTTGGTATGCCAAAATGGATAGATTTATATTAGATAATGGATTTTCTAGGTGTCATTCTGACAACACTGTCTACACCAAGAAAGTGGGTAAGTACTTCACCATCCTTGTTCTTTATGTTGATGATCTTATCCTTACTGGTAGTGATCCAAACCTTATAAACCATGTGAAGTCTAGCCTGAAAAAGAAGTTTGAAATGACATACTTAGGACACTTACATTATTTCCTTGGGCTTCAAGTCTTGCAATCCAAGGAAGGCATTGCCCTCTCTCAGTCCAAGTATGCATGTGATCTTCTACATCACTTTCACATGGAAGACTGTAAGCCAACCCCTTCTCCCTTTTAGTCTGGAATCAAGCTTTCAGTCAACTGTACTACCCCTAAATTTGATGCTACCTTATATCGTCAACTTGTTGGTAAATTTATGTATCTAACCCATACTCGTCCTGACCTTTCCTTTGCCGTTGGTCTTGTCACACGGTTTATGCACCAACCTCATGAAAGTCACTGGAAAGTAGCTAAAAGGATACTTCGCTATATTTGACGTACAGTTCAGTTTGGGATTCATTACAGTGCGGGAGCATCTCCATTGTTGATTGGTTTCACTGATTCTGATTGGGCTGGTGACCCTGATGATCGAAAGTCTACTGCAGGCTATGTATTCACTCTTGGTTCAATACCTATTACTTGGTCTTGCAAGAAACAAGGTGTCATCTCTCTTTCTTCAGCAGAAGCAGAGTATCATGGTGTATTTGAAGATAGTAAGGAAGCCATGTGGATTCGTCAGATCCTGTCTGAATTTGGTCTTCATCAGCAACATCCAACTACAGTTCGGTGTGATAATCACAGTGCCATTCAGCTATGTAAAGATCCAGTTCAGCATCAGTGTATGAAACACATTTAACTCCACATACACTTCATCAGAAAGCGCATTCATGATTGTGTTCTTGAAGTGCACTATTGTCCAACTAATGATCAAGTAGCTGATATTTTACGAAGGCTCTCACAGAAGCGAAGCTTACCAAACTTCGATCCATGCTTGGAGTTCAGGAAAGTTGTCGTTAAGGGGGCATAGGCTCTAATGCCTCCTTCCTTCTCCTATTGTGTCACTTTTGTAAATCCTTCAATTCTATCCCAATTTGTTCTTAAGGGGGGATATTAAGATACTTCGACACATAGGAAATAGGCTCCTTTTGTGTCACCTTTTTAAATCCTTCAATCTTATCCCAAGTTGTTCTTAAGGGGGGATGTTAGGATATTCTGACACATAGGAGATAATTAAGAATAACTTAGTCTAGTGTAGAGTTAGGTAAAGTGTGTTTCATTACCATGTACATTTGTAACTTATAATCCGACGGTCATGATTTGTAGTGATCTGACGGTTATCTCTCACCTCGGTATTAACGACACTTGATCCGTGGCTTAGCACCCGATTGGTCCACGATCTCTATTTAAAGAGCATGGAGGGTCATTTTTCCGGTAACCGTTTATGAGAGAAACATATGTAACTTTTATTTTTATATTAATAAATTTCTTGAAGTGGCCGCGTTGGCTCAGGCCATGGACCATTTCCCTCTTTGAGGGTTTTAACCACATGATTATACTGTTGTACTGATTTGTGATCTATTTGTGAGCAGTGACCTTTGGTTCTTGATCTAAGGAAATTACCCTGTAAATTCCTACATCCATGTGTTCTGAGTGACCTGTATTATGTTTTCAAGTAAACTAAGGGTGTGATCATGTACAAATCTTACTTTTATTCAACTTCCTCTCACCGATCCAACACTTAGTCAAAATTTGAAAAAATCCCAACCAGGCTACTCAGCTTCATCCAGCCCCCTAAAACTACACATTTCGTAGTCTCAGTCTTGAAGAAGCAACATTGTCTCTTGGAACTAGACAATTCATAATATATTCCTACCAGAACTGTGCATTTCACAACCTCAATGCTCAAGCCCATCCCTTGATTCCTATAATTGCACAATATTTCTCTCTAGCCAAGACATCACTGCGCATTGCACAGTCTCAATCCTCAATCCTCAGTATTGAGCTCTTAAACTGCGCAACTTCATAATCACCCAGACTCTTGTCCCTCCTGTACTATGCATTTCACAATTCCTGTGCTTAAACCCTGAACCTTGGCCTCTATAATTGTGAAATCCAACCCTTCATCCTAGCCTCAACTAAGCATTGCAAAATCTCCAACTTTAAGTTCATCCCTTGATCTCTTTATAAGTGCAATTGTGAAATTTCATAGTCTCCTCTACCTTCCATAATTGCATAATATGTTGATCCAGTTCCCATCTCCTCATCCTTTCACACTGATCTCCTAGATTGTGGAATTTTCTTCCTCAGTCCAGCCTGAAATGCACATTACATAGTATCAAGACTCAAGCTTCACCCTTTACTTCCTAAGTTGCACAATTTTGTAGTCACTGAGCCTATTTCCCACCCAATAATCGAGTTCCGGATCAATTAGTGGATCAATATGCACCATCTTAGACAAGGGTTTTATCAGACTAATGTCGTCTTGTCATGAGTGGAAGCAGGTACTCTATCATGCTATGGAAAGATGATGAAGAAGGATATGGAGAAGGCGGAAATGGTAATAGAAACATATGGAGCTGAAGAGATAAGAGGATCATTATGTGAGAAGATGAAGGAACACTAGATTACAACAAAAGATAAAAGATCGGGACTGCATGAGGACTCCATCTGATTCAAAACCTTTTGGAGGATGGATATGAGGAACAAAACATATCTCTCATGAAGATGAAACCTTACACATGTTTTTTTGAAGACAAAGGAGTAGAAATAATGGCTTGACATTGTCATGTAAACAAGAAGTTCTTGTCAGCAGTGTCATGCTATGTCATGTCACGAGTCATCATATGCCACATCATTATTGTGGATTATGTAATATATTATTCTGAAAATTTATTGTAAAATGAAATTACAAAGGACATATACAAAATATGAAGAGTCATGTAAAGTTGAAAAGTCATAGGAAGTCAAAAAGTCATGAGGGTAGTCAAAGAGTCACAAGGGAGTTGAAGCATCACCCCATTAGTTATATATACACCATAATTGTATGAGAAAAGTAATTTTTAGCTTGGTTCCTCCCTAAAGGAATTAGAGAGACAAGCTAGTTCTTTTGAGGAGCAAGGAGTGGCTCCAACACTCCACTAAAGGAGCTAGTTGTGTTCATTGTATACACATGTGTTAGGGTGCTATGATTGATAGAATCAAATGATGATTGTCTATTTTCTTTCAGTTGATGAATATTGTAAATAATGTTGTATTATCCAAATTATTTATAATACACACACACACACACACATATAAAATGAAAATATGGTATAAAAAAATATATGTGAGAAAAATAAAAATAGAATAAAAAGGAAACATGAAGAAACCCAACAAATATATAGGAGTGAGAAAGCCTAAATGCCACTCAAGAAATAAAATGCATCAGTTCCTATTTAGAAATTTAGAATGAAAGTGTTGCTAGCCAAGATACCACCAAAATAAAAGAAAAAAAATCATGCATAAAACCTTAGAAATAGAAATAACAGGCATGCAAGTCAAAATGCACCTTAGTATAGGTTTAATAGGATTAGAATAAATTGATATCATTTTAAGTTGAGCTTATTTAAAGTTAATCGTGTAATTCAAACATGATTACTATTTTTAATAAAATGACAAATGACAAGAGGCAATAACGACAAAACAATTTTGTCGGGTTGTGATAATCTTCACACCTATGTCAATGGCGCTGATCAGGCCCACCTAGATAAATGACGCGGGATCAAATTTTCACCCCCTACCCATTCCAAAGTCTATCCCGGGGGGGCGGTCCAAGGAAGTTGTATCCCTAATTCCACCTATAATGACGTGTCAACCCTTCGTTCAATCCGCAACCCACCCTCTGAAACTGAAAACCACGCCACCCCCCCTTTAGGCAAGCTCCTATTCCACCTTCTGTATTTCAGTAAAATAACCCTCACGTTTTTCTCCACCATCCCATCCATCCCATCAATGCATCACTCCCGACACTATGTCATGGCATTACCACTCCTGTTTGGCCACCTGTCCTCCTGCTTCGGTTCATTACTCATACTCAATTTGATCTAACCATTCGTAATAAGAACGTTATACCACATCAACAGACCTAATCCATAATAGGCCAAAACAACACAATTTTCTCCATTTAGTATAAAAAACAGTAAATATTTCATGTGGTCCCCTTTTTGTTTTTTTTTTCTATTAAAATAAAAATTTATCACGTTATTCAGCTGCCACCTCGTGTTATCCATTCCTCCAGTTAGTCAATTCAAATTTCATGTAGCTATCATGCAAGCAAATACCTATCACCCTACGCACCGTACAACCACCAAATTTTCCCGGGTAACCATTATTCTTTGTTTCCTTTCCAATTTTCAGTATGGCTCCTATGGAGAAAATGTAGGTCATGATGAAAACCATATTCTACCTCCACAAATAGATTTGGACCGCCAACCACTAGTCGACCATCAGTATCTTGTTGCAAAAACCAATTTCGATTTTGACCTATATAGTCTCCACCGCTGGCTGAAATAGAGTTACCTTGACCTCAACGATGATTTAGGACTGTGGGATTCTCTTTTGCCCCAATTTTTTTTCCCTAGACCTATTACTTTCCAAATTTTGTAGCATGGTGTCAATTTCAATACATGACGAGTCAGAGAAGTATAATTTCCCAAAATGGTGAGATCATTTTTGCTATTAATGGTTAATCAATTTTAAAAATGCTTCAAATCCAAAATCCTATTTCAACCCAACCCTTTAACCTAGATTTACTTATGGAGATGCATAATAAATTATATTTCCCATAGAGAGCTAAAATATTTGAACTTTTCTTACCTGAGAGTGCTCAATTTCCTAAATCAAACCCTCCATATCTGACTTCTATGTTTCTCGAGAAGACCAAGCATATTATTGCGATGATTTAATGGATATTAGGGAATTATTCTAATCAGGGGGTTTCGGAGATCACCCATACATTCCTTTCTGTGTTTTCCAAAAGTGAAAAACCTCCTACTATTTTATGTTACAATGAGTTTATAGCTGAGAAAATTCATGAAAAATTCATAAAATTCTCAACTGAAGGAGTTTTAAAATATTCATCCATATTGGTGTATCTTTTTATTTATTATCAGTCACAAATATTTTCATTCAGTTTGCAGAAGTTGGATAGTAAGGGAAACCCCCAATCAGTCATCCAGTGGACTTCCCTTGTCATAAAAAAAACACTGAATTCACATTAACTGACTTTGTAGATCAAATTTTGCATACAACAACTAGTTTGTTAAATAGTGATGCATAACACGGGATAGGTCCAAATATTAAAAAAATATTACACCTAATTCCACAAACTAAAAGAGGAGGCTTGTATTTATATAAGATCTATACATAAATCAGGATATATGGTTGTGATTTACCCCCTTATAAATTGACTAAGTTTGTTCCAATCCATATTTTTTCTTTAGAATTCATTAGGAGAATTTTCAAATGTAATATCCCTAGTTTGATATGATTTTGTTAGACATTTGAACAAGTCCAAAAGGGTACATGGGGACCCAATGGAAAATAATTATGTGGATTTATTTTATTAATTTAAATTAATAAAATAAAATGGAAAATTATGTGCAATGACTAGATTGAGATTTGAGATCTGGAAACCCAATCCATGAAGATTAATAAGGTTGTAAGAGTTTCCTAGACTTCCATAAATCCTTGGAAGGAATAAATTAAGGTAGTAAAATTAGATTTGGAGATAAAATATCTAAATACCCTAATAAAGAGGACATTATTGGGAAGAGGTGGAATAAAGCTCGAAAGCAGAAAAGATAACTTTAAAAGTACCTTTGTGGAAGAAACAGAGGGAAATCCTAGGAAAACATGAATGAAACATCCTGAATTAACTGGACACAATTAAGGGAAACAAGTTGGGGAAAGATAGCTTAAATAGGTTGTTTCAGGATAGACAAAGGGTTGTCTATCACTGGAGAAATATGTCTCTACTTGGGGGTGAGCTGTGGAGAAAGAGCTCTAAGGTTGGGAGGAAAATAGTCAAACCTAAGTGGTATGCACATTTAATTTGGAATGATTTTTACTTAAATTTTAATACTATGATGAACTATTGGAAGTGATAAATTAGCCATGTTAATATGAAATTACTGAGTTTAAATCTGTGTGTAGAAATTGGAAAATTTATGGTTTACAGTTATCTTGTGCTAGTCTGCACATTTAACGGAAATCACTATAGCAGAAATAGTAAAATCTGTATGGTTCTTCAAACATATTCTGTAGAGGACCAACTCTCAGAATGTCTAAAACCCAGTGATGGGTATATATCTGAGGTTAGGTACCTCACAGGAAATTAACCTTTCCATATTTTAGTTGATTTAGAATTCTTCTATCAAACTGTATAACTCATAGAGAAACAAATTCTAAAATAGAAATAAATATACATATATGTAATAAGTAGATACTTTATAGCCATAGACATGTTTTACTATATGGTTACACCTTTTTGTACTAATTATAGAAAAACAATTCAAAACTAAAACTAAGGAAGACATGCATATTACTATATGGTTACACCTTTTTGTACTAATTATAGAAAAACAATTCAGAACTAAAACTAAGGAAGACATGCATATTTCTGAAATGTATATTTATGCTAACAGTAGAAATTGAATTATGAAGTAATACAATAGGTGTAAGAAATTATCTATACAATAATCATTAGAAAAGTATGTATATAATATTCTTCAACTTATCACATGCTAAACTGGTTTTCTACAACATATGAGGAAATGAACTCGGTATTTCAACATGAGTAGAAAAATATTAAGCATGTATTCAATTCTGACAAACCCAAAAGGTGTATATATATATATATATATATATATATATAGATATATATATAAAATACCAAAAAGGAATAAATCTGTTTGACAAGTCCAGATTGACTTTATAATAACATGGTTAAATGTATACAGAAAACTTTAAATTCCTAGTTGGAGGAAGCCTCAATGCAGGTATAATAAAATAGTCCTTAAATTCAAATTATTATACAGTTCTATATAAAATAGTGCAAATTTTCTAACTATACAAATTAAGGAAACTATGTCCCAGATAAAAGTAAACTGAGGAATAACATTATTTTGTCCTGTATTGACCTTACTACCAGACATTCAACTCGACTTGAAACCAACTTGAACAAAAACCCACAAGTAGGAACCTCAGTTATGGGTTGAAGCATGAATTGGAGCAGTGTAGCCAGTTTGAGATAGAGGTATAAATAAGCTTACCTGCAACCACAAAGAAATTCAATACATGCTTAGTACCCTCATATATAAATATGTATATATAAAAGTGAAATGAATGAATAAAATAATGAAAGGTTAAGGTGAACGTACCTTATCTAAAACAAGAACTGAGAACCTGTTAAAAACAAGATATATGGGTATCAATGTGGAAAGTCCCAAATTGGAGATGTAGACTTAATAATAGAAATATATAAAAAAAATTATGAGGATTCAAGGTTCAGAAAAATTGCGGAATTCCATAAATTAAATTAAGATTGGTCAAATTTCGACTTTCAGATCTCTCTTTAGGAGACATAGATATCGTTGACAGAAATTACAATAAAAAAAGGGTTATGATAACATTAATAAATCAAAGTAGTGTGGATATCATGTGAGAATAAATAAAACCGTAAACCTGAAAGAGAGACTCAAAATACAGGTACACATGCACAAAAGAATATAAGATTTCCATGACGAATTCACATCTTACATTTTTGTTATTATACGAAATTTGGTTACTACACAGGAAGCAAGAATGGGATGAACAACAGTGGTCATTCACCTGCATTTAAAAGAAAAAACACTGTCATGAATGAAACCCTGGAGGAGTAAATCCAAAAATGTAAAACAGAAAGGGATGTAAAAAACGAAAGTAACCATAAATTCAAACTAGATATTGTTTTAAATTAAAACAGTAAGATATGAGAACTGGTGGATTCACAATGTGTGAGATAGCAAGCTACTACGTTGTAGTAATGCAGGGGACTTAAATTAAATTTGGATAATTCGGAAATTATAAATTACAGTATCCATAGTGCTAAATAGTGAGCCAAGAAATGGCTACTCTGCAAAAATGTCCATCACTGTAATCTAAATGAATATACAGTAGATGGGTATAGTTAAAAAAGTTGTTGAATATAAAAAATTATAACCAGAGATGACATTCGAATGTCAAGGCTAATTAAATGATAAACGATGTGGGCATTACCAAAATAGAGCATAGTTGTTCCTAATAGAAGTCGAAGACTTACTAGTAGATGACACCCTGAAAACCCCTTGTTTCCATAAGAACTGTACAACAATATGATAAGTTTTAAAAACCTGAAAAACTTAATAAATAATAAAGTGGAAGTTTCAGAAAATAAATAAAACCTCAAGTATCTCACCATGGGCAATTTCTGAACCACTGTAGATTGTAAATATAGAATGGAACAACAGAGTAGCTCGGAAGAAAATAATGTTACACTAGTTATGGTAATGGAGGTTTTGTGGTCATAAAGATTTAATACATACAAAACAAGACATATTATACCAATCAGGAAACGATGACAAAGTAGGATATATAAGTTAAAATTAAAATGAAATAAATCAAACCTGCATAACAACGATGAATATTTTACCTAGTAGCCATGATACACGATGACCAAGGTGAAAATTTATATCGTCATTCAGTAAGGATAGGTTTCAAATTCTCTTTTAACATAGAGAGGAAAATTCCTGGTCCATGGCTAGCGCTTCAGCGGAAGGCAAATGAGAATGACGTTTTCTTGAGAAGTGATCTTTTAAACTCCAACAAACGCTAATCCAATATTAAACCACCACCATACACGTGTCACCAGATTTGATATGGTGTCTTGGATCGCTGCCTCAAGAAAGGGAGGGAGCAATGCCATGTGATGATGTACAAAGAATTTATGACCAAGGGTCTCGAGAAATTAAAACCGTGAGGGTTGGTATACTTATTGCTTGGCATATACGCTAGCATTTATTTCAAACCTACACCAAACACTTTATTAAATATATAGTACGTGTCAGTAGGGTTCATTATGATGCATAGACCAGTTGCATAAATGGTAGGATAAGTGGCATGTCATACTCGGGTTAAGTGAAAGTGTATAAGGTTGATGAAACATCAACTAATATGGGTATATTATCCCCATGGTAATTCCTTCGAATTAATTAAAGTGGAGAAGTAAAAACAAAACCGAGTGTTTAAGAACGACATAAAGAATACCATGAGTAGTATAGTATTAATATTTAAAATATTGGTATAACGGTGACTGTTCCCAAAACATATATTATACCGTATTAATTTGTGACATGGGAATTAAAGGGTGTTGGGAATTTAAAGAAATTAAATTAATAGCCGAATATAAATAAGTTGACATTTAGAACCAATATGGTTTGAGTGGGAAAAATTAAATATAAATATATAACAATCACTTATTGATTAATGTCAATAAATAAATATAAGGTGGATGAAATATTTACATAGGCACTTTATCTCCATAATTTAAAAAGGGTGAGATGTGTTAGCACATCAGATTTGTATTCTAGGGAGAGAATATATTTTAGATAAAAGTTATAACTCAACTTGGTAAGTTAGATACTATTATTAACCATAAACAAACATAGTGAAATAAGACAAACTGTTAATGACAGAAGGATGTCGAGATATGAAAAGCTAAAATGTAATAATAATAATAATACAAATGCTATTATTATTATTATTATTATTAGAATTGTTTTCTTTTGCTAAGTGAGAGTTGTTACATCAACATGGACCAGGTACATTTTCTAGCAGCCAAGAAGAGAGCTCAATTCAAATTCAAGGCACAAATAACTCCATTCACATGCAATTCCAAATGATCTAGACATGAATCAGACTCCATTTTGAAGGAAATGAACTTCAAGCACAATTTTACCTGGTCATATGACCATTTTGGTGTAATTACCAAGTTGAGAATAGAACAAAAGTATACTCCTTACCCTCATACTTCTAGACTAGAATTGAGCAATTCATGAACATGGAAGAATGGCAGGAGAATACATTTCAGGATGCTGAAGAACAAATGCTCTCATATTCTCAGACAACAGTGCCCAAGGAAAAGACTAAGAAAATACCAAGGGAAAACATTGGCCCATCAGTGGCAGAGACTGCAACTAAATATTTCCTAGTGTACAATAAGAAGCAGAAGACTATGGATGTAGAATATACACAACTACATAATGAAGAAAAAAGACAACCAATTGTCTTAACATGCCCATGTTCGAGTTCAATACCTAACAGGGAGGGGATCATTCCTACATCTCCAATGATTTCAAAAAGTACACATGTTTCATCACTAACAGGAGAGACCAGACATAGCAGCAAAGGTCCAAGTATTTTTTCCATCTACAAAGAAATTAAGGCAAAGAACCAGACAATAAAAGCTACCACTGTTGCACAGTTTTGGAAGAAAATAACCAATACTCAACATAGGCTTCTTTTAGCCTTTGATTCAGAAAAAAGGAGAATGCAAGTTTCTTTCTTGGAACCTAAAGTTCCACAGCCTCATTCAGTAGATGATTACAAACAATCTATTTTCTCTTTTAACACAGATATCATTAATCCAATAGACCAAATATATTTCCATAAATAGTCAAATGAAATGCTTTATAATACCGTCACAAATTCAACCATGGTTGCAACCAAGCTCAAAGTTTCAGTGAATAATCTTCAGGCACAACTAAAATTGGAAAAAAAAAATATTTGGCCAAAGACACAAAGATAAAGTATTTGTAAGATCTTGTCATAAAATTGGGATACAATCCCAAATAAATAGCAGTAGTTGAGCCGATTATCCAAAGAAGAAACGTTGACATTGCATAATTAAAGAAACAATTCAAACTACCATACATAGAAGATCCACAAAAAAAAGAATATGGAGAGAATGAACAAAAAAAAGAATTTTTTTTCAAAATCATCATTTAACAAAATGTCCAGATCAGAGAGATGGAGGTGGAATTAGAAAATTTGCTCAAGGAGAAAGAGAAATCCACACAATTGCCTATTATTCCACTCACAGTAGTACCAATTTTAGTTTCACGACTCACAAAAGCTTCGAAATAAACAATAGTACAAACAGAGGCTTTAGATTCATCTAATGAATTAGTTAAAGCCTTGGAAGATATGTCCATTCAGGGAAAATAAATTGAGAAGTTAAAAGAGCAATTGAAAAATTTCCAGGAATAGAAGTTGAAGATAAACAACTTTTATCTGGCATAATTGAAAAAATACCACAGGATGACATAAAGAATTGAGTTTTTAGAGAATGAGTCAGTAATGGCTCAAAATCTAGCACAAGCTAAGGAAAATATATGGGTAGATATAAATTAAGCCATAACTAAAATATGGCCATCAATATCAATCATATTCGAGCAAGAAGATTTGATGAAAATGTCAAATACAGTAATAGAAGAAGTAAGGAATATATTGGATAAAAAACCATGTAAAGCCACAACCTTGATCAAAGTTCTAAATTATAAGAGTAGAGAAGAATTAGAGGAGCTATAGATTGATGCTAGGACAGAAACCATCTTGGAAATTAAGAAGGTTTTACAGAAGAGAAACCTGATGATCCAATTAAAGAAAAAATTCCAAACTCTCGAAACTACTATCTAGAAACTTCATATCAAGTTTAATCTGCTGAATCAAAGGGGTCTTCCAAGTTTAGTAGTATTGAATGATAGATTGATTAGCTTGAGTGACTACAACCAGAAACTATTTACTTTTGCCAGAGATAAATCCAAGTTTGTAGGGATAAAGTGACACATCATAGGGAAATATTTATTAGAGGGTTCAGAGTTTGATCTCATCATCAAAAATGATATTTAACATATTTTCATCGAAAAACCTACCTTTGAGAAATATACCTCAGTTGAAGAGAAATATAGAAAGCTAATACACCTTTCTATCCCCAATGAAGAAAGGTGGGATCAGTTATGTGACTTGCTTGAGTAAAAATGTTTTCATGTCCAACATCCAGGTAGTGAAGCAACACATTTTTGGGGCCGAATCATCAACAATCTCCTCAAAAATAGAGCTATCACTTCCAACATTTCACAAACTCCTACTTTTTTGTACTATTTTTGTAATCTGTTTTTAGATTTTTTATCATTCTATCATGATCTTTGAAATCGAGATATTTTGTAATATTTTTTGTATAAATACTTGAGAAATCGAAGTAATAGAGGTTGGGACTTGTTTGAAGAAACGAACTTGTATTATAAAGCAACTTACAGAGCCACAATTGATCAGATTTTCTGTAATACAGTGCAATGATTATAGGATTCTTGTATCCAATTTATTGGTGAAGTGCATCTCTCTTTGTCAACTGTTTTCTCTTTACTATCATATATTTTTCACAAATCTGAATTATTCTAAAAAAATAAAGAATATAATAAGTTTAAATCTACACTTTGTCTCTGGCTTAAGGATAATTCTTATGTTTTACACTAAATATTATAATCAGAATTCTTAATTTCTCTGTTTTTAATTGGATTTATAAATCTTTTCATCTCCTCCACACCCCAAATCTTTAAGGATCCAGTGAATTTCCCTACTGTTCTCTGTAAGGTTATCCTGTTAATTTTGTATTTGATCAATCCAAAAGTATTTTTACTCCATTTTTCAAATGGTTATCTTCACAGTTTCAACCCAAGAACACAAAAAACCCAAACCTGAACTTAATATCTAGCTTAATACCTTCATTCAAACAATGATAAATGATATAGAGAGATCCCTCTCTGAAACTGGAAGGGCTAGATTCCTAGTTTCCAAAGTGGTCCTAAGGTTACCTCTGTGAATTTTTATGCAGCTTCAAAAATTCCGGAGTGATAACAACATGTCTTGGAACTTTTACTTAATATCGTAAGCCTTATGACCAACACGTTCTTCATGTATGGATTATGAATATTTACAAGCCTATTTTGTGAATTTTTATAATTCGTGTTTTCTTTCATTTTTTCTAAAGTAGTTGAAATATTTTGGTTATTTTTGTACTAATCATTTTATGAATTTTTTTTAATGGTTTCCATCATTGTCGCATCCTTGTGGACTATTCCGTTGGATATTAGAAAAATATTTCTTGTCGTAATGGTTGTAATGACCGTCGCATCCTTGTGGACTATTCCACTGGATGTCAAACACACTCTTCTTATCTATGTGTGTCTCTATTAGGGTGATACTATTAAATATCTTTTAGAGGATAAATTGTATTTCCCCTTCACAATAGAAAAACCTAGTTAGACACATAACTGAACACTCACCAAGAACAATTAATTCCTTTTCGAAGGCACACACACATTCCTCACTCTTGTTTATAGATAGAGCCAAGTAAAATGTATAATAATACATGGAAACTAGGTTGATACTCTGGATGGGGCTCCTATTCCAAATGGTGTGAGGCATAATTGGGACTTCACATAGGGGAGACCCCTTGGTTGATGGGTTTCCAACACACGTATAAAAAATTGCGCTAGAAGGAGGGACATACGATAGGTTGTGCCCATTGAGTCTTCTTTGAATATCTTATTCAAAATATTTCTTCCCCAAATCATAATCCGAGATGTTTTTCTAAAGACATTAATCTTACCATCTTTATGGAAATTATTCATAACCTGTCCCAATTTAACTTTGATAGTGAGGTTGAATTAACTCTTTTGTGGACATCTATTACGACCAATTTGAAAAAGACCTTCATAAAGAATTTGACAGGTATGATTACTGAAATGTTGTTAAAATATTTAATCAACTAAGAATGAAACCTAATGAATCCATTGAGGATTTTTTCGTTTGATTTCTTCACATTTGTTATGAGTTTTTGAGAGAAGGGGCGGATTGGGATTTCTTTAAACAAAATTTTAAGAATTTGGTTCATATATCTTTGAATGGTGGATCTCAAACCCCTGGTTATTTTACATCCATGAATGTTGTAAATCATGGGACACCTCGAATTTCATAGGATGAAACTACTACCTAGTTTGTTTCTTTTCATCCTCCTTTTCTAGTCCCAATGTGGTTCCTCATTGCAATAACAATAAAGTTAGGAAATCCAAAAATAAAATTCCTAATAAATCTCTTCATCCTCCTTCTTCTTTTCATGACTTATATTCAGTGGAGGAAATCCCAGAATGTCTCATTAATCCCATGGTGAATACTAACCCCTCCATTCCACAAGATGATGTCACTATTCATAATGCTAGTCTCGAATAAAATATATATTTATGTTATCCTCTATCATCTACATCCCATGAATCTTTGTACCATGATGAGCCCGATCGATCGTCTCCACCAACTAGTTTTTAACACTCTCTTGATTTTCAAGTTGTTGGTTCAAATTCCGATTAGATACAAGGTAGTCACATTACGCAGATAGAGGAGCAGGAAGGTGAATATGTTTTCAATACTTCTTCTCTATTTCAAGATCCTCCATGTGAATATGATGCGCTTCTATTCATGGATGATTTTAAATTTGATAATCTCGGTATTGAATCAAATACAATCAATCCTTTCAATCAATCCTTAGCCTTCAGAAACAATCGTTATCATGATGATGGCTCTGTTGATGTGTGTGATCACGAATTCCTACGTGCATCATTTTATCTTTCAGTTTCTCATGAATGATTTAATTTAGATATAAAATATTTTTTTGTTAAATAAGATGTCCTTATCAAAACTTCCTCTTCATATTACTATCCCTTGTTCTCTATTGTTTTTGATGCATCTAATTGCGACAGAGATACTCCATGCTATTCATGTTCTTCGTCAAACAATTTAACTTCTCAATTGACCCTCGGTGGTGAGATTATCCATGCTAAAAATGAAAAAAATAAAATCATTGAGTACTATTTCCATCCCGTATCATCTCTTCTCTTGCATGAAGACAACTCTCCAAACTAGCTTGCTCATTAAATTTCTCCAATTCATACATCAAATTTTCGTTAAGATGAATATTTTTTCATGAGTAATTTGGTTGTTGAAGTTGAAAAATATGGTAAAATCAGTGACATAGATGGCTGCCATACAAAGAGTAGTGGTCTCATTGAAACCAGCAATAGAAGCTATTCTTAAACCATGAACCATTGGGTTCAATCTTCAAAATGTGATTTTAAAATCTTTAAAAGTTTCGAGACTTGTCAAGAAGTCCAGGAACTTAATCTTCCATTGATGGTTATGTCAGGATATTGCAACTTTGGTAAGCCCCCTAAACTAAGCCATATCTAGTTTCTTTCACACAGTCCCTCCCTTTTGATGGTTTCTCTTGATGTAAATTCATTTTTGAAATATGTTTTGTATTCCGGATGTAATATTTCAAACCTTCGAAACTCATTTTATGATCGGTTTCAAAATTCTATTTCACATTATTCATCTCCATGCAAAGCTCTTATACTTAAATTAGGTTTGGAATATGTTGATCTCATGGAGTCATGGAATTGTGAAGTTTATCATTTCAAATACCATCTTTGGATGAAGGAATCATGCTTATCAGATTCATTTCTTGACCCTCAGATCTTGGTTTTTCTTGTGAATGTTGTATTGCAAATATTAATTCCCTTTTTCAAACTTGAAATCCTCTTAAGTGATGATGAATGCATGAGCTATTTCCTGAATCATATTATTCTCTATTCACTATGTCCTAACTGGTCTCATGGGTTTTTTGTGCTAGCCTTCCTTTTAAATTTTTTCGGCAATTAAAATTCTTGTATAGTTTGTCACCAGTTAAAGGAAAATGGTTTGTCACATCTGACATGCAAGGAAGTTGATTGTATTGTTCATAGAATTTGTCAAGCTATTCAAATTGATTCATCTTAGTTAATTAAAAAGTGGGAACCTGATCTCTTAATCATTCCATCTGATCATTATTATGTCTCTCATTACTATCATTCATTTTATAATTTTTCCACCAGTGCATCCAATGATACTTGTTTTACATCCTTCGACCTTCATCATTCAACATCTCACTCTTCAGATTTTTATCGAGCAGTTGATGCACTTTCACATTCACTAATGGTTATGACAAGTCCTCATTGTCTTGACATGACTGTTGAATATGATCATATCTATTTTCCCTCACAAGATTCTCATTATAATCTTGTGCCTTTAGTTGGACATTTATCTTTTTGAATATTTCAAGTTTTTCAAGAGGATTATCATTAATTTTACGATCCAATCACATAATGTTTGGAACAATCTTACATGGATAGCTCCATCCCAAATAAAAAGTTTCTATCTTCCCTCACTCTTGTTAAGGAGTTAAGTGTATATGAAGACACATTCACGAGAATCTTTTGAGGTTTGTTGTATGATGGTTCTCATCAAAAGGGTAAGAATTTAAACTAGTTAGAGTAGTAATAATGAAACATAATTTTGATGACAAGAAATACCTTCCATTTGATGTGCAAGTTATTCAAGATCTTATATTTTCTGTTGCACACTACCTTATATCAGTTTTAATCAATCATATCTTTGTAATTGTAGGTCGGGGACAACTATGGTGGCTTCACTGGAAATTTCATTATATGTGACCCTGACCTTTTATTTGTTAGGTTGGGTGTAGGAATAATTGCATTCTAGTTTCCCCCTCTCTTGCACTCATTGTGCACTTTTTCTCTTTAGTCTTTTTGTCTTTTCTTATTTCTATCTTCCATCATGTTTCGTTTAGCCTCCTTTGTTTGTGTTTTGGTTTCACTTCCTTGTTGTGTCATCTCTTTTACTTTCTATTCTATTGATAATAATTTTCATGAAGGGTGTACTATTTGGCATCAAACAAACAATGTGGAAAAATAGAGAAGGACTTTGTGACACTCCAACACTTAGCTAACTCTCCATCCTTATTTTCTGTATTTCTTACACCTTTTGGTTGATGATGTTCTGACACAAAATATGATCCTTGCGTTAGGAAAACATTGTTTCGAACCTTGACCTCCATGTCTATTTTGGAAACCTGATGCGTAGACTAGGTCTTTATGTTTCTTTGTTTTCAGGCTTATCCAATCACGTGGAAAAGGAAAAGGGAAAAATGTAAATCATAAAACCTAAATAAGAGATCTCTATAATATTATCTGAAGGAACAACCCCTCCTGCTCTCAATAATTCAAGATCCCTCTTCCACCCACGAAATAAATAAGTTCTGATTCATAGTACCATAGAAATAAATAAATAAAGGCGAAAGGAGAGAAAGGATTCCTCCACAGAGAGGTGAAGAAATAAACTCTGCAATGATACTATCCAGAATCACTAACAACGGAACAATGTTTGTGTTCCTAAAGTGACTATGTCAGGGTACTATCTAGGCCTACTCACATCATAGCAACACCAACGATGAAAAATAACACTCTAAAAATCTAAATCTCGTCAACTTCATTACCCTTTATTTATTCGAAACATTGTGTTATCACTGACCTTATGTTTATGTTTAACCACATGAAGGAATGAAGGGGACTATGTTTATTCATCGGGGAAATGGGGAAGCCATGGTAATATCATTGATGAATCAATAATCCCTGAAGAAATAGACCCTGCATGAAATAATTGAGAAAGGAAAAGAAGTTGGAGTTCTACCAGTGTCGCCAAGTGTTGTCGCTGTGATAAACATGGTCCAAGATTTTACGTACACTCGAGTTTTGGAGCCTACTATTGATCTCGTGATCGGTAGTTTCTTATTCAATTTTCAGTCAGTTGATGCTTTTGAGATCCCTTATTGGATTGGAAGTGCCGCCGTCAGTTTACAACACATGCTCAAACCGTAAGAAGTGCATGAGTGTTGTTATAGGTCATTTTTTCACATCCAATCAAAGTGGGAATCCTAATGGGATCAATCAAAATCCTATTCCCCTTGTCATCATCTTGCATAAAGCCTTAAGCATGTACCTTTCCAACCCTAAACTTCCCTATATTAGCCAGTTTGAGCACCAACGCTCCCTGAAAGCCTACTGGGGTACATTCACCTAGATTTTTCTCCCTTGTGGACAACATTGGTCATCAGCAGGTAGCCCTCCTTTTCAATTGCGTTGGTTCTATAATTCTGGGAGAATGAGCGAGATTCCTGAAGCATCACCTTCTAGGAGTTTCTATAATTTGTTTCAACTACTTACCTTTTATTAAAATTTGATCCTATCCTACCCTAATTTCGAGTTTTCACCACTTATCCTTTGATCATATCCCTCCATCAAAGGTGGATCTAAAGCCCTGAAATGGTAATTGGATAAGAACTCCCAAATTACCCCTCTCTCCTATATATTTACCCTATCATATGCAAGAGGTAATGGTTTGCTTTGGAGAGTGATTTTTCCCTTATGCTATTGCAGTAAGTAGTTATCATCTCATGCATAGGGTGATTGGAGGTGCATATTGTGTCAAGGAAAGGACGAGTCAACAATTTAGAAGAGATATACAAGATCAATTTCCACTATGGAAATAATTCTCTTCTTTCCTATATGTGATGTTGATTCATTTATTTCAATACCATGTTGATCTATTGAATAAAGTATTTGGATGATATTACATACATCTTGTAGTTTCTTGGCTTGTGTTATCTAACTGTGTAGGTTCTAATTTTGGTGGTTGGAGATGGAATTCGAGCTTCCAAGATGAAGAAGCGAAGTGAGCGATAATTTCTGGGTAGGCCTCACTCCATCATCTATTTACTTTAAGGGTAAGAATTGGGTTCCATGTCTCTTTGTTGTTCTAGGTTGACCACCAAAGCTAGGGGAGATACCTTTTTCCGCAAACATAAATCTCGTATAAAAAATTGGTGACTCCACTGGGGAACAAAATATTCCCTTGGTGGTTTTCCTTGTACTTTGTGTTTGATTACCTCCTTGACATACCTTTGTTGCATCATCCAACCAAGAATAGACCCAGGAAGTGGCTTCACTCAACCTTTTTTGAAATTTTTGTGTCAGAAACCTCTTGTTCAAGCCCAATGCTCCATTAGGGGAATTTAGAGGTCTAAAATGGGCCTCCTAAGGAAATTATTAAATAATATTGGAAATAACAAAATAGAATTATATTGTATCATTAAATTTTAGAGGGAAAAAAGAAAAAAACTGCTTTTTTAGCTTGTATTTTCAACTTATCTCCCAATGGTTTTCCTAGAATTTCAAGCATGAACACTTGTTGGATGCATAATTTGATTCCTCATCTAAGGAGTACCCATGTTTCATACATTTTATGGACCATACTACATGAAAAATCATAAATATATGAAAATTTTGATTGCAATCATATTTTTCATGTATTTCTCATTTTTCGTGTAGGAGGGTCGATCGAACGTATGCGACATGGGTACTCCTTGGATGAGGAATTAAATTTTTCATCCAAGGAGTACTCCCACTTGAAATTTGAGTAAAAAATTATGGAGTTAAGTTGAAAATCTTGTTTTATTATTTTATTATTTTTTATCTTTCTAATTTTTACCCCAAAAATGGTGAATCATCCCCCATGGTTGACATCATCATCTTGAATCCTATTGGTTCTTACACATTTTATTTTGGATGTAATTTTTTCTTATGATGCCCATTTTAAACCTTAAAATTTCTCTAATTCCCCTAGTGCCTTTGATAGAGCGTTGCATCTCACCCTGGCCCACTTTGTCCCAACATTGCAAAGAACTAGTGCCCTCTCTGCACCAGCATTGGTCCCTATTTTTGTACAAGTTTTCCTTGGGTTTTTTAGCCTCTTTATCATTATCTTGCTTCCAGTTGAGTTTCCTTGGATATTCAGTGTCTTGTGGTCTCTCTAAAACCGAAATTCTTTTCATTTGTGTTTGTTTTCCTGTGATAAGAATTGGTTTCAATTTTTCTTTGTTCTTATCGTTTGGTCACTTACAAACTTATTTGTTTTATTTTTGTTTTCTTGGATGAATTATTGTTTGAGTCCTCATTTAGAAAAGTGTAATTTAATCAATAATTCAACATTCACATCTTATTTTTCCTCATTTTGAAAATTAATTGTGGTGAAAAGAATTTTTTTGCATTTGGAATTTAGGGTTTTGAATGTGAATTAGATTAGGAAAAATCAGTTTGAAAGGAAAATTACATCTTGAATCTTTATTGTTGCTTATTTTGTGTTGCATCTTGATTGTTATTTCCATTCCCTAGCTATATTTTTGTTTAAAGAGAAAATATTCATGTTTTCGCATGCTAGATGTGCATTTTAGGATATTCAGGTGACATTCGTGGTGAGCCCTAAAACCGTAACTTCATCAAAGATAAATAGTAAAATTTACTGAATCAACCTAAGGAGAATTTGTAACATTAACACTAAAATTTATAGGTGTAGGTTAGAGATGTGTTCCAATGTCATTAAACACAAGAGATGTAAATTTTTTTTAGCGTTGCATTCCTGGGGTGAAGTCTCGTTCCACTACGTAAGTGTATAGGATCGTCCTCCACATACCTTCGGGTATATCAGATGGTTCTCCACGCATGAAAAGTATATTGGAATGATCTCATAAAATGGTTACACATTAGACAATAATACTATGAATTACACTCCCACGTGCCATCGATTATATTTTGGGAGTGCCCAATAGGTTGCTATCCATCCATAGGTAACTAAATCTTCCACCCTGTATACCGTGATACACTTAGCACAACATTTGGCGAGATTGGATGTCATATGTTAAGTCCTTGGTTCGAAAACATGTATATTGCAGTTCATGGTTTCTTGGTAATCCTTTATGCCTAGATTACCCTAGTTTTTATTTATTTATTTTTGTGTTAATAAAATTTATCATCCAACATGGAAGAAAAAAATCCCTTTCCCCGTCGTTCGCATAGAATGTAAAATGATCCTCTTTTACCTCCACTGGATACTCCTAACCAACATAAAAACATAAGAAAAGAAAAACTACAGAAACATGAATTTTAGGCACTATGTTTGGCCCTTCTCCCGATAATGAATTTCCAGAATTATCTGTCCCCTTGAGTTTTGAACACGAGATTACATCTACCACTATTGGTGACACTTACACAATTGAAACAAAAGTCCCTGAAACTTTATTACTTAAGGTCAATGAACTTGACCATCCTGAGTCAGACACTCTTTTTACTAAGGTCATTGAACCTAAGGAGCCTCATCCATCCTCACTTGATTCTACGCGACCTTACTCTTCTCTTCCTTTATCTCAAACAAAACTAATAGATCTTCGGCCTGATAGTGAACATCTTCCATACATAATTTCCATTATTGAAGAGATCCCTCTAGAAGAGACTCATCCTTATTCTCTTGTTCATTGGGAAGGACTTCATTTATATCAAACCAAGCCTTTTCTAACTCTTCAAACTCTGATACAACCTCCTTCACCTGATTCTTTGGGATTTTACCTGAGGATCTTTGGAAACAATCTTCGTTGGGATTTTCAACCATTTATTTAGTCGATTGATGCTTCCAACCTGTGTCCACCACTATTGTTGAGACATCAAGTGTTGCTTCCTCATCTATGTTTGTGACATCACCAGAAAATCATTTATATGGTGGTTTGTTCGTCCCGCCAGGTTATCAGTCATTATCTGGTACCTTTTCTGGTGCAGCATCCAGTCCTTAGACATTTCCCATGTCATCTAATTTAGGAATAATGTATGGTACTTCTCTCATGAATGCCACACATTATGCAACTCTTCATCTGGCTACACCTATAATAGAGCAGTTGGCTAGTCCTTATTACTATCCATCTAGATCAAATTTTCCTCCATCAACTTCTCCTCCTTATGCAAGGGGGAAACCTATTATTAGTATGCCTCAATATGGTAATATGCCTAATTATGTTCCGCCTTACCCTTGAATGGATGCCAGTGTTTGGCAACCTACTTCCCTCATTTAACCTAGTTCGCTTTAGGATCGGTTGTTGAATCCTCAAGATGCACCATCCTCATTGAAAATCCATATCTATCCATCATCTCCTAAACAAGCTCAAATATATGTGAGCCAACCTTTAAATCCTATTCCGACGGTATCTAGCCCTTCCCAGGCATTGCTTAATCAAAATGTACAAGGTACCTCATCTTCTCAATCGCTTGTGCAAATTGCTCCTCCATTTACTGTAGGTCAATTTATTCAAAATTTGGCATTGTCTCAATCGAACCCATAATACCAGGGGGAAATATATAACCTTATCAGGAAAAAATATGGACGTCATCATGAGGCTTTCCAAGGCCAGAAAATCCAGACCCAACCATTCCCAAAACTTTATCATCATCTTGGGGCTGGGAAACAAAATTGCTTGTATGATGGCTATTAGAATCATTCATATCCTAGTAATAAGGCTCCTTATTATCAAAACCCTCCTTATCCATGCATGAAAGTACCCATTTCTCAGGCTATCCCTTCTTACCTAGGTCATCCTCCTCCAAAATTTAATCGATATTTTCCTTTTGTGGCTACTCTCGAATTACCTAATTTAACTCAACTTACTAATGACCCCATCACTCTTTCACCATGGTGGGCGATTATTCCCACCAGGTTGCCATCAATTATCCCAAATTTCAACGGTAATCCTAGAGAAGACCCATAAACACATGTCATGATGTATCATCTATGGTGTTCATCCAACTCCCTTAATGATGATTCCATTCGTCTTCGTATTTTCCAGCGAACACTTATAAGAACTGCATCTAAATGGTATATTGAATTACCTAGAGTGTCGTTTCACGATTTCAGTAGTTTAGCCACCAACTTTGTCACACGTTTCCAATTTCCCATCATATACAAAACTGGAATGAAAGTATTTAATAACTTCAAATAATCATATTCCACTCACATTTTGGATCAAATTCATGAGTGTAGGCGTTGTCGCCGGTTGTTCAATACCTTTGTTCTCGATCAGTTTTTGGCAGAATGGATTTCAAATATTTGTTAGCTCCTATAATTGAATATGTGGCTAAAGGTGGAGTCGTGATAGAAGATAAATTTATTTTTCATTCTAAATATATAGACATGGTTTATACCCAATCAGGAATACTCTATGATAAGATACCAAATATTCCATGAAATTCAAACACTATTCCTCTTCCACCTGGTAAAGAATCTCATCTCTCTGATGGAATTATGGGTTCTACCAATTCAAAGTAGTCAAGTAAAATATATGGTATAACGCTCACCACTCCTGCTCAAAATCCCCAATACCACCCTCATGTGGCTTCTACTTTAGAGATAAATGCCATTTCATTTTATAAAGGAAAATATCAACAAATACTTGGAAGCAAGAAGAAAAGTAAAGGTAAGAAATATAAATATTCCTCACCGCAGGATAAACAAACAAATTCATCTTCTGATGAGAAACAAAAGCCTCGATATACATGCTTGGTTTTCAAGTAGGATCACTTTACATGTGATTTTCCGCACCACATTGAAGTGAATCAATTTCTTAAATCATCCACTCCTCCTATTGTGTTGATTGGTCCATTTTTTAATCAAGAGACTCGTATGGTTTCCTGGGACCCCACCTCCTCTAACACGGTTTTTATGCTTTCCTCCTCAAATGAGAGATCCTATGTTTTGGTGGCCACTCAAAACAAAGACTATGGTAATGTGAATCCACCAAATGGTCAGGCTATTGATCAACATACCTTTTTGGCACTAACCTCATATGATTCTATTCTACTTCCAGAATTGACTATCATAGCCTCTGAAGGGTGTTATTAAAAAAATTTCTTACAACCCTCATTCAAGAGCTTCCCAAAATTACAATGTAGTTGAATACTTGTCTCAATATCCATCAACCATGTCCACTCTTGAGGTGTTGCAAAATTTCCCTGCCTAAAATAAGGCCTTATTTTCGGCTATAATATGTATGGATCCATCAGATTCCAATATAGTGGTTTTCTCTCATGAAAACTATACTAGGCTTCCAACTCAGTTATATTTTATAATTTAGGTCGCTGTCCATGGCTGTAAAATTCATCGTTCCATTGTAGATGAGGGAACGTCAACCTACATCATGTCTATGTCTTCCTAAAAGGTGATTGGTTCACCTCAACTAAATCAATTGACCACCACATTAAAAGCCTTTGATGGATGGACATACAAAAAATATGGAATCTTGAATTCCCTCCATCTGGAACTTGCGGGAAAAATTATCTCTATTGAAATATCAGTTATTGACAAACCTCTTTATTATAATCTTCTACTAGGACGTACATGGGTTTATGCTATGGCTTTCGTTGTTTCAATGTACTTCCACATGATCCCATTCCATCATAAAGGTGGGACAGTAGCCATAGATTAACTCAACTTCTTTGCCTTTGATTCCAATGTTACTAGAAGTGTCCCTATTCTAGGGGAAGCCCTATATTCCTATCAACATGTTGGAGTTGGATTATTGAAGGACTCATCGCTTATGGGGAAATTTTCCCTCCCCGCTCCTCCCTCTTCCAACTCCTCACCTTTGGTTGCTTATATCAATATGATATCTTCCTCTACGATCCTGGGTGATCCATGGTTTGTACCAGATTAAAATGACATCCAAAGTTTAGAAGACTGGATGCTGCTGAACCCTATTGAGCAAGATTATGAATCCATCTACTTGGATTGTGTGGACCATAATTTTTATTCAATCAATTGGGTATATCGATACCTGGATCATGGCATTCCCTCTAATCCTTTCTTGTGTATATTCTCAATAGACGAAAGCATCATGGAGATCATGATGCTAATAGACACGCCATGGGATGAGCATCACCATGTTTCCTTCCTTCCCGATTCCATAGAAGATAATCTAAGTAACTTAATCTAATCCTCTACAAATTATATTTCCATTCATGAAATCCATTCTAAAAATAACCTCTTGAATATCAAATAAACCATTCCCCTCTATATTTATATCAAACCAAAAATAGTAGAAAATATTTACATCTAAGCATCTTCTTCTTCTTCATCTGAAATGGAGACATATCGAGCCCCCTTTCATGATTTTAGATGTGTTTTCCTGGATATATGAATAAATTCCAAGAATCGACTGAAACATAGTGGTGCATAGAATTAAAATGTATCATGAAGCCAAACTCGTTCGACAATGCCTCTGTATGGTACATCCTCAGAAGGTTGTCGAGATAAAAGCTGAAATTTAAAAGCTTCTTCGGGCTAGTTTTATTTACCCCATTCCATTAACTAATTAGGTTTCCAACGTAGTCCCTTTCAAGAAGAAACATGGAACGATTCGAGTATGTGTCGATTATCGGGATTGTTCGAAATGCAGCTACCCAACCACGTTTATTGACTAGATTTTTTATGATTGTGCTGATTGAGAAATATATTAATTTGTGGATGGATTCTCAGGTTACAACCAAATAAACATTCTCCCAGTGGACCAAACTAAAACAACATTTATTTTTCCCTAGGGTACTTTCTCTTATAAAAACCTCCCATTCAGTCTCAAGAACGTAAGGGCCATGTTTCAAGGTGCGATGGATTATGCTTTTAATGATATTAAGCATATCATGCAAACCTATTTTGATGATCTCCCTGCTCATTCCAAGCATTAGGATGATCACCCTCTACATTTACGAGACATATTTATTCACTATAGGAACTATAAAATTCGACTTAACTTGCACAAATATGTGTTCTATGTTGGTTCTAGATGACTCCTTGGTTTCGTTATCTCCAAGAAAGGAATTCATATTGAGCCTCTCAACGTCCAGGGAAAATTTGATTTTCCTGCGCCATGCTCCTTAGATCAGTTACAAATACTCCAAGGGAAAGCCAACTTTTTGAGGAGAATAGTCTCTAATTACGCCAAAATAACCAATGTATTTACTCACTTATTGAATATATGGATTCCATTTCATTAGGATAACGCTACACAGAAAGTGTTTTTATGCCTTGAAAGATGTACTGATTCAGGCATCTCCTTTATATCCCCCTTGACTATCAGTGCAACTATTTCTTGTATCTTGCTGTCACCATCTCTATTATATATATGGTGTTGGTCCAAGAAGACAACATTGGGATTGAAAATCCCATTTATTATTTGATTTGGAACCTCAATTATATCGAGATCTGGTATACTCATTTTGAAAAGTTGGCTTTGGAAGTCATTCAAGCCGTTTAAAGATTTTTCCATTACATATTTCTTCAAAAAAATATGGTAGTTTTAGATTTCAACCTGATGACATATATACTGTCATGCCAATTTCTGGGGGGAATGTAATCAAAATGGATATTTATTCTCCAAGAGTTTGATATGGAATTCATCAAATCCAAGTCAAAGAAATCCCTAGTTTTTGCCGAACTAATGTGTGATATTCCCTCCCTTGCTACTGAATCTACATTTGAATATTCCATCCCCGAAGTGTCATTGTCTTTGATATCTTCATCTCACTCGTGGTATGGAAATTTCTTGATTTATTTCCAAGCCTAAAATTTCTGTCGTAATACCTCTCACTTCGAGAAGCGACGTACCAGTTACGGGTCTTGAAATTATCTGATTATTAGTGACACACTTTACTATACTGGTATTGATATGATCTTATGGAGGTGCTTCACCCTAGAGGAGAGCGAGAAAGTTATAAATGATTCCCATTGAGGATCATGTGGCAGAAACTTATTTGGTTATGCTACCGTGCAAAAGATCTTATGCGCTAGTTTTTTTTGGCCCACCCTTTTCCATGACTGTATCCTTGCAATACAAAATTGTCATGCTTGCAAGATCTACAATTGAAAATTCTATGCTCCACCTGCTCTCTTGCATCCCTTTGTCATTGTTGGTCCTTTTTTGAAATGGGTTATCGACTTTATGACATGTAAACCTCATTCGTCCAGGGGGCATGGCTATGTCATTATCGTTGTTGGCTATGTCAATAAGTGGGACGAAGTGATGCATACATTCAATACACCGGCGAAATGACTGCGTAATTATTTTTCAACCATGTGATCTCTAGGTTTGTTGTTCCACAAGAGATATTCATAGATTACGGGAGGCATTTTCAGAATCATATGATGAACGAATGAACTTCCAAATTCGGACTTTCACATGAAAATTACACTACCTATTATCCTCAAGATAATGGACATGTTGAAGCTATCAACAAAGTTCTTAAGAATATGCTTCAACACATGATAGGTGTCCATAAATAAGACTCGAATTTACTTCTCTATGCTTCCTTATGGGCATACCAAAATTAAGTAAGGATTGCTACTGGATTCACACCATTTTAGTTGGTTTATGGTCTCGAAGGGATCCTTCCCTTTGAGTGTGAAATTCCATCGCTAAAACTATCCTGCTACCTCCGCAGAAGAGGAGCATATTTTACAACTAACTCGATTGGATGAGACTCGACATGATGCCACATTGGGTAATTAAGGTCATAAAATATGCATCAAAGCATAATATGAAAAAAGTGTCAAGCCTAGAGTATTCTCGAATGGAGACCTAGTACTTTTATATGACCAGGAGACTGATAAGTTAGGCCAAGGAAATTTCCAACCTATGTGGTTGGGCCCATACATTGTCAAACATGTCCTAGGAAAAGGGGCTTACAAGTTGGTAGATCTTGATGGAATTCCACTGTTGCAGCCTAGAAATGGGTTGTATCTCAAAAAATACTATGTTGATTCCATGCGTAGTAAACTGTGTACATAATGTATATAGGTGTGTTGAGTGTGTTTGCAGTCTATTTTTTAGAGTTTCCCATGGCTTATGTTGATCCTTCTTTACTTTTTTTTGCAGATGTCAACCTCTCTTGAACCATATATTGGTTATGCCAATGGTACTAGCCATAGTACTCGAAACCTATCCTCTATAGCATGGGCCATATTTGCTCCAAATGGCGAGCTAGTGAGTATGCAAGGGATTTGTATTGGCTGCTCTAACAACAACATCACTGAGTATAGTGCAGTGGTAGAGCTACTATATAATGCTATTTCACATGGTATCCATTGAATATTCATCAAGCTCGACTCGCAACTCATAGTAAATACAACTCACGAATGTCTATTTGGTGAGGAATGTTGTCATCCTTCGTATGGTTTTGAGAGTGTGTCTTTTGGAAAGAAATTTTGAATTCATTTAATATGAACACATTTCTAGAGATCTAAACACTTTAGCAAATTCCATAGCTAATTTAGTTTTAGCTAGACATTTGCAACGAATGTAAGTAACTTTCAATTCACATCACATCATATTGAAAGAATAATAGGAACTACGAAACACTGAATATATATATATATATATATATATATATATATATATATATATATATATATATATATATATGATAATTTTGGTTTTACGAAGTGTGTGCCCTGAGACACACATGGCTACATCGCCTACATACAAAAAACTACATGCAAACATATAGGCAGACAATAAGTGGTGTTCATAATAAAACCACACTGCACGAGATTTCTTCCATAGTAATAGATTGATATGAATAGGTGCCCCGATGGTATGTCACTGAAGCCACAGTGGAAATTGATCGACCATGGTCTCATCAATATCGTGAGTCAATATTTCCATGTGGCACCCTACCTCTTATAATACCATTGTTTCCTCAAGATCCCATAGTGCATCGTGTCTCACCATAGTGACCTATACTGGACCCACTACCTCCTCCTACGGATGTCTCTCTTTGTGGTAGAGATATGTAGCACCCACTAGTTGAACGAGTCCAAGATCTTCATGAAAACATCAAATAGTTTAGTCTAAGGAACATAGAAAAAAAAATTTGTAAAAATTTATAAAACTTAAAGGTAAAATTATATTACATGTAGCATCCCATTTCTTTCCCTCAGGTAGTACGAGATCAAGATCATCATGTAAACCCATCCTTGCATAAGTATACTCATCGATCATGATGGAATCTCTATGTAACCATCCAAACAAGGTTGGCGAAAAGATGATTGTTGATGGACCTGCATGTCTGTCCATGTGGTATATCCACCTCCTCATCTGTGGGACCCTCACATCAAGGGGCTTAAGTACAATCTACTGAGGCTATAGTAATGGTACCCACTCTAAGGAAAAATAGACCAAGATGGCACCATAACCGAAGTTTTTCAACGTCCCCTCCTTTACTCTGGTAAGTTGTTCCTTCAAGTTGACCAAGACACCCTCGCTCGAGTTGAATATTGTTGGCTCTAGAAATTCTACCCCATACTTCATGTCTGATCTTTTGCCACATGTAATGTCAAGTTTCTTGCCAATCTTGCTATGATGAACAAGATCATTCTCAAAGATAGTTGGGTCACATAATTTATGTTAATATTTATGTCCCTAGTAGGTAGAACTTGAGGTCTACAATAGGTATGAACGTAATGTTTCACCGTCTCACTGCCACTTCTTCCACCTAGAAGAGAGATAGGGGCACCTTGGTTTGAAAATCATGTCTGAAAGTAAATATCATCTACTTGTATCTCAAGCAAATTCTCCCCAAACCTGAATGATTCTACCTAAAAATATCATGACCACACAAATTACTTTAACAACACCATTTTTTTCCTCATATCGCAATGCCAGAACAATTTTAACAACCCACCATTTTTAAGCACTTGGATGGTGGTTAGATATTTTGATGCATCCATGTCTTGTTCTTCATGCTTTCCTTTTCTGAAGATAAATGAAATTTTGTGATAATGGGTACCAAAAACATCAACCAAGGACTCATTAGACTCCTTTCTATGCAAAAAAACCTGACAAAATTTGAGGCAAATTTGAGATCAAATTTGGAGAAATAGACCCAATGCACTCGAGGAGGCCTAGACAGAGTGTTGCACCTCTGTTTGTAGTTTTCCATTGCCTAGGTGCAACACACTTTTCAACAAAGAGGGTGTGTGCTGGTCCCATGGTGTTTTTTATGAACCCCAGGGGCCTTAAAAACTTGAAACATTCACATGAAAACACAAAAATGAAATGTGGAAAGATAGAGAAAGGTATTAGCTCCTACCTAGATCTGTTGACACTTTTAATGGTTCCCTAGATTGGTTGCAATCAATTGTAGAAGATAAAGGAAAAAAGGGATACAAATATTCACTGTTGAAGGTAAACTGTGAATGGTAAAAACTGAAAGTCATTTTGGATATTTCTGGTCATTTTCTCATTATTTTATTCATTTTTAATATTTTTACCTAGATATGTTTCATTTTTACTATGAAACATGTATATTTAATCCTTCTTGTGGTGTTTTGTGCAAGAAAATAGTTGTTAGCAAGTTTTTACTCTATTGTAACAGGTTACTTTTACTGAAGAGTATACTTTTATCTCTTATTTAGAATTTTTATGCCTCGAAAATCACTGCACAACATATGGTATAACCACCTAGTCATGAACTTGAAAACCATCACTTTTCTGTTTGGAATACTAGCTTTGACTAGGGATGATGGGATCAATTTCCCAATAAATATAATTGAGTGCATGTGAGGTCTTTGTAACTGAATGTAACCTGATAAAATGTAGCGATAATGAGCTTAAAAAGTATATATATATACCAAACTATATCCCAGGATTAATTACGTTTCCTTGCATGCGATCTAGAAAAAACATCTATAGTGTATGAGAATGAAGATTATCAAACACCAATAGAAATGGTAAATAGTTAAAGTTAATTAATTTGATTAAATGGTTGATCAAATTAATTGATTAAATCATATCACATTCAATAGCTGCATGTCTCATACATATATCAAAAGATGGAAATCTTTTCATGTTCAATAGTGAGTTAATGCTAAATTGTATTTGAAAGATACATATATCAAAACAATGTAAAATAAATATGACTATCAATCACATAAAAATATAACATAAATATAAAGATATAAGTACCATTTATAACTTAACTCTACTGATGGGAGAGATAGTCTTGGTCCAATATTTCTAGTAAGATGAGTTCAAAAAGTACAGAAGTGAAACCTCTCAAAGACTTCCTTACAAAATTTTAGGACCTTTTCTTTGTATACATGAAAGGATTTATATAGTAATACTAAAAATATAAAAATACAAAATACAAAAACTACTGAGGAGGTTTAAAAAAATCTCCTTAAAATGAGTGAATATAATACAAATAGAATTTTTGGGATGACTAGCTTAGGAGTGCGGTGATGTCTCATTTCCCATTTTCTGCTTGAGGTGATGAATATCCAACATTGGTTGTAATTTAAGAGGCCGAGTTGGCGTAATGCCCAAATTTGGAGTATAAACCACATCTGATAGTGCAAGAATCATATCGGATGAGGTTTCATTTAAGCATCACAACATTAGCCACTAACTGTGTGGCTTCACCAGATATTGCTAGCATTTTTCCTAGTCAATTTTTGGTAGCTTCCTGATGCTTTCTTCCTTTGTATTTGATATTTTCCTGCCACCATTTCATTAAATATTTGACATTAGGAAGGGAACCAAGTGGAAATTCATGGATTATATTGGCACAAAATATATTATTTCTTACAGTTTCAACAATATTGTTAGCCACATATTTTTCTCTAAATATTTCTCTTTCTTCTTTCTTCTATTATATGTCCCAATCAGTAAATATGATTTCCTTTTTGGAATAGTCTATTCTGGGAAGATTTTCTTTCCTTCCCTCTGCACTGTCCTTCCAAGTAATAAATTTTGTGAGCTTTTCATAAATATAATAAAATTTCATCCTTAGGTGGGTCGATTGATTCATTTGTGAATCACTTTTATCGCACAGATCAATTGATGATTGTCAAATGTTGACAAAATATAACTTGTTGTTGAGACAACATGGTGTTCAATTCTAAATCTTCTTTTTTGAAGTCCTCTATCTTTGGATTATCCTTCAATTTCTCCAATGTGAACTGGAGTTTTTGAATTTTAGTGTCTTTGGTATTGATGTCAGATTGATGCTTTAATCTTAATTGATGAAAGCTTTGTTGGATTTGTGACAATTGAGTCTGTAATTGATGATCAATACTCTATTTTTTAGATAACAACTCTTGTTCCAATTGTTGTATTCTTTCATCCTTTTCTCATATTAGTTGTTGGAACTCTAATGCCTTGTCAATTGTAGCAGTTGCATAAGCACCTGCAAATTTTTTCAACCTTGTTAGATCTTCATATGGGTTGGCTTGTTGATATTTCCACACTACTCCATTGTTAGGGACTAATGTCTATGATTGATCAACTCTCCTTCACTTTATTTTTTTGCTCATTACAACCCAATTTTTGGGAGTGTAAAATATGTCAAGAGGAGGGATTTATTCAGTATTTAGAACAATTTCAGATGAAGGGAAGCTTGGGATGAATTCAATTTCCTCTGTATTGACAGCCTTATTAGAAGCGCCAATAGTGAGAAGGCTCTAACTTTTATCTTCAGGTGTGTTGACTATCTCTTTAGGATCAATGATTTTCTCCTCTTGTTGTCCTTTAAGCTACTGGTCAAATTGATTCGAGACATTATCCAATTCACTGGTGAAAAATGTATTACTAGTCTATTCTTAAGTTGATTTAACCTCCTTTTCTCCCTATAGGACCTCAGTGTCCTTGGGATGCTTTTCAAAATCTTATCCTTTTTTTTATATTAGTTGATAAACCTTTAAGCTGTCGAGAGGGATACTCTTCAACCTTTTGTTCCCTTATTCTATAAACTAGGAAATTTTTTCAGGGTTAAGATGGATTGTTGCTAGCTTTTCAACCTATAAATAGGTCTCAATGGATTCAAACAAATCATCATAGTCATCAGGTTCATGAATAAATTGCCTCATCTTTACTTGAGATGTAAAGTCTTGGGCCATTTTATTTGGATCAAATTGTCTACCAGGAATAGTAGATATCTTTAAACATTGGATTGGATTGATTTCAAATAAAACATGTGTGTAGTTGTCTAGAGCATAAACACTACAATGGATATGGAAATAAGTTCAGGAACATTTTTTAGGCTCCTTAAAGGCTTTGGTTAAACCATTCCCTATTGTTTGATAAGCAATTTCTCTTTATAGGAGCTTGCTTGGTACATACAGTGGGAGGACATGTGGTTTGGAAATAATTCTGTAAACTATGACATATGTAAATAGTTCTTCCCCAAACCATTTTCCTATGGACGTGAAATCATCTCGGGCTTCGTTTCACATACTTGGGGCTTTATCACCAAAAAAATCTTGGTGAAGTGGTAAAATGACTCCATGGAAAATTCTATAAAAATGAGACTCGTACTTGGATTCCCATAGGATACTATGGTAGAAATGGATAGGAGTAGGTTCTTGAATGGTCCATTTCCATCCTATGGTTGGAAGTCTGAAGTAAAACACACTACATCCGTGATATAAGAACTCATAAAAAATGGAGGAACAGTCCTAGAGGCAACTATACGATTCTTTCTATAGTTTAGGATTTGTGAGGAAATATTATTTGATAGGATGGTACCCCAATCCATAATATATGAGTCTGAAGCAACCTCCATGAGAAGGACCCATTTGATTGAGAATTTATTTGTATTATGGGAACCAAAAAGTCTACACATCATAGCATCAATGTAGCAATAGGGCCAGAGGATAAGATACAAAATAGATACCCTTATTGTCATGTTTATGCTTGTTAGGGTTGTGCCTCCATTGTCTTATTAGGTCCGACTGTAGCTTATTCTCATTTGCAAACTTCTTGAGGAAAATATTATCATATACCTAATGTGGGTCAGGTATATGATAAATTTTCTTCAAATCCTCTACCTTAAAATACCCGGTCAATGTATCTCTTGAGGTTAGAATTATCTTATCACCAATATTGAGATTGTCGATTATCCATTTTAACATATATGTATATGGAAGAATTTTTGGGTGAGCGGAAATTTTGTGGAGAAAGGAGTTGGTGAGCTTAATGATAGAGGTTACATAAGATGTTGGAGCACTGATTGTGGCTACTATCTGAATAATCCTGGGTTTTTCATCCTTAAATAATATGTACATGGATTCTGATGAGGAAGACCCACTTTCTGGAGTGCACGTTGTGTTAGAGAAAAATGGAGGCATCTTTGTTATTTATGAAGCAGGAGGTGTTGGGTTTGGAGGAGCCATGGATTTTTTTCTCTTTTTCACAGCCTTTGACATCTCAGAAGACTGTTGCTTTTCAGGACTATCTTTTACTAGAAAAAAATAAAATGAAGAACAATACTAGTAATGTGGGAGCAGTTAGCAATAAAACTTGAAATGATGGAGAATATTTTTTAAACGCATAAAAAATATGAAACATTAAATAAAAGGCCATCAAATCATTTTGGAGGCTCGATACTATCATGCTATTATGGATGAGTAATTATGAGAAACACTGTTTCACGCTCCTGACTTAGACACTTGGATTTTAATTAAAATATCAGATAGCAACTTTGTTTTGGGGTATGACTTTAAAACATGTGATGTGTTAATCTTACTGATATGCGATCAAGTCTTTAATTTTAAATAATCCTTAAGTTCTTTATCAGTTGATTGGAGCTATCAGAACATTGGAGGGGAAAGAGTGTTGGGAGTTTTGAGATGTGATATCCATATCACAATCACATTATTGGTGGATTGTATGGATGTATTGAAGCTTGGCAGAAATGCCATGCGATATATCGCATCGAGGGTTTTGAAAGTGGACATGGTAGATGGTAACCAAAAATAATTGGGATTTTCTATTTGTGAAAGGTGACATAGTAGTGAGAGGGTCCTAACAATGGTTTTTTTATGAGGATGACTATTGGGGAGCTTTTCATTTGGTATCGATTTTCTTTTCCTAAAAGCCTTTGCGCATTGTTTTATGCATTGGGCTTATATCACATCGCAATATTTGAGTGGAGCGCTTTGTGTTTTGCTTGTTGCATTTGTGATATGTGATATGCGATGTGGTTTATTTTGGTTTTCCACTTAAGTCCTTTCAACAATAGGATATGAGTTAATCCTTCAGATATCATATTCTTGTCCTATAAGCTATAAAAAAAGTTTTATTGTTCTAACTTAAAAATAAAAAATGGTCCCCATCATTTCCTAAGGTATTTATACATAAATAATGGGGGGTTGTTGAATAGCACAACATGACTCTATAAATCGATGAAAAAGGAACCCCCTAGAGTCCAGTTTCATATCTTTCTAGACTCCCAAAATATGAAAATATTTCTGAGCACTTATCCTTTCGAGCCCATAAAAGTAAATGAAAATACATCTATTTAGTATAAGTTTAACCCTTTTCTGGACTGAGATAGAATAACTATGAAAAAAGAATACCTTGGTTGAACATGGTTAAGAGGTTCTCTTGAGTATTATTTTATACCTTTTCAGACTTGAGAGACTACCTACAGAAAGGGACATCTGGAGCTTTTTTTTTTCCGCCTCTTTTAAAATTCTCCAAACATGACGAATATGCCGAGTTTTACCTTCACTATACTCGATAAAACATCAAACAGTGATGGTTTTATCAAACATGAAAAGGTTGGACCGTTCCTTCTCAAGGTTCGTTAAAAATACTTGGAGGGATTCATCCAAAGGATGAACTTACAGATCAAGCATATGTTATCCTCCTCAACTTTGTTAAAAAATAAAGAGGTAATGACTAGTACGGTTGGGGAAATTGGGAAAATAGGGAAGTCCATTTTTTCTAAATGGAAGCGAGTCGCTCTTGAAAACGTCACTTTCCACTTCATCTTCATGGCTATTGGGTTGGGTAATTTTCTTTTCGTTTGCTTATCATACCATTTTCAGAGCCTCCATTTCGATTTTGGGTCAATGCTTCCAACTACATTCAATGTTATTATGTGTTCAAGAAAATCCCATCAGTTGATCTATTCTACAATACTCTTAAGAATTCATTTCATGTCTATCTTTTCCCTGTCCAGTTTCATGTCAACATAATTTTGATAATTTTTCTCTCAATCATGATACTTGTTTCATGTCTTTAATGGGGGATACATTAAGGCCATCTTGCGATAGGTCGCTTCTTGTCGGTATCAACACATCATCTAGGAATTTGACTTAGAAACACCATTTTGGTACCTTGGTTCTTGCATACATCAATGGAAAATCTCCTCACTCTCGGCGACAGGTTTACAGCAATGGCCTTAGACAGAAATATTCTTTGTTGTATTCAACATCAGCTTGTTTACTCGCACCATATCGATTGTACCATAGTACCTTGAGAGCGATTAACATCATAGGTGGTTTCTCTCACATATGTTAACGACTTACGTCATTGGCCAGTAATCAAATGGTGTATATCATGTTCAAATCCATCTCATTGATTCACATGGATAGACTCTTACATTAGTTGGTCGTGTGAATGAGATAGAAGAACCAAGATCTAATTTCATCCATCTGAAATGTGATTTCAGGAGTTATATAAATATCAAAATATATTATGGTCATGATGATATAGAGAGCCATCCAGTCATGAGTCCATTAGTTGCATATATGGACGCGAATTTTTATCATTGCACAAGTTATGTTATCTCATGAGCTGAGTATGGGTATGCCTCCCTCAACATCTAGATGCCATGATACTTGTATTGTAACATATGAATCTTGTCAGTTTTCCTTGATCCCTAGTTGTCAAAAGGTACATCATTGAAATCATCAGTCACCATCTTTGACTTTGCACTTGAGGGGGAATTCTTTTGTAGGAAATTTTTTCACATCCAATCAAAATGGGCCTCCGAACAGGATCAATACACATCATATTCCACTTGTCATAATCTTGCACAAATACATAAGCATGTACCTTTCATCCCTCAAAATTCCAACCCTAAACTGCCCTATCTGAGCTAGTTTGAGAACCAACACTCCCTGGAAGCCTACTAGGGTGTCGTCACCTATAGGTTTCTCCCATGTGGCTATTCTTGGTCACTAGTAGGTAGCCCTCCTTTGCACCTACATTGGTTCTATAATTCTCAGAGAATGAGCAGAATTACAGAAGCTTCACCTTCTATAAGTTTCTAGAGTTTGTTTGAACTACTTACCTTGGATTGAAATTTGATCCTATCCTACCCTACTTTGGATTTTTCACCACTTATCATTTGATCCTATCCCTCCATAAAATGTGGATCTAAAGCCTTATAATGGTAATTCGATATTAACTCCCTAATTACCCCTCTATTCGATATATTTACCCTCTCATATGAAGGAAGTAATGGTTGGATTTGGAGAGTGATTCTGGTGTTATGATGCTACAACAAGTAGTTATCATCTCATGCATAGGGTGACCAGAGGTGCATATTGTGACAACGAAAGGAAAAGTCAACAACTCAGAGGGGACCTTCTATAAGATCGATGTTAGCCCCTTAATTTTCTCTCTAATTTCCATTTTCCCCTTCCTAAATCATAACCACTTACCACTGTTTTACCTCTTTTATGCACCCTCATCTTGCACCAATCCAAGCACGGTGACATATTTCGTATAAAATTTATTTTTCATATTTTTAATTCAACTTAGCATTAATTAATTATTTATTACATGATTTATTGCTTTTAATCACTCTTTTTAACTTATCAATATCTCCAATGGTTATTTGGTAGTTAGAGTACTTACCGTGACCGCTGATTCTAGTGCAGGATCGGATCTTGCACCGTTGCCAACACAGAAAATCCTTGCAGCAGATCCGAACCTCCTTGATCACTACCCCATTTTGAGTAGCTTCAGCCATGATAGCAAGATCGACAAAAAGGCATGTGAGACCGAATCTGCGAAGGACGAAAGCTAGAGATTGGCTACGACCAGTTTTGCTAACTATCTAATTTTGAAGGCCAAAAAGCTAAATTCTACGTTTGGTTATGTAATTGGTTGAATGATCTATTTTGGCCTTTGGATAAAGATCTATATAATGTAGAATTTAAATAGGACTAAGGGGGAGTTTTGGATGGCAGAAGAGAATAGAAACACAGCCAGAGAGGTGGTAACAGGTTGCTGTATTTTGTTATCGCCGGAATCTGGGCTGGACGACGTATTAATGTATGTACTTGCCTCAGTGAATTAATAAAAGGGAGCTATGCCTGATGTTTCACAAATTTTGTTTCTGTATTTGAACTGATGAATTGATTAAGGTACTGAGCAGTGTTTTTATTTAAAAGGGCAATGCACTGGTTGGCTAGGGCCTTGCCAACCCAGCACGTTTACGCCATTTCCTGTTTTCCTGTAATTTGTGTTTGCATTGTCAAGTGTGATTTAATTTTAAGCACAAGAATTCATGTCTAAGTGAAAGCAAATCCGTTGTGTGAAGTAGATAAATTTCCTTTTCCTACAATTTCTTTTCCTGCACTTGATTTCAGATTGGTTTTCCTCCGCCTGGTCCAAGCAGGAGAAATAAACCTACACCAGTGCACATTGGTGTGATATCTCCTTTTCTGCAATTCTGTTTGATTGGTTTTCCCCGCCTGGTCCAAGTAGGAGAAATGAACCTGCACCAGTGCACGTTGGTGTGATGCAGCAAGCCTTCTTAGTCTACTTCCCGCAATCTTCTTTCTTTCATTAAATGCTTATGACATGATAAATGTATATTGATTGTTTCTTTATTCGTGCACTCTGTTAATATCAGAAACATTCACTTTTTATGTGTGCAATTTGATTTTATAGTATAATAGCACTTGCAATAATTAAGCACTCATTTTAAGAATTAAATACTAAGTGCAGGAAGCTCTGATCTGGTGCAAGAACTAGTTTCTTGCCACGGGATCTGAGTGCTTTGAACCTGGAAAAGTTCAAGCCCTTGCATGAAGTAAAAAGCCTTTAGTAAAGAAACCATTTATACCTTCTGCATAAATCTCTATTTCTCCACTAGTGCAAGCAAACTGCGAAAGTGCAGGACAGATTAGGGCAAGAAGGAAATCTCTAAAGGAGCAGGTTTAAGGGCCCATCTGATGAGACTGCTAAGTGTCTCTGCTAAAGAAAAACACACACTAATTAGTTAAACAGTAATTATCTAGAGTGATTGCATTTTATCTTTAATTCCCTCTTGCAAATGTATTCTTCCTTGTTCTAGTCTTAGATGATTTTGATGGTTCAAGTTGCCTTTTTCTCTTTTTAATTTGATTCTACAATCTTCCTTTAAATAAAGTAGGGATTTATATTAGGAAGATTCATACCATCTCTGGCATTGCTTGTGCTTCATCTCTAAGTTTACGGATCCCCCGGGTTGACAAATTAATTGTTGAGGAGTTTGCTTAAGTGTAATTCCTGCACCCAACATTTTGACGCCGTTGTCGGGGAAGCGATTTGATTTGATAAGAATTTTCTGATTATACAATAGAGGTAATTTTTCCTTTATTTTTGCAGTATTGTTTTGAAAAGATTCTTTGAAGGAATTTTACTGGCGTTAATTGATTTCTAACAACATTTTTTACTAGAAGTTGTTTGTTATTTTTCTTTTTTTGAAATGAATGCCTAGAAAAGGAAAGGGTTCGAAGCCCACTAAGGGCCAAAATAATTCTGAAAACAATTCTCATATTGGGTCTTCTTTTGTAAGCAGGAAGCCCAATCTAATTCAAACCCATCATGTAGGAACAATCCACCTGGATTTTGGTGACAACAGCTTAGGTGTGGTTTAGCCTATTGAGAGCGGTACAAGTAAAAGGGAAACAATGGTGGACCATGAATATCATTTGGAAGGGACTGGTGAAAACCAGGTAAGTGAAGAACAATCCACTTTTGTGTTTCCAATTGTGGATCCTGATACTGTGGCGCAAATGAAGAATATTCCACCATCAGCTCTCCCTCATTTCCATGGTAAAGTTCATGAAGATCCTGACTCTTTTCTATTTGAGTTTTATATTCTGTGTAGAAGTTACGATTATTCAACTGATGCTCAGAAGTTAAGATTATTTCCTGTTACTCTCAAGGACTCAGCTCTACGCTAGTTTATGGGGTTACGAGGAAACACTATAACCTCTTGGGATTAGATGAAGAGAGTGTTTTTGTCTAAATATCAAGAATATTGCAAAACTCAGGACATGCAGGATGATATTTTTACAATTATACAGGATGATGATGAAACTCTTGAAGATTACCTAGAAATATTTCTGTATATTTTACAAAGGTCGAAACTTAAGTTTGATCCCAGTACTATTAAAACCTTGTTCTTAAGAGGACTCACTAATAATTCAAGAAATAATTTAAATATTTTAGGACAAGGTGATATTTCTCAGCAAAATTTTGAACAAATTTGTGAATTATGCAGGAAATTTTCAAGAAATCAGTATAGATCTGGTAGAGGAACTCGAAATAGAAATAGAAAAGTTGAATCTATTGATGCTATGATTATTGGACTAGAAAATAAAATGGAAAACATGAAAATTGATATAAAGAATACTGTTACCAAATAGTTAGACTCTTTAAAATTTCAGCAAAAACTCATGAAGGAACAAGAGTCATTATGTATTTTCTGTCCTAAATGTAGAGACAAGCATCCTCCTAAAGAGTGTCCTCTTAATTTGAAAGAAACTAATAAGTGTGCTATTTGTGCAAAAGACCATGTCACAGAAAAATGTCCCTCTGTACCAAGACTTAAAGCTGTATTTACAAGGGGACAGCCTAAAGCTGAATACTTTTATGCTATGAGAGTAAGAAGGAATTGGCCTCAGGTAGGTGCAGGTATGGCTCCTGAATTTTCTCCACACTATTTTGGTTATAATTCACATGCATATTCTTATCCTAACACTAATAAGCAGTGGCAGTATGGGAATCAATATCAGCATGGGAAACCTTCTCAACCATGGCAACAAGGTTGGAGAGGGCCAACTCATTCTCCATACTCTAACCAACCACCTATGCAGTCATATCCATCTACGCATAAACCTTATTCAATGCCTCAACTTCCGAGTCAGTCTACTCCACTGTTGCCTTTACCTCCACCCTTTCGACCTCCTCAGTTGCCTACTCAACCTATGCCTAATCCTAACAATAATAAATCAATGTAAATGATCTATGTAACAAACCCACCTTTACCATTCGAGTACCATTCTATTCCAGTTGGGGTTCATGATATTCAATTAAGATTGGGAAGGACTGTAACATCAGAAAATTAGAATCAACCAATAGTGATTTTTGAGGAGAAAGGAGAAGAGGAAACTCTTAACCATTCTCTGAAATCTGTCACTATTCAACCCTTACCCTCTGAACCCTTGTTTTCTTCTTCCAACCAGCCTCCCTTCCCAGAGAGGGTAGTAATGGAAAGAAGTGAGCCTATTTCTCAGACTAGTTTGGCATCTGAGCTTTGGAATATTTTCATTAAGATACCTTTGCTTCAAGCCATTAAAGATATCCCCATTTGTACCAAGATTATTAAGGAACTCTGTCTCAAGAAACCCAGGAGGAAGGGAGTGGAACCCCAAACCATTCAATTTGTTGGTAGGGCAGTAGAGTTGATGACGAGATGTGTCTCTATGGAAAAATATACTGATCCTAGAAACCATGTTGTCTCAGTTCAGATTGGTAATGTTTTTGTCTCTAACGTTCTTATAGACCTAGGGGCAACCATTAATGTCATGACTAAGCAAACCATGGATCAACTTCAATTATCTCATATTCGCCCTACTCCTACTGTGCTTGAATTAGCAAATAGATCTAAAATTAAGCCAAAAGGAGTATTGGATGATGTGATCATCTCATTAGATTCTTGGGAATATCCTGCTAATTTCATTGTTCTTCAGCCAAAGAACCCAGTAGGAGGACATCCCTTGATCTTGGGTCGACCATGGCTTGCTACGGCCGATGCACATATTATATGTCGTTCTGGTGATATGTATATTTCGCATGGAGATTCTAGGAAGAAAGTTACCTTATACCCCCCTGCCGAATCCATTCAGGACCTTCAAGATACTTTATGGTTGGATCAAAGCAGTGATGAGGGGAATCAACCCATTTCCCTTATCCATAATTATACTAGGTTTTCACAAGAAGATGAGATTCAAGATTTCCTGAATAATCTAGACATTATGCCTAATTTTGAGCCATTGAGCCAGATTTTCAGCCTAGATTTTCAAGATAATCATGATTCTCATTCTTCTATACCACTGCATTTGACCACTCCCTTGAGTACTCCTGAGCCTGATACTACTCTTGTTGAGATTAGCCCTGGTAAATCCTTGTATATTAGTTTAGATTTGGACTCATCTCAACAGGAGCAGCTTGTGAATTTTTTGCAAAACCATCTTAGTGCCTTTGCTTGGGGCTATGAACATATGAAGGGTATTCCTCCTAAAAATTGTACACATCATATCTATATTCAGGAAGGAACCCAACCTATCCCACAACCCCAAAGGTGAATGAATCCAGCTCTAAGATATATTGTGAAGGAAGAAGTACATAAACTCTTGGATGCCGGTTAAATCTATCCTATTTCCGACAGTCAGTGGGTCTCTCCATCAGTGCTAGTACCTAAGAAAGATGGAAGATGGCATATTTTTATTGATTATCAAGAATTCAACAAAGCCACTCTCAAATATTACTTTCCTCTCCCTTTCATTGACCAGGTGCTTGATACCCTCGCAGGAGATAAATATTTTTCCTTTTTGGATGGCTTCAGTGGCTATAACCAGATATAGATTGCACTCGAAGATCAGGATAAAGCTAATTTTACGTGTCCATGGGGTATATTTTCTTATAAAGTGCTTCCCTTTGGTTTATCTAATGCCCTGACTACCTTTCAAAGGGAATTCCTGGCCATTTTTGCTGATCCAGAATTTGTAGAAATTTATATGGATGATTTTTTTTGTGTTTGGTGATTCTTTTGAGGAAGCTCTCAAAAATCTGGAGAAAGTACTTCTATGTTGTTAGGAAGCCCATCTTGCCTTGAATGAAAATAAATGTATATTAATGTGAAAATTGGGAGTGGTACTTGGCCATTTGATTTCTGGTAAAGGTATCCAGGTTGATCCAGCAAAGATTGAAATCATTCTGCATCTTCCTACACCCAAAATCAAAGGGAAGTAAGAGGTTTTTTAGGAGATGTTGGTTACTATAGAAGATTTATTGAAAAAATTTCTAAGATATCTGCCCCTCTTTTCTGACTTCTAGCTAAGGATAGTAAATTTTCTTGGTCCACAGCTTGCCAACGATCTTTTGAAGCATTGAAGGAAGAGTTAGTACAGGCACCAGTTTTGAGAGGTCCTAACTAGTCCCTGCCTTTTCACATTTCCTTAGATGCTTCAGATTTGGCTATATGCGCAGCTTCGGACAAGAGGAAAATAAGAAATCCTATGCTATTTATTATATTAGTAAGAATTTGTCTTCTGCTGAATTAAATTATACAATTATAGAGGAAGAGTTTTTAGCTGTAATTTTTGTAATTAATAAGTTCAGGCACTATATTACATGATATAGAGTGTTTGTACATATTGATCATTCTGCGATTAAATATTTGATGAAAAAACGATTTACTAGCGGTAGAGTGACTAGGTGGTTGCTATTGGTGCAGGAATTTAATGTTACTATTGTTGATAGACCAGGAAAATCTAATGTTGTAGCATATTTTCTTTCTAGATTAGAGAATCCTCGTGAAGCAACTCCTGTTAATGATGATTTTTTGGATGAACATATTTTTGTTATGTCAACAGATTCTCCATGGTTTGCTGACATTGCTAATTACTTGTTTACTGGGAAAACACCACCTCACTTGTCCGCTTGTGAAAAGCATAATTTTATTCAGAAAAGTACTGCATACTCCTGGATTCAAGGAGATCCATTTTACACTGGTCTAGATGTGATTATCCATAGATGTGTAAGAGAGGAGGAAGTGTTTTACATATTGAAAGCTGCTCATGATGAACCTTGTGGATGCCACTTCGCTGATAAGTGGATTGCATATAAAGTATTGCGTGCTGGTTACTTTTGGACTTCCTTGTTTAAGGATGCTAAACAATATGTCAAGCGATGTGATAGCTGTCAATGAGTGGGCCAACCTAATCAAACCAATGAAGTGCCTTTATGCCCCCAAGTTATGATTGAGCCATTTGAAAAATGGGCTATTTATTTTATAGGGCCAATAAATCCAATGTCATTAAGTAAAAAGCATATTTTGTTTTGTATATATTTTGTTACAAAATGGGTAGAAGCTAAAGTTGTTTCCTTTACTACAGAAATTTTTTTTGTCGATTTTATTTTTACTGAAATATTTACTAGATTTGGTGTTCCTAGAGAAATTGTTTCTCACAATCGTCCGTAGTTTATTTCTTATCTGGTATAGGGTATGATGGAGCAATACAAGATCTGGCACAGGAAATCCACACCGTATCACCCGCAAGCAAATGGCTAGGTGGAATCCATAAACAAAGTGATCGAGTCCATTCTTACAAAGATAGTAAATATGCATCGGAAAGACTGGGTTGAAAGATTACCAGAAGCTTTGTGGGCATACAGAACCACTTGGATAAATAGCACGAGACATACACCATATGAGTTGGTATATGGAAAATAGGTTCTCTTACCAATTGAATTCTAGATTAAAACTTTCAGAACTACAGTTCAGTTAGGAATATATCTCTCTGAGGCACAACAACAATGTCTTCTCCAATTAAATGAGTTAGATGAATTTTGTAGGGATGTTGTTCAGCAGAACATACTAATTCAGCAGCAACGCAAAAGGTGGCATGACAAGTCTATTCAAAAAAAGCAATTCCAACCAGGTGATTGGGTTCTCCTTTATGATTCTAGATTTAAAATTTTTAAAGGGAAATTCCATACACGTTGGATGGGACCTTATGAAGTGATCCGAGTATTCGAGAATGGAGCAGTAGAAGTTAAAACTATTGATGGAAAAAATTCAGTATTCTTGGTAAATGGACATAGATTAAAGAAGTATTTTCAGCCACTTGCCAGGAAAGATTTTACACAGCAATTCCAACAGCAATTCGGGATGGTAGTGGTGAATGGTAATACCAACATTTTGAAAACATGAGTCCTTCTTCTTCTTAAAATATATATTTATATATACTTAAAATATATATTTATATATATTTAAAATACAATTTTTTTTTCCTGTAATTATGAAAATCAGTTCGTTGACATGATTGCAGAAGGATCAACCTGAAAACCAGCTTGCTGGCAGGAAGATAAAAAATTTCTAATAAAAATAATGTTGCTTGATCTTTAGATATGCTAACGACCACCAAGTAAAAGCGGGTTCAATAGAATAAACCTTTATACAATTGGGGTAATTGGCATCGATATTTTTATTCAAGTAACGCTTAATTCTCGCTGTAGTTATTTTTCTTGCACCAGTGTAGGCAGACCTTCCAGAAAATTTTCTGCCTTTCTTCATATTCCACTTTCATAATATTCCCTCAGTTTTCTTCTTCAATCCTAGAATTATTAACCTTCTCATATTCTTCTGAATTTACCCTGTCCATTTCGTAAAAGCCCCACTTTACCCTTGAATTTTTTTTTCCCTATCCCACTTTTGTTTATCCCATCTTGTGGTACTATTCCTGGAATCCCTGTAGTAGAATTCCTTCCCATTCTGAAATTTCCCTTTTCCCACTTCTTTGTTCCCTCATGAATTCATTGCAGGATCTCACACACAAAATGCAAAAGGATATGCTTTGAAGCATCAAGAAAGGGTGAAGCAAATTTCCAGTATAAGTTGAGGAAGCCATGTTGGAAGTCCAACCTACATTTTACCTAAATTCCTTGTTCTTTTTTTCAAATATTATGCTTGCACTAGTGCAAGCATGTTGTCCTATATAATAAGTGCAAGAAGAATGGTACCAAAAAAATAGCATAGTTTAAGCAGTGCAAGCAGACCAGTGCAAGCATGCACCCTGTCAGAAACATAGTACAATTTGTTCTTTTCATAGCATACATCACAGGAAAGTGGTCATCATGAAAGTTTATAAGAAGTCTTTTCACTTAGTCGATGAGAACTTGTGCTATCATATTAACTAGGAGAAAATTATTTAAAGTACAAGGTGTTTTTAAGTTAAGAACCATGATCATTTTTTAATGAATGCTAAAGTTATTTTTTGAATTATGAAGGAGTGTGGAAGTGTTTAACCGTTGCTTGGATATAATCATCCCTTTCCACCATAATCCTAGATGTCCTTCACTCGTAATGATTACCTCACTTAGCCGTTAAAATGCTGCCGCAAGTACCAGTTTGGCACGATCTTAAAGATGTCGCGCATCCATGGCTATTTCAGTGGAATGAATGGGTGATAAGATGGAAGGGATGGTGGACGACTGGATCCCTATCTATAAGAACCAATTTTCTCAGTGTTGCATGTAAATTCTTAACTGTTCATAACCGTTAAGCAGTGATGCCGCCAGTTCGAAGCGAACCTTCATCTCTCAGTAGGGTAGAATAGACTACTGAGTATCCAATAGTCTTGCACTATTGCGAGACTCCGGATTTCTTCAATTCTTGCAAAAGTTTGATGGGCACAACAGTGAAGTGGCCCTACAGTTTGCCAGAACTTTCAAAAATGGCCGAGTAAAAATTGGGCCTCTAAAATTTTAGGTTACGAAAGAGTTTATAGCAACAGCGAAAGGCTTGGAAAATACTGGTAAACAGTGGTTTAAAAATTAGAAACTATAAAGGAAGCGATGGTAGCATTTCATCGTCGACAAGAAGATGAAGGTAGATTGGAAGAAAATAATTCCACGCAGTGCCCTACTGGGACAATGGAGGGACCTCCTTTTCATCCTACAAAAATTTTTAACCCGTCAGGGAAGGTACTCCCTTACTTTTGTGTACCATTTTAAAATGTTGCAGCATGTCGAAGCTGGCTGGCATGCCTAGTGGAGGATTAATTTCCCCCATTTTTTTCTTAAGAGCTTGGAAAAAATGGCCAAGGGTGTGTGGGACGGACGAGCAGACCAGGCTGACAAGAAGTTATATCACCATGGCCTGATTAAAATTTTGGTCCAAAAACAATTAGAAGTTAAAGGCATGACCTAGGAGGCATTGTTAAAATAGCTACATAAAAAGATAGTTGTTGGAAAGAAGACAGAGGACCCCGCCAGCACAAGTAAGGGTCCGAGTAAGAATGTAAAGGGGAGTCCTTCTTGCACCGGTGCAAAAAGGAAACGACCTGAAAAATAAATAGAAGAAAGGGCCCCATCTCCAAATAAGAAGACAACTAGTACACTTGTTGGAGAGACTCCTTCTACGCCACCAGTACAGGCACATACCCCTAAAGAAGACAACCTGTCAGTCCTTACAGATGCAGAAAAATTTGTAGAGGTCGAAGATGACACTTTGTTGGTCGATTTCATTAAAAGGCCCCGGAAAAATAATGAATAATCTGGTGCAGGAAAATAAACACAGTCGCCACAAGACCTTTAATCCCCTTCTGCACCAGTGCAAGAAGAAGAACCAGAAGAAGAAGAAGAAGAAGAAGAGGACTAAGTGTTTGCTGAAACCCCGAGGGATACTGAGGTCCCTAAAGAAGATACTGCCCCTATCGAGACATAAGAAGAAGAAGATTTGTTAACTCTTGCTGCTTGGATATTTGAACCAGAGCTTCAATTACATAACTTAGAATAGCTCATAGCTAAAGCGTAGGAGGATAAAGAAAATATTAAAGAAGAATTAACGATGGAGATCCAAGAAAAGAAAGGAGAAGTTAAATTTTGGAAGTACCGAGCTGCATGATGTTTCAAGTGACTTAAAAAGGTGACAAAGAAACTAAAGAACATCAGAAAGAATAAGTTTGAAACATTGCAGGCTGACATCAGTATGTCAGAGCATGATTGAGCTGGAATGCTCAAAGTTTTGAAGGTTTTTTGCAAAGGTAAAGAGCTATTTGAGAACACACAACAGCTTAGGGATGGGAGGATGTTAGCCCCCTAATTTGCTCTCTTTTTTCCATTTCCCCCTTCCTAAATCATAACCATTTACCGTTGTTTTACCTCTTTTATGCACCCTCATCTTGCACCAGTCCAAGCACGGTGACATATTTCGTATAAACTTTATTTTTCATATTTTTAATTCAACCTAGCATTAATTAATTATTTATTACATGATTTCTTACTTTTAATCACTCTTTGTAACTTATCGATATCTCCAATGTTTATTTGGTAGTTAGATTACTTACCGTGACCGCTAATGATAGTGCAGGATCGGATCTTGCACCGTTGCCCGTACAACAAATCCTTGCAGCAGATTCGAACCTCCTTGATCATCGCCTCGTTTTGAGAAGCTTCAGCCATGACAACAAGATTGATCAAAATGCAGCCAAGACCAAATCTGCGAAGGACGAAAGCTGGAGATTGACTACTACCAGTTTTGCTAACTATCTAATTTTAAAGGTTGAAAAGTGAAATTCTGTGTCTGGTTATGTAATCGGTTGAATGATATATTTTGGCCTTCAACCAAATATCTATATAATGTAGAATGTAAATAGGACTAAGGGGAAGTTTTGGATAGAAGAAGAGAATAGAGACACAGCTTGAGAGGCGGTAACAGGTTGCTGTATTTTGTTATCGCCTGAGTCTGGGCTGTATGATGTATTAATGTATGTACTTTCCTCACTGAATTAATAAAAGGGAGCTCCACCTCATGTTTCACAAATTGCGTTTCTATATTTGAGCTGATGAATTGATTAAGGTACTGAGCAACATTTTTATTTAAAAGGGAAACGCGTTGGTTGGCTAGGGTACAGCCAACCCAGCACGTTTACCCCATTTCCCATTTTCCTATAATTTGTGTTTACATTGTCAAGTGTGATTTAATTTTAAGCACATGCATTCCTATCTGAGTGAAAGCGGATCCGTTGTGTGAATTAGATAAATTTCATTTTCCTAAAATTTCCTTTCCTGCACTTGATTTCCGATTGGTTTTCCTCCGCCTGGTCCATGTAGGAGAAATAACCCTGCACCAGTGCACGTTAGTGTGATATCTCCTTTTCTACAATTCTGTTTGAGTGGTTTTACCCACTTGGTCCAAGCAGGAGAAATGAACCTACACCAGTGCGCGTTGGTGTGATGCAGCGAGCCTTCTTAGTCTACTTCCCGCAACCTTCTTTCTTTCATTAAATGCTTATGACAAGATAAATGTATGTTGATTTTTTCTTTATTCCTGCACTCTATTAAGATAAAAAAAATTCATTTTTTGTGTGCAATTTGATTTAATATTATAATAGCACTTGCAATAATTAAGCACTCATTTTAAGATTTAAATACTAAGTGCAGGAAGCTCTGATCCAGTGCAAGAACTAGTTTCTTGCCACAGGATCTGACTGCTTGGAACCTGGAAAAGCTCAAGCCCTTGCATTAAATAAAAATGCTTTAGTAAAGACACCATTTATAGCTTCTGCATAAATCTCTGTTCCTGCACTAGTGCAAGGAGACTGCGAAAGTGCAGGACATATTAGGGCAAGAAGGAAATATCTAAAGGAGCAGGTTTAAGGGCCCATCTGATGAGACTGCTAAGTGTCTCTGCTAAATAAAAACACACACTCAGTAGTTAAACAATAATTAGCTAGAGTGATTGCATTTTATCTTTAATTCCCTCTTGCAAATGCATTCTTCTTTGTTCCAATCTTAGATTATTTTGATGGTTCAAGTTGCCTTTTTCTCTTTTTAATTTGATTCTGCAATCTTCCTTTGAAGAAAGTAGGGATTTATATTAGGAAGATTCATACCATCTGTGGAATTTCCTGTGCTTCGTATCTAAGTTTACGGATCCCCTGGGTTGACAAATTAAGTGTTGAGGAGTTTACTTAAGTGTAATTCCTACACCCAAAAATCAACTGGCACTTATGGCTATAATCTCCTTCTATTCATACCAATGTAAATAATTCTCTGCTTTCCTATATGTGATGTTTATTCATGTATTTCAATACCATGTTGATCTATTGAATAGGGTATTTGGATGATACTACATACATCTCGTAGTTTCTTGGCTTGTGTTATAAGACAATGCAGGTTCTAATTTTGGCAGTTGGAGCTTCCGAGATGAAAAAGGAGCGAAGTGAGCAACATTTTCCAGGTAGGCCTCACTCCATATGTTGTCTAGGTAAATCCTCTCTACAGACATAGATGATCCCTCTAGCCCTAGAGTGGGTCTAGCTACAAAGGGAACAAACAAATATCTCCTTTCCTAGATTACAAACTAAACAAAAAACAAAGAAGATGGCCTACCTCGACCTGATGCTATGATGTTGCTTATCGCTGAAGTATTTTGGTGTTTCACTCTTCCAATAATTATCTTCCATCCTACCAACAGTCTACTACCTGCAAAAGGGACTAGAACACAACAGTAAACATAAAGGTGCAACAAGCATATATCAAAAGTAATCTATCTAACTAATAAAGGAGTGCTAGACTTATTATCATAACCATATACAATAATGGAAAGAAAAATACCAGTTGCATTATATTATTGATAAAAAGTGGGAGTTAAAAGCTACACCTTGATGACGAAGCTCTCCTTCGATCAGTCTGAATCTAGGAATCTCTCCAAACAACTCTTTTTCCAACTCAATATGATAAGGCTAAGGGTCTCAACTCTCTCTTTCTATGCCTAAGACAATATTCAAACCTTTCTATGTTGTTCTTCTCTTCTATTCTCTTCTAAATAGCATAGGTACTGGAAGGTGATAAATTTATAGTGATGGAGGAGGGGACATGGATCCAATTAAGATGGGATAAATTCTTATCTCCTTTGGTGGCTCCTCTTTTGTAGGAACAAGAGGCCCAAAGGAGGAAGCTCAGCCATATCCTGATCAACAAACATCCAACTATCTGCTCTCAAAGCTTCTAAGCCATGAAGCTTTGTTTCCATTTTTAAAAATCTTCAAGAAGTAGATCAGTGTAGCTATGGGGTCCCTACCAGTGCTTATCAGCGTTAGTCATAGGCTAAGCATTTACCATAAGCATTGGTGAGACATTGAAGGGTTGTGATGCTACAAAAAAGTGGTTTTTTAGGGAGCTACTCCAGAAATTCTTAAAAGAGAGATTGATATTCATATTCTATGGGATCCAAAGGCATTTTTTCCATGATGCAAAAAGTACATGGGGACCACTATAGGGGTTCTCAAAGATCTAGGAACAGGGAGTACAAGGACAATGAAAAAATTATGTGTAACAAATTCCCCCTAAATCATGAAGGCAGAACGAGAGTGAGGGTTGAAATTCTTTACCAGTACGTGCCAGGACCAGGACACCGTTGTTGGAAAACCTACGAATCAAGTACATGTATACATAACTGAAATATATGATATAAACACATGAACATAAGGCATATATGCATCCATCGGTAAAATAGATCATGTAATAGGATACGTGGTATGGAAACAACCATCTAGCAATAAGAAGGATAAAAAACATGGAGTTAGGTATGGTCGCAGCCATCCAACTAGAAGAGTCATGTATAAAATCATGAATAACTCATATCACTTTGCAACCTAGACTTTGTAGGACACAATCTAGGGTCTTGTGCTCTGTCATGACCCAATCAAGTACAACTTCAGGAATGTGAATGAGTGAGCTGAAGTTGAAAATGCAAGAAAATCGCCTAATTACCAGTCAATGATGTAAACTTTAACATGCATGAGAGAGACCACCAATAATAAAAATGGACCTCAAGGTACTAGCAGTATAATCCACAAGATGTGATCAAGGAACTAAGGTTGAACAATTGTGAAATCACGCAATCGAAGGCCATTGATGTGAACATATCTTTGAATGCAAACAACTTGTCATTAGGGCATGCATGCTCTAAGGTACTGGAAAGGAACATCTAGATCAACTTCCCACATAATGAGTTGAAGTCGAAAGGAAGTGACCCGCCGAAGGAGGGTCATGATGTATCCCACATCACCGAGACAGAGGAAACAATATGGTTTTGAATCAATAGAGGAACAAAGAATCAGGCAATGAATGAACTGCAGAAGTAAATTCTCTTGAACATATCAGCGACATGACTTCAGAGTATGGCATAATTTGGCTTAAAGAAGATTAGAGGTCATGTTGACAAGATTGGTAATCGAATGAGAGGAAAATATATTTCCCAAACCCATGGAGAAAAAGAGACAAACATGGGATGTACCCAACCTGACACGAAATAGAGGATGTGTCATGTTCAAGAACGACATACTGTCGACACAACCCATAAATACTTTCATTTTCCCCCACCATTTCTGGCAAGTACCCCAATTATTTTTGAATACAAGCTTGAAGGGGATAACATATGCTTGTCATATAAGTTTTTCCTTTGCACAAATCCATCCTACTACATTTTACGAGCCCTATGAAGGAGAAACTTAGTAGCGTCATGGTGACAAGTCCAATGTCGTTAAATTTTAACGAGTCCGACAAAGGTGAAACTCAACATCTTTTCATGTTTAGAGAGTTTGAAAAGAGGCTGAAAAGAAAACTCCATGTGGCCCTTTCCGTAGAGAGTCCCTCAAATCTCAAAAGGTAGAAAACAAAGTTCGAGAGAACCTCTTAGTCATGATTGACTAAGGTATTCCTTTTTCGTAAATAGTTTATCCCAACCCGAAAAAGCGGTAAATGTATATTGGGTAAACGATGTTTCATTTACTTTAACGAGTTGAAAATGACAAATAATCAGCAACGTTTTCATATTTTGAGAGTAGGCAAAGAGCTTAAAGATGACTCCAAGGACGTGACTTTTTCATTTGTTTTTACCGAGTCTGAAAAAGTCATAAACTAGAACTCATTTTCACACAATCCATCAAAATTTCACCCTGTTGCTGCACAAAAGTGAACATATTATCTGTTTCCAAGGAAAAATAATTAAAATATTGACAAAAAACCTAACAATGACTCAAATAATTATAAAAAACAAAAAGTAAAAACATTTTTCACTTTTCACTTTCACAAGCCATTGAAGGATCCTTTTTACCTTGTTTTACCTTAATCTTTAGGAGTTGACTGTGACAGATCCAGGAAGCCATCCGTCGAACCGTTTATGCCAGGTAAGAGCTATGCTTGCTCTCTTTGGTTTCATACCTTTTTTTAGAAATTTTAATGGTTTATATTGACTTTTTGGGAAGAGTTTTTAAATTGCATTTTTCTAGGGATTAGGGTGAGTACTGTATTCGCAATTGCACTAATCCTCATTTTTTTGAGAAGGATGCATGCCATTTGGCACTCTTTTTTTAGAAACAAGTGCCCTGGAGACAAAAATATATATATATTTTTTCCATAAAATGCCATTGAAGATGGATTTTGAAGCTCCAATATTTAACAATGGTTTCAATAATTGCTATTGGAAGGAAGAAATTAAAAAAAATGGTTATTGAATGGATGGATAGAGAGCATGAGGCAGAGGATAGAGAGGACATGGAAGATCTAGATTGTCTCGCTGCCTTGAGGAATTGTGGGCTCCTCAAGTTTTTATTAACACCAGGCTTAAGATCTCAACCATATTTGCTACAATATTTGGTCAGCATATGGGACACTGGAAGAGAAAGATTCATATTTAGTGGCTAAGAGCTAGAGATCAAGATATCCGACATCTATTTTATCACTGGCTTGTCGCAGGGTGGGGTTGGGGATGAGTCTGTCTAGAAGGAAGGAAAATTCTAGGTGAGAGCATGGACATGTTGATAGGGAGACACTGCACTGTTGTGAAACCAGCTCCAAAAATAGAAGAAAAGTGATATCAACGCCTTATAAATAAGCCACTTCGAAGGGGCAAACTCCAATACATTACATGGATGAACAATTCTTGGATGATACAAATTACAAAACCTCCTTTCTATATATAGGAGTCCATGGGGCCACAATGTAATCTTAATTGGGCCACAATGTAATCGTAGCCAACCTAACAATAATAATCTAAGGGCACAGTAATAAAAATATCGGGGTTACACTAACAACAATAAGGGACTATACTAGTAATATAGGGACCTAACATGCCCCTCTCGTTCAAAAAAGTGTTGTCCTCAACGCTTGTGTAGCTCTGGGTGCTTCTGTATAAAATTCTCATCCTCCCATGTAGAATATTCAGTGGGTAAGTTCTTCCACTTGATGAGATACTCTGAAATTGATCGATTTCGTAGTTGTCGAGTTCTTGTTTCCGTGACCGCTTCTGGTTCCAATATGATTTTTCCTTCCTCATAAAGTTCTGGAAATATTGTTTGAACTGGAATATTTTAACCTATAACCTTATTTAAGCATGAAACATGGAAAATTGGATGCACTCGTGAAGAAGCAAGAAGCTCCAATTTGTATGCCATAGTACAAATATTTTGCAACACCTTATAAGGACCATAGTACTTTGGCGATAATTTATTATCCTTATTAGCTTGGTTGAGGGACATTTGTTTTTATGGTTGTAGACGTAAAAATACCCAATCTCTTACATCAAAACTTCTCTCGCTGTGATGTTGATCTACCTATTGTTTCATTCAATTTTGTGCCAAATTCAGGTTATCCTTTAAGAGCTATAGAACTTCTTGTTGATGCTCAATGTGATATTCCACTGCTTGAACCTTCGAATTTTCTCTTAAATATGATTTTATGGATGGTGGATGATATCCATAAAGTGCCATAAATGGGGTCATTTTTGCTGCAGTATGGAAGGAAGTTTTATACCACCATTCAGTGAGAGGTAACCACTTGACCCATTGTGTTTGTCTATCAAATACAAAACAATGAATATATCCTTCAAAAAAATTATTTACTATCTCAATTTGACCATCAGATTGAGGATGATAAGATGAGCTATGAGCTGATTGAGTACCCAAACAAGAAAATAACTCCATCCAAAAATTTCCAGTAAAAATGGGATCTCTGTCGCTCACAATAACCCTTGGGTTTCCATGTATCTTTTGAATTATGTCCATAAATGTAGTAGCAATTGTACTTGCTTTAAATGGATGAGATAATACCCAAAAGTGTGCATACTTGGTAAGTCTATCAACTACCACCATGATGAAAATCTTTCCTTCGGAATTAGGTAAACCTGTGATAAAATCCATTGAAATCTCCTCCCAACATTGACCTGGAATGGATAAAGGTTGTAGAAGACCCGGGGTATTAATTGTCTCAACTTTATTCTGCTGGAAAATCAAACATTCCGCCACAAAATTTTGAATATCAGATTTAAGGCCATCCCAAAAAAATTATTTCTTCACCCTGTGGTAAGTTTTTAAAAATCCTGAGTGTCCTCCTAAAGGAGAAATGTGGAATTCCAAAAGAATCTTTTGTTTTAGTTGGGAATTCTTACAAAGATATAAGCGATATTTGTACCATAAGGAATCATTTTTCTAACTAAATGTATCAGATGTACTAGGACCTTGCTGAAAATTTTGAATGAGTGTCCACAATTCTTCATCCTCCTTCCATTCATCCCTTGCTTCGGTTATGCAATTCGGTTGGATAATAGAAATGGCACAAAGAAATGCTTCCACCTCTTCATTCTTTCTTGAGAGTGCATCTGCAACAACATTTAGCTTCCATTTTTTGTAGATTATTTTAAAGTCATAACCCAACATCTTTGTAACCCATTTTTGCTGCTCTTCTGAAGATAGTCTTTGTTCCAAAAAGTGTTTAAGACTATAATGATCAGTTTTTACCTTGAAGTGTCTTCCCATTAGGTAAGTTCGCCATTTCTTTAGTGCATGCAGTATTGCTAATGTTTCCTTCTGATAAATATATTTCTGTAAATACTTTGCTTTGACTTGATGACTTTTAAAAGAAATGGGTCTTCCTTCTTGCATTAAAACAACACAAATTTGTAATATCCCCAAATGGGAATATTCAGCAAAGCCTATAGGAATAACGGACTTCTGGGAAATATGTGCACTGAAATAAGTTTGCAGCTCCTAGATCCCTTAGATCAGTGGATCTAGTGTCTAGATCCAAAAGGACAGCAAAAAAAAATCAAAATAGGTGTGGTAAACAGATCTCCCACCACCTAGTCTAGCTGAAAAACACCCAAAGAGAAGGGCTGCTGTTATGTGCAACAAACTATTTCAGAAATAACGCAGTTTTGAGATCATGAGTAGGAGACAAATAATAAGGATAAAATTTTCTATAAACAAAATAAAATCATATCCATAATGGTGCCCTTACAGTATACAATAGAATGTAGAAGACAAAATAGAAGAAACTCCTCAGAAAAGAGGGTTGCAACACATGTATTGACTCCAAAATGGCTTAACAACGTTTTTATAAGAGCTGCAGTAGCTATATGTTACACTCCAGATCTAGAGCAGATCTTTTTACAAAATATCAGATCCATTTCAGATCTGTACAATAGAAATTCTCCTTTACAAGATCCCCTTGGGGTTTTGATCAAATCATGCAATACAGAGAGTAGATATGAGATTAAATACCAGATCTGCAATATTATTCAGAAATTTCTAAAGATGTTTTACATTAGAAACGGATCAGATCTATACAGAACATGGATTAGCAAGCTAATACATGGATCACCAAAGTGAAAGCCAAAGCTCAGCACTAGAGATCTCTTCTCAAAAAGTGGGTCAAAACACCCTGCAATTTCCTCCTTGAAAATAACGCAGTCCTGGAAGGGAAACTACACTGTAGCTTGAAACACTGAGTTTGCCTGATGCCAAGATATGAAATATCAGCTCCGAAGGTCCAGGACTCTTTTGCCCATGGGATAGAAGACTTTCCCAGTGAAAAGAGGCCCTAAAATGGCCTAGATCTGAGCAGATCTAGCCTCCAATAGCTGCAGCTTGGAAGGACAACCCAATCCTAAATAGGATCAACACTGTAGTTGGAAGATGAGCTTGGTCAAATGCCTGATAGTGGATGAAATTAGCAAGACTCCTCCAAGAAATTCTCAATGGAAGAGGTGGGATTCCTGCATAGGAACACCCAAGTGCTAAGCAGCACTATTCCCAGCTAAACAACAGAGAATGGTATATGTCTAAACAGACAATATACTTAGAAATATGCACAATCAACCACCCTGTCTTATTTCTCTCCTCTTCCTTTTATAAGATGGAAGCCTTGTCAAACCCTAAACCACTTGAATGAATTAGCTCCTTTCACATGTGGAGCCTCTGTTTGAAACTGTGCTATCCATCCATGAGGTACATTGAATCTAGACTGCGCTGTAGATTTGGTCAAGGTTGACCCAGTCTCATAGCTCAAACCCATTCACACCTGCAAGTGTTTTGTTTACATGGCCCAAATTTATCCCTGTTCATATGGGCATTGATTTATTCATTTATTTCCAGGAGTATTACGTGTCCTCCTTTATTCATGTATTCATGCAACAAAAAATGAAACAAAAAAGTATATTTCTCTTAGCTTATGCTAAGTAGGAATATTACAGTCCTCCCCTCCAAAATGTTGCTTGTCCCCAAGCAACTAATAGGGTGAGTGTTGCAGTACTTATCCTCCTCCACTGGTGACACCATCAAGGATCACGTCCTCCTCATAGGCCAAGTGTTCACCAAGCCAACCCATCATGAATTGTTCCTCCAAAGTCATCATAAGATGTACATAGTCCATCCCACAAGGAGTGAAAAATTCAACAGAAATAAACATGGCTGGAGCAATTCTTTCTCTAAAACATGTACTCTAAAACATGTAGCATGAGGTACTTAGAGAAGTTCCATTCCATGTGGTACATACAAACTGCCCATCCTCCCTCTGTACAGTCCCATAAATAGAACAACAATGTCATCCAAGTATGGAAGCAAAATTACATATATAAAAACAGAAATTTGAGCTTGAGGAGGTGGTTCAAAATCCCACATGTGATGCCAGTGCAGTGCATCTCCTACCTGCATTAGATCAAGGTGTGGTAAGTGGCCTTCCCACCACTCATTTGCTAGATAAGTCATCTTAACATAGCTGAAGATGTCAGATATGTTTGGTTGCTTTGGGAAGCACCCATCATGAAAAGGAATCTTTCTTTGCACAACAAGGTAGTGGCCAAGTTCAGAAATTTTATTGGCCCACCAAATGCCATGAGATCTACATGATATATCACTCCCTTTAGAAGTCATAGCCTACAAAAACATGGTAAAAGAATGTGTTAAATCGGAAAATGAAACTTGCTTTACATGATCAGATTCTTTACCATCATAGTTCCTCATACACATGGAGTTGTGCATGGGTACTTCTCCTCTTCCAAAATAAGGAACAGATGGTTGAAATGAATCTTGCATAGAGTCCCTTGGCTGCCCCAACTCCACATAGCTCATGCACTCTTGAAAGTGCTGATGTAGTTCCCCTCTCAAGCCTTCCCAATCAAAGTTCCTCATGATTAGGGTGTAGATATTCATTGACTGCATATGGCTAAAAAAGAACTCTTTGTGTGCCCCTTGTAGTATCTTATGCTTGAGCTTGGAAGCTCTAGACAAGAATACCCTACCATGATGATAGATGACTCCCCCTTGGACTAAGTAGCCCTCTTCTTGTTGCATGTCATCTAGTATCATACATGTGTGGAGATCTTTGGAATACTCTACAAGCAATTGAGATTTCCAGTACAAATCCACGCTATTCAACAATGAAAGCGCTGATGATACATCCACAGGAGTGTCTGTCATGTTGTTGATCTCCTCTTTGACATCTCTTATGCCAAATATGTGTGTTGGAAGGCTAATCCTCCCCTTCTTCTCCTCCCACGGCGTAGATCCATAATTGAGAGGGGGTGGTAGTTATAAAGGAAGAAGATCCCCCTTATTCTTGAGCTATCCTAAGCCTCCCAACATTGTAGCTTGGTCTACCATTGCTTCCATCCCTCCTGGATCTAAGTTTGAAGCAGAAAGTTGTGAGGCCTTCCCCACAAGATCTAAATCTAGTGGCCTCCCAGGTGGTTTGCCACTAGATAAGAATGTCCCATGCAGAATTCTCATTAACATAAGAGAAGGGACTGTGAGGTCCTTGCTTCCACTGCACAAATCCATCTCTGTTGTCTGTGTCGAAGTGCTAGGTGAGGGGTAAGTATGCATGCCTTGGATCATTTGAGGTTCACCACTCTTCATGTCCACCCATTCCATTTACAGAGCCTTCTAATCAGTGGTGCCTTTCCACAATGTAATCAACCATTGAACAACCAAAATGATACAATGTCTGGTATGTCAACTACAAAAGAGTGATCCACCAAGGTGTAGGATCCCATAGTGAATTAAAGTGATGGGAAATAGTGCATGCATTACATTTTCCTATCTCTTGGGACCAAGATAGAGAATCCCTCAAAATTTTCAGTGGGTATTTCCCTCCTCTGCACAAGATGAGCATCAATAAAGTTGTGGGTTACCTCATTATCAATCAATATAGAAACCCTCTGATTCATGATTGAAACTTGAACTCTTAAGGTAAAGTAATTAGGTACTCCTCTCAAAGATGCAAGAGAACCTCCTATTGGAACAAAGGCTCCATTCCCATCTCCAGATGGTGTTGGATCTCCTTCAACATTCTCAGCGCTGTGACCTCCTCTTGGTTAATCATCTTCTCCTTCCTCCTCAAAATCTGAGAAGACCTCTATGTAGTGGGCTTTCCCAGCAACACATCTATGTCCCGGTGCCCATGACTCTTGGCAAGTGAAACATAGCCTCTTCTTCCTTATCTCCCTCTGGACTTCAATATCAAGAGGCTTCTTGAATGAGCTCTCCTTGGAAGGAACAACTTTCTCTTCCTTCCCTTTAGAAAGGTAAGGAGCCTTATTCTAAAAAGTTGCCTTTACTTTTGGCAAGGCATCTTGGAGGTCTCCAGCCCTCTCAATGGCATCATGAAAATTCATGGGCTTGATTTATTTAACCAAACCCTGCAAAGGTTCATCCAAGCCGTTGATGAACATGTACACCCTCCTTGCTATAGCCAAATCAGGAACCATAACAGATCATCTCAGAAACTTAGAGATATAAGATTCTGCATTACCTGACTACTTCAAATTTGCAAGGCTCATGAAAGGTGATTTTGGATCCTTTCTGTCAAACCTCTCCACCAATCTTCTAGTGAATTTAGAATAGGCAGTCACATTGGCATGGCCCAATGTACACAATCCATGGAACCACCAATTGTGTGCTTCACCTTCAAAGTGCATGTTGAGTCTTAATTCTGCATCTTTTCCATACACTTTTCTATACCTTTTTCACTCACCTGAACCTCCCAAGTTGTCAATATCATTTGCAAAAGAGCATCTAACATGGTTTTTAATTATATTTTTTTGTTTGCTATTTGATTTAGATTTTGTTCATTCAACTGCGGAATCTTGCCACTTTCCGCAGCTACTGCAACTTTCCGCAGCTATTTTGTGAAACTCTATGTTACAGGTGTCTACAGGGAAAACGAGCCACATGGGCAAGTCAGGAATGATGTGGACATGGTTCGTGTACTATTGGTTCGAGCAAACTCATCTAAATAAGCCACGGTCAAAGGCGTCCACATGGAAGTCAACCATAGAGTCTTACGGTGACAGGACTCTATTCTGTGTCACGTAAAGGTTCATATGGCCATTTCTGAGCTTGCGGAGGACAAGTCGACATCTGTACATGGCTCCATAGTCGAATTCAAGCATCCACTTCTCATAGATTTATTTTCCAACACGGCCATGATCCTAGATCCGTGGACGTAATGGTCTACGTGTTCTACACCAGCATAAACTTTAGGAGACAATTATATTTATTTTGTTATATATAACGCGTTTGCATACGCATATAGAGTTAGTCCCGATTAGTCTCTGTTAATTTTATTAAGTATGCTCTGTAATGTAATTATGCTGCCTTTGAGCCGTAATACTACCATACTGTTATGACTACATTTTAATATAAGAAGACTCTGTTTTCCAACTTAATTCGTACTTGAAGATCATTGCCAAGGCTGGTGTAGAGGGCCCCTGCTCAGCTAAGGTTTTGTGCATTAGTGTATAGTTCTTATTTCATTTCTTTAAAGCTCATTGTGCCATAATCCATTCACATGTTTATACATTTCATTTTTTTTTCATTTCTATTTATAAACTTTCCTGCTTTCCATTTCACTTATGTCTTTCATGTTTTATGTTGTTAATCATTGATCAGTGTTCTTGTTTCAGGTTATAGATAGGCAGCCCGGGAATTTTCATAGCTTTTTGACTAATGACATGGAATTAACATTGTTCTGCTGCTAATGTGTTTTTCTTAGTTTCTGTTTCATTTCAGTATTGCTTTGTTTAACTCAATTTTGCTTAATTGTTTCAGTAGTTAAATTTAGATATATTAAACTTCTCATAGCATCTTCAGTTGCCTCCGAAAGCCACAGCTGGACTGATGGTGAGGGATTGTATTATGAAATGTGTAGTTTAGTATTAGTTTCCTTTCTGCAAAATCAGATATATTAAACTGCTCATAGCATCTTCAGTTGCCTCCGAAAGCCACAGCTGGACTGATGGTGAGGGATTGTATTATGAAATGTGTAGTTTAGTATTAGTTTTCCATCTGCAAATTTAAATATATTAAACTTCTCATAACGTCTTCAGTTGCCTCTGAAAGCCACATCTGGACTGATGGTGAGGGATTGTATTATGAAGTGTGTAGTTTAGTATTAGTTTCCTTTCTGCAAGTTAGAAATGTTAAATTGTGCATGACATCTTCAGTTACCTCCGAAAGCCACAGCTAGACTGATGGTGAGGGATTGAATTATGAATGTATGGTTTGATATTAGTTTACTTTCTGCAAGTTAGATATCAGTTACTCAAGTTGTTTATGGTTACTTCCGAAAATCATAGTTGGACTAATGATGAAGGATCAGAAGATAAATTGATGTAATCTGATTTAGATTTACTTTGTTGCAATTCTGAATTTCTTTAAGCATAGTTTCTTTTTGTTTAGACAGCAGCAAGAATAGTTTAGTTTCATGCTCACTAGTTCACTGTTTTTGATTTATTATACTTACAACATCTTTTCATTTCAGCAGTACATTTTCATTTCCTTCCAAGTTTTGTCATTGAAAATTTCAAATTCCTTTTTAAGTTTCAAGTTGGTAAATCATTATAGGGGATATAATTTCCTTGAACAAATATAACCATACTTGTTTTCATTTTATAATTTCCATTTCACCTTAGAAAACCAAAAAAGAAAAAAAGTTAAGAAATAGGTTATCTTGCACATATAGTGCGCCGCACTTCATCAGCTTACGAATCCCGGATTGACAAATTAAATGCAACAATTTAGGATACACTAAATTGACCAAACATTTTGGCGCTGTTGCCGGGGAAGTGTAACTAGGTAGCCAATTTCTTAAAAAAAAAACACAAAATCATAAAAGAAGGGAAAACTTGATAACTTCTTGAAGTATGCTCTCCTCTTGCACCTAGTGTGATCTGGAGGATCAGAAAAGAGAGTTATTGGTTTAGTAATTTCTTAAGTATGCTCTCTTCCTGCACCTAGTGTGATCTGGAAGATCAGAAAGAGGATTATTAGCCCAACTTTTTGAAAAATAAAAAAAATAATAATAAAAAAAAATAAAAAATAAAAAATGACATGCATAGAGCAAGAGATTCTAGGGGAAGGTTTATAGCTAAAGCCAAGAGTTCGATTTTCACAACTCCATCTTCTTCAAGGCATAGACCAGATTCACCACCATCTACCCCTAGCCTTAAGATTTTTGGAAGTCAAGGAACAGCTGAATTAGAAGATTTTCCTGTAGAGGATAAGTTTCCTGATGAATACTTATTTGCAGTAACTATTAAGACACCTTGGTATGCAGATATTGCTAACTATTTGGTTATAGGGAAACTACCTTCACATTTATTTCCAAGTGAAAAACGAAAAATTATTCAAGAGAGTTCAAAATATTCATGGATTTCTAACGAATTGTTTAAAACAGGGCCAGATCTTGTGATCAGAAGATGTGTCAGGGAAGATGAAATGCCTGATATTCTTAAGGCATGTCATGATGAACCATGCGGCGGACACTTTGCAGACAAAAGGACGGCCTATAAAATCCTCTCTTTAGGATATTATTGGCCTTCCTTCTTCAAAGATGCAAAACAATATGTCAAAAGGTGTGACAGCTGCCAAAGAGTAGGGAAACCTACCCTTTCAAATGAAATGCCATTACAACCACAGGTACTCATTGAACCCTTTGAAAAATGGGCTTTAGATTTCATTGGACCTATTAATCCACCATCTAAGCAAAAGAAGTATATATTGGTTTGTACCGATTATGTTACTAAATGGGTGGAAGCTAAAGCATTAGTATCTGCTACTGAAAATTCAGTTATTCATTTTCTTTATGAGGATATTTTTACTCGCTTTGGTGTTCCAAGAGAAATTGTGACAGATCAGGGGAGCCAATTCACATCCAATTTGGTGGAGAAGTTGATGGAAGAATACAAAATCAAGCACAGAAGATCTACTCCTTACCATCCGTAAGCAAATGGTCAAGTGGAGTCCACAAATAAAGTTCTTGAAAGTATCATCACCAAAACTGTTCATCTACATAGAAGAGATTGGGCAGAAAGGCTTCCTGAAGCCTTGTGGGCCTACAGAACTACATGGAGGAATACAACAAGACATTCTCCCTATGAACTTGTTTATGGGAAAGAAGTCTTGCTCCCCATTGAGTTCCAAGTCAAGACCTTCAAGATAGTAGTTCAGTTGGGGATGGACTTATCAGAAGCCCAAAAGCATAGAATGGAGCAGTTGAACGAGCTAGATGAGATCAGACAAGAAGCAATTTTAAGAACTGATCTAGTTCAATATCAAAGAGCTAAATGGCATGACAAGTACATCAAAGAGAAGAAGTTTCAAGAAGGAGATTGGGCATTGTTATTTGATTCCAAGCTTAAAGATTTTCAAGGAAAATTTCAGACTCATTGGCTTGGGCCATATGAGATTGACAAGATCTTTAGCAATGGAGCGGTAAGAATCAAGACCATTGATGAGTTTCAAACTCCTCTTATTGTGAATGGCCATAGATTAAAAGTTTATCATAAGCCACTCTCAAAAGAGGATTTTGTCAAAATGTTTCAAGAAAGTTCTGCAATCAGGCTGGTACAGAAGAATTCTTCTTCTCCACCAGCCTAGCTTTTGTTCTTTTTAGTTAAAAAAAAAAAAAAAAAAAACAAAAAAAATTGGTATAAGCCTGAAAACCAATCAGTGATTGGCAGTCTTATACAGAAAATATAGGGTGAAAATCAGGAACACCTGACACTCTATATTTTCCAAAAAAAAAAAAATCTCTCTTTCATTTCACAAGCCTTGTGACCACCCACTCCATTTCATTCCACTTCATTCCATTTCATTTCACTTCATTTCACTCCACTCCACTTCATTTCATCCATTTCATTCCATTTCATTAATAAAAAATCTTTTTCATGACCATTTCCATCTGGTCATTTGTCATCTGTTCATTTCCATTCATCCAAGTAATAGCTGTGTCAGTTTCCGCAACTGACATCTGTTTCCGCAGCTGACTCCAGTTTCCGCAGCCAGAAGTAGATTCCGCAGCTACTACTCTATTTTCAAAAAGAATGTACAGTCAGATGTTATTTCCATAATCATGAAATAAAATGCAGGTGAGAGGATCAAAAATGAAGACATGGAGCATTCAAGACACCAATGAAGAGCAATTAGTTGAAGACCAAAGGAAAAGGCAAAGATTCCAAAGGTATGAATAAAATTGATTTCAAATAGCATTGAAAAACACATTTTTATATAGTTCTGAACCATGAGCTCTATCCATTATGTGCAATGATTATATTGACAATTCCGTAACCTTTCACGATCTCCATATTATCCTCTCGCATTCATTCACAAACGGTTCCATCATTAAAACCCCCAATTTTCACTCATGATACAATATTCCACCGGTGACAATGAGACATATTTGATTTTACCAAGGACTCTTACAGCCGCATAAATCCATAACCGTTGATTGAAACGTGTTCACATTTATTTCGCAGCCACCAAATTTCAAAACGCTGCCGAATGTGTTATACTCTGTCAATTGCACAGTCGTATCTCTGTTATGCTCACGAAACCCTTTTCTATTCTGTCTCACTCCAGTCCGTTCATTGTGCTCATTTCCACTCTTGGATATCTACCCATAGTCTCACTCCATTCCGTTCATTGTGCTCATTCCCATTCTATAATATATTCCCACAGTCATTGAGCTCGTTTCTGTGCATTCAGCCGTTCTATTTCCATTTGAATCCTCCACACAGGAAAGTCTTTGAAGAGCAAAAAGAGAAATGGGTAAATTGCTAAGAGCAGAACCGGAAGGACCGAAGTTCATGGAGGGATATCCACAAGTAAGGGAGATATTGAAGAAAGCAAAATGGCTGGGTTTTATCCAGAAGTTCAGAGGTTATCACAAAGAAGTTACAAAATCATTTGCAAGGTCGTTTAATGGCTTGGAAGCAGAAATTGGAGACCTTAAGTTTGCGGTCAATGAAGCATCTATAGCAACAGCCATGGAACTTCTTCAGGAGGGTGAGCGTTGGTTTAAAAATAAAAGTATCAGTGATGAAGCATGGAGAACAATCTTACGAAACCAAGGTATGGACATAACTGTTTTTAAAAGAGTAATTCCTGTGCATGCATTGAAAGAGGAATGGGCTACTTTGCTGCTAGTTGTTCAGAAATTCATTACATGTGAAGGCCATTTTGGGTCCATGTATATGTACCATACCAGGTTACTGATGAATTTTCTAGATAATCAAGCTCTCAATCTCCCATATTTTCTATTAAATAGCTTGAAGAAAATGTCTGTGACTGTTCAGAAACATTTAGGAGATGTAGAACCTCATCTATATCACCACGGCCTTATAAAAAATTTGATTGAAAATGAGTTAAAGGAAAAGAAAGACACATGGGAACAATTTCTGGTTAGAAATTTCTTTGAGGAACCTTAGGAAATTCCTGAAGGTAGCACAGCAAGAAGAAGTAGGAGAAAAAGAACAATTGATGAAATCCAAAATACTCCTACTACTGCAATTGAAAGAACTGATAGGGAAGAAATACTGTCAAAGAGGAAGAAGAAAGAAATCAAGGGTAAGAAGACAATAACACCAAAAGAAAGAAAAACTATTGAGGCTATACATAAAACTCCTTCTTCTGAAGAAGAAGATAATCAAGTGTTATCTGAAAGACTAGTTTATCTTCAAAAACAGTCCTCTATGGCCAAGAAGACAGAGAAAGGAAAACAAAAAAAAAAGGATAGTGCACCACAGCGTGTGAGAAGAAGCAGCAGACTTAAGGGGAAATTGAGGAAAACGCAAATGAAGGGTCCTCATTTCATTGATTTGGGAGAGGAAACATCTGAACAGTCCCCATCTGACCATAGTCCATCTCAGTCAGTTAGTGAACCTGGTTCATTTCATTCCCAATCAGACATTGAACATACTCCATCCCATTCTCAGCAAGATATTGATGTGAGCCCTCCTCAGCTAGATTATTCTCCTTCACGGCATTTTGGGGACAGCCCAATAAAAATGACACCTGAAATAGACCCCAAGCAGCAGGAAGTATATGACTATATAGAATCTTTGGAAAAGGCAGCTACAGGTCCCAGTACTTCGTCTATCCAGCCTCATACAGTATAGGATGATTTAGTCCAATCACTAAAACAGGAAATTTTTGAGTTAGAGCTTTTGAATAAACATATCAAAAATTAAAATGAGACATTGAAGGAACAAGGCAAACTGGACAAAATCATCCATGATAATACTATGCTACATCTGGGAATATGGCAAAAGAAGAACAAGAAATTGAAAAGAAAATGCCAGAAGTTGAGCAGAGCACTGGTTAATATCAAATTTAGGTGCTTAATGAAGAAACCCGGAATGTTAGCAGCACCAAGGAAGAGGAGGATAGGATTGGATGTGCTGGCTCAAGTGTCAAGGCACATGAACTAAGGAAGGAATATTAAAATTTTGGTTGCATGAGGACATGCAACACCTTCACAGTGGGAGTATGTTGAGTCTCAATTCTGCATCTTTTCCATACACTTTTCTATACCTTTTTCACTCACCTGAACCTCCCAAGTTGTCAATATCATTTTCAAAAGAGCATCTAACATGGTTTTTAATTATATTTTTGTGTTTGCTATTTGATTTAGATTTTGTTCATTCAGCTGCGGAATCTTGCCACTTTCCGCAGCTACTGCAACTTTCCACAACTATTTTGTGAAACTCTATGTTACATGTGTCTACAAGGAAAACGAGCCACATGGGCAAGTCAGGAATGATGTGGACATGGTTCGTGTCCTATTGGTTCGAGCAAACTCATCTAAAGAAGCCGCGGTCAAAGGCATCCACATGGAAGTCAACCATAGAGTCTTACGGTGACAGGACTCTGTTCCGTGTCACGTAAAGGTTCATATGGCCGTTTCTGAGCTTGCGGAGGACAAGCCGACATCTGTACATGGCTCCATAGTCGAATTCAAGCATCCACTTCTCATAGATTTATTTTCCAACACGGCCATGATCCTAGATCCGTGGACGTAATGGTCTACGTGTTCTACACCAGCATAAACTTTAGGAGACAGTTATATTTATTTTGTTATATATAACGCGTTTGCATACACATATAGAGTTAGTCCCGATTAGTCTCTGTTAATTTTATTAAGTCTGCTCTGTAATGTAATTACGCTGCCTTTGAGCCGTAATACTACCATACTGTTATGACTGCATTTTAATATAAGAAGACTCTGTTTTCCAACTTAATTCGTACTTGAAGATCGTTGCCAAGGCCGGTGTAGAGGGCCCCTGCTCAGCTAAGGTTTTGTGCATTAGTGTATAGTTCTTATTTCATTTCTTTAAAGCTCATTGTGCCATAATCCATTCACATGTTTATACATTTCATTTTTTTTCATTTCTGTTTATAAACTTTCCTGCTTTCCATTTCACTTATGTCTTTCATGTTTTATGTTGTTAATCACTAATCAGTGTTCTTGTTTCAGGGTATAGATAGGCAGCCTGTGCATTTTCATAGCTTTTTGACTAATGACATGGAATTAACATTGTTCTGCTGCTAATGTGTTTTTCTTAGTTTCTGTTTCATTTCAGTATTGCTTTGTTTAACTCAGTTTTGCTTAATTGTTTCAGTAGTTAAATTTAGATATATTAAATTGCTCATAGCATCTTCAGTTGCCTCCAAAAGCCACAACTGGATTGACGGTGAGGGATTGTATTATGAAATGTGTAGTTTAGTATTAGTTTCCTTTCTGCAAAATTAGATATATTAAACTGCTCATAGCATCTTCAGTTGCCTCCGAAAGCCACAGCTGAACTGATGGTGGGGGATTGTATTATGAAATGTGTAGTTTAGTATTAGTTTTCCTTCTGCAAATTTAAATATATTAAACTGCTCATAACGTCTTCAGTTGCCTCCGAAAGCCACAGCTGGACTGATGGTGAGGGATTGTATTATGAAGTGTGTAGTTTAGTATTAGTTTCCTTTCTGCAAGTTAGAAATGTTAAATTGTGCATGGCATCTTCAGTTACCTCCGAAAGCCACAGCTGGACTGATGGTGAGGGATTGAATTATGAATGTATGGTTTGATATTAGTTTACTTTCTACAAGTTAGATATCAGTTACTCAAGTTGTTTATGGTTACTTCCGAAAATCATAGCTGGACTAATGATGAAGGATCAAAAGATAAATTGATGTAATCTGATTTAGATTTACTTTGTTGCAATTTTGAATTTCTTTAAGCATAGTTTCTTTTTGTTTAGATAGCAGCAAGAATAGTTTAGTTTCATGCTCACTAGTTCACTGTTTTTGATTTATTAGACTTACAGCATCTTTTCATTTTAGCAGTACATTTTCATTTCCTTTCAAGTTTTGTCATTGAAAATTTCAAATTCCTTTTTAAGTTTCAAGTTAGTAAATCATTATAGGGGATATCATTTCCTTGAAAAAATATAACCATACTTGTTTTCATTTTAGAATTTCCATTTCACCTTAGAAAACCAAAAACGACAAAAAGTTAAGAAATAGGTTATCTTGCACATATAGTGCGCCGCACTTCATCAGCTTACGAATCCCGGATTGAAAAATTAAATGCAACAATTTAGGATACACTAAATTGACCAAACAGTGCAGTGTTGCAATCTTGATGGCTTCCATCTCAGGGACTTTGTTCAACTGAAAGTAGATATCCAGCTTTTCTACCCATGCTTTGGCAGAACTGGTGGATGACCCATCAAACTTGGGTAAAAAGAATCTGCCCATAGAGTGATGTTGATCATGATTCTGAATGAATCCACCATCTCTATACTGATGTCTTCGTCTTCTTTTGTCCTTGAGGTGACAAAACTCTTGAAAACTAAAGTCCTTGAATCTCTAATTATGAGACTCATATTCTTCAAGGGATTCTTGCTCTTGAGGCCCTTCATTCTCCATAGCCAAGAAGGTAGGCATAGTAGAGCGTTGTGGAGCTTGTGGCTGGTTCACTGGTTGATCATTCCAGTGGTGAGACATGCTAGAGCTTTCTCTAGGATGAAATCTCCTAGGAGATTCCTTAATCCTTTCCATTCTCATCTCTTTTATCTCTCTAGCAAGATCTTTCATGGCTACCAAAACAGTCCTTGCAAAATCTTCTCCTTCTTTATCACTTCTAGATTCAGGGGCTTTACCCTTGTCCTGATCATCATTAGTGTAATCAAATTTCTTCTATCCTCTATGCAGATATCTATTCTCTCTATCAATTAGAGGCTCATATTCTCTTGAATCCATCTTGGTTTCAGCTCTTCAATGAAAATCACAGGCTGTGCCAAGAAGGAAGCTCTAATACCACTATAATATCCCCAAATGGGAATATTCAACAAAGCCTATTGGAATAACGCACTTCTGGGAAATATGTAACTAAAATGAGTTTTTAGATCTTGGATACCTTATATCAGTGGATCTAGTGTCTAGATCCAAAAGGAGAGCAAAAAAATATCAAACTAGGTGTGGTAAACAGATCTCCCACCACCTAGTCTAGCTGAAAAACACCCAAAGAGAAGGGCTACAACTATGTGCAACAAAATACTTCAGAAATAACACAGTTTTAAGAGCATGAGAAGGATACCAATAAAAAGGATCAAATTTATATAAACAACAACAAATCATATCCATAATGATGCCCTTACAGTGTACAACAGAATGTAGAAGAAAAAATAGAAGAAACTCCTCAGAAAAGATGGTTGCAACACATGTATTGACTACAAAATGGCTTAACAACATTTTTATAAGAGTTGTAGTAGCTGTATGTTACACTCCATATCTAGAGTAGATTTGTGTACAAAATATCAGATCCATTTCATATCTATACACTAGAAATTCTCCTTTACAAGATCCCCTTAGGGTTTTGATCAAATCATGCAATACAAAGAGTAGATCTGAGATTAAAGGAGTGGATCTACAATATTATTCAGAAATATCTAAAGATGTTTTACATTAGAAACATATCAGATATGTACAGAACAAGGATCAAAAATATAATCCATGGATCACCAAATTGAAAGGCAAAGCCCGGCACCAGAGATCTCTTCTCAAAAAGTGGGTCAAAACACCCTGCAATTTCCTCCTTGAAAATAACGCAGTCCTGGAAGGGAAACTATGCTGTAGTTCGAAACACTGATTTGTCTTGATGCCAAGATATGAAATATCAGCTCCAAAGGTCTAGGAATCTCTTTCTGATGGGATAGAAGACTTTCCCAGTGAATAGAGGCCCTGAAATGGCCTAGATCTGAGTAGATCTAGCCTCCACTTGCCGCAACTTGCAAGGACAACCCAATCCTAAACAGGATCAATGTTGTAGTTGGAAGATGATCTTGGCCAAATTCCTGATAGTGGATGAAATCAGAAAGACTCCTCAGAGAATTCCTCAATGGAAGAGGTGGGATTCCTGCATATGAACACCCAAGTGCTAAGCAACACTATTCCCAGCTAAACAATAGAGAATGGTATATGTCTAAACATATAGTATACTCAGAAATATGCACAATCAACCACCCTCTATTGTTTTTCTCCTCTTCCTTTTATAAGATGGAAGCCTTGTCAAACCCTAAACCACTTCAATGAATTATCTCCTTTCACATGAGGAGCCTCCATATGAAACTGTGCTGTCCATCCATGAGGTACATTGAATCTAGACTTCCCTGTAGATTTGGTCAAGGTTGACCCAGTCTCATATCTCAAACCCATTCACACCTGCAAGTGTTTTGTTTACATGGCCAAGATTTATCCCTATTGATATGGGCATTGATTTACTCATTTATTTCAGGAGTTTTACATGTCCTCCTTTATTCATGTATTCATGCAACAGAAAATGAAACAAAAAATTATATTCCTCTTAGCTTATGCTAAGTAGGAATATTACATAATTCCATTTCTTGAGGCATCACATTCCACAATAAAGGTTTTTGTGAAGTCTAGCGTAGCTAATATTGGTGCTAGGCACATTGACTCTTTAAGATGTTCAAAGGCCTTAGTTGCTTCAGGAGTCCATGAAAATGCATCTTTCTTCAATAATGTTGTTAGAGGTGTTGCTATTCTCCCATAATTCTTAACAAACTTGCGATAATACCCTGTTAACCAGAGAAATCCTCAAAACTGCTTTATGGTTGTGGGGACTTTCCATTCTTTAATGGCTTTAATTTTGTTAGGGTCTACCTTAATACCCTCGTGAGATACAATATGACCCAGATATTCCACCTCTTCTACTCCAAAGAAACATTTGGATGTTTTTGCATATAATTGTTTCTCCTGCAATAGTTTGAGCACCCTGTCAACATGTTGAACATGATCCTTCCAAGACCTGCTGTAGATTGGTATATCATCAAAAAACACTAGCAGAAATATTCTAAGGAAGGGTTTGAAAATGGAATTCATCAACCCTTGAAATGTAGAAGATGCATTGCTAAGGCCAAAAGGCATTAGCAAAAATTCATAATGACCCTCATGAGTTCGAAATTCTATTTTCGGAATATCTTCAGTCTTCATTCTAATTTGATGATATCCTAAATGAAGATCCAACTTGGTAAAATAAATTTCTCCATGTAATTCATCCAATAATTCATCAATCACAGGAATGGGAATTTTGTCTTTAATGGTGAGCTTATTGAGCTCCCTATAATCAGACACATGTGCCATGATCCATCCTTCTTATGTACCAATACTACAGGAGCAGAGAAAGAACTTTGACTAGGTTGAATTATACCAGCCTCTAATATTTTTGCAATCATATGTTCAATTTCACTCTTTTGGACATAAGGATATCTATAAGCCCTGATGTTTGGAGGAGCACTTCCTAGAATCAAATGAATAGCATAATCATGATCACGAATAGGTGGGAGTCCTTTGGGAGTTTCAAAAACCTTGCAATTATTGTCCAAGAATTTTTGGAGATCTGTAGAAATAGATGATTTTGATGTTGGAACTTCTACTGAGCATAATTGTGTAATTACACCTCGTTGTTATTTCTTTATAATATTTGTCATGACATTAGAGCTTATTATCTTTCTCGGCTTCCCTACAATACCCCATAATTTGACTTCCTCTCCTTCTAAAAAAAAAATCAAGAAAAGTTCTTGAAAATTAAAAGCTACCATCCCCAAATATTGTAACCATTGTACTCCTAGTACAACATCAGCACCTCCCATAGGAATGGAAAGAATTGGAATATTCAATACATACTCCCCCATGGTTAGCTTGATATTATGGAATTTTCCAGAGAAATTTATAGGTCCTCCATTTGCAACCATCACTTGAGATTCTAGTGTTGGGTATAGGAAACAATTCAATTCCTTGGCTACCTTACAATGAATAAAATTATGGGTACTACCTGAATCAATCAACACTATTACCTTTTTCTTCTTGATATGTCCTTCTATCTTGAAAGTTGGAGGAGTGGTAATTATTGCCAATGCATTACACGATATGGTCGGACTCATTTCTTCCTCTTCTTGGGTTGGTTCCCGGTGTATATCCTCTTCTTGTTCATTTTATTCTTCCTCTTCACAATCTATGTAAAATAATTTCTTCTCAGCACACTTATGACCTTTAGTGTATTTGCTATCACAACTGTAGCAAAGCCCTTTTGCTCTTTTTCTTCCAATTGTTGTGGTGTCAACCTTGTAGGTTGTGGAAATCTAGGCGTAGCAACACTTCCTTCTTTATAGAATTGAGTGGTAGGCTTCCTTGTCGCCATAATTTTACATTCAACTTTTCTTGCCAACCTAAATGCCTTCTCCAATGAATCAAGTTCCAAAACACGAACTTCATGTTGGATGTTATCCTTTAGAGTACCTATGAAGAGATCAATCCTGTGTTCCTCTGGAATATCAGTTACCCTTATATTCAATTTTTGGAAGTCCTCAATGTGCTGCCCCACTAAACCCTTTTGTTCGAGATTTATCAATTGGCTATAGAAGGTGTTGCTCTTTGTATCCTCATAATGTGCTATCATTTCCTCCGTAAAAATTGACCAAGTGACAATTTTTTTACGGGAGCAAAGCCATCGATACCATAAAAATGTATTTTGTTCTAATTGTAAAGTTTCAATGCGTACCTCTTGTGTGTTTTGCACATTATTGAGATCAAAATGTTTCTTCATTTGTACTATCCATGTTACAGGATCCTTTCCATGAAACTTCCTCATATCCATTTTTGGAATATGGTGGTTCTTCCTGCCAACATTAGAGTTTATGAAATCACGATTAACATTTATTTTGTTCTCATCATGAATTTCCTTTACTATATTTTCACCCTTAGGAAACATTTCTTGTATCAACTTTGTCAAACCTTCCATGTCCTCTTTTAGATCATTCTTCATGTTTTCCATTTTTTCATCGATCTTAGCTTCCATGTCATCCATCTTAGATTCCATGCTAGCTTCCATGCCATCTATCTTAGCTTCCATGCCATTCTTCAAACCATCCATCTTAGATTCCACGCCTTTCTTCAAAACTTCCATGTCATTTTTGTTTCTTGTTGAGAGAGAGAAATTTTTTGCACTTGCTCTTGTAATTTTGATATGTGATGTTTCCATTATTCGTCTTCACGAGTCATAGTAGAGCCTTATAAAGGCTTAGTGGGTGTTGAATTATTTTTAGGGGCCGTTTTAGAATCCAATACTGATATCTATTCTACAATATGCACTTGGAATCAATTCAACTTGATTCTTCAAATAAGACTTATGCAATTCGGAAAAAAAAATACACACCTTTTACTTGCTTTTGAGGAGCTCGATATTGAAACTGAATTATCTCTGTGATTTCAGATCTTCAATATCTGAAATTTGGCACTGAGGTAGCCCTATGAATTCTCTTTCGAATGCCACAGATTGGACCTAATTTGGATTCTCGAAGACAAAGTTGTGCCCAATCTCCTACGATGACCTAATTATGGACTGGTTTAGTGGAGCGAACTTGTACGACTTGCCACGTGTCACTGTTTTCTCCTTTGGCTCTGAAATTTATATACTAGAAACTAAAGTCGATGTAATTATGGCCACATTTTACATCATTCCAATCTGATGCTCAAAGAGGGAGTTATGAATATTTTCCCATGATAACCTCTTTGAGATGAAATTCAGGAGCCTGAAAAAGACCTAACTTCCACAGATCATATCTCTGAAAATATTGCGAACCAAGATCTGAAATTTTGTGATGATGTTCCTCAGGATTTCCTCTTCTAGTATAAAAATTTTAGCTTCTGACTCTTCGTAGAAAAAATGTTATAGCGAAAATGTTGCGATGAAATGTTTAGGTTAAATTCAGGAGCTTGCAAAAAGCCATAACTTGCATAGATCATATCTCTGAAAATATTGTGAACCAAGCTCTGAAATTTTGTGATGATGTTCATCCAGATTTCAGCTTCGCACGCTAAAAATTTTAGCTTCTGAAAATTTGTAGAAAAAATGTTATAGAAAAAATTCCATGATGACTGGTTTGGAGCAGCGAAAACCCTAGAATCTAAAGCTTTTATACCAAATGTTGTGAAACCAGCTCCAAAAATAGAAGACAATAGATATCAATACCTTATAAATAATTCACTTTGATGGGGCAACCTCTAATACATTACATGAATGAACAATTCTTGGATGAGACAAATTACAAAACCTCCTTTCTACATATAGGAGTCCATGGGACCACAATGTAATCTTAACGGGGCCACAATGTAATCCTAGCCGACCTAACAATAATAATTTAAGGGCACAGTAATAAAAACATGGGGGTTACACTAACAACTATAAGGTACTATACTAGTAATATAGGGACCTAACTTGCACAGAAGAAAACAAGTCTTCAAGCGGCAAGGTTGACATATGGACAATAAAAAATCTGCCCTTAAAGGTATTATTGCATACTATAACACGTGTTGCTGGGGTACAAGCTCCAAATGGGGCTACCAAGTCTCAGATTCAGAATTCCATAGACTGTATTCCACCCACTATCTTCAATTGGTCAGAAAAAGTTTTGGCCAACATGAAGAAACATCTCACTAAACGCAAGAACAATTTCCTTAAACAGTTCATGTATGGTTCAGTTCTAGCATCATTATTCTTGGAACGAGTACCATTGTTCCAATTTCAATGGGCAGAGGTGGTCATGCCAGTACCACGAGATCCGCAGATGATTTGATGGAGTGATTTGATGCCTCACTTAGGAGGTGGTTAACACATGTCGTACAAACCAACTTTCTTTGTAAGGTTGAGGCGTCAAATCATCATGGTGGAGGATTGGCCATATTATGGGACTGATTTCAAAGGATACCCATATATTCCTCTTCCAGAAGGGGATGATTGAGATGCTGGAGATAAAACTTGTTTTTTGTTAAGTTTTACATGTTTATATTTTTTTGGGTATATGTGTTCTAGTATTTAAACTTATATACTACAAATGTTGGACTGGAAAGACCTGATGGGATATCCCCCATAGCGAGAAGAGTGGCGAGACAGTTTGAGGCTATTCCTTATGAGGAAGGAGTAGATAATGAGGAGGAGATACCCCAAAATCTAGATGCATTGACCAGTTGGATTCCTAGGTACACTGAAGTCCATGATATTCCTCGTCGTTATAAGAGGCATATCGTGGGGGTCTCAGACCATATTCAGCAATTTTTGACTCGAGTTATTAGAACATTGAATTTTTATCATGAGCATCATGCTGACTAGTCTAATTTAGAATTATTAATGCAGTTATTATTTTTTGGAACTTGCAAGTCACTTGTGTACCAGAACACATATGTTTTTTTTGGATCATGATGCACTAAAAAAAATTGCAAACATTATCGATATATATATATATATATATATGTTACATTTTCCTGTTTAATGTATGATGATGATTCATTGTTTTTCAAGTTCCGCAAATGTCTATCTAGAACACGATTATCCAATGCATCTGTTAATGTATTCATGAGTCTTGGAATATGCAGATATGTGATGTAATCAAATTTTCCTTCTAAGATATGAACATGTAGATACATTCTTAGTTTAATTATTTCTAACAGAATATTGCCTATTTAGTTGAAGCACGACAAGCTGTGAATCTAGGTTTACAATTAAGTCCCTAATGTTGAAATAAATGGCTTCAGACATAAGTTCAATGACTGCACTATATTCGAAAATATTGTTAGTTGTACGACCTAAGAGGATACCTTGAAAATCCACTAACTCACCATTAGGATCATAGATTTCCCATGCTGCGGAGGATAAGTTACTGGTGCTAAGGCAAGCACTGTTAGCAAAACTAACATAAGGAGCTACAAACATCTAAAACCAAGTAAAAACAAGATAAGCAGGACAAGTGCCCACAAAAGCACACAAAACCAAACTGAACAAAATTAAAACACATTAATTTACAAAAGTAATTATATGAAATAAATTATGCATAATAAATTTTGAGATAAAGCCCATTCCGGGGCTTATCCAGAGGGTTTCCTCCAAAGTCAATTAGCTCATAGGCCCCTTTTTGCAAAACATGTATGAAAATGTATGGCCCATGGCACATAGATTCAAATTTCCCTACCCCCATCTTATCGTGAGATTGGTCATATAGAAGAACCAAGTGTCCTTCAGAGAAGGCACGAGGAGAAATAGTCTGATCAAAATGGGCTTTGACCCGTTTCTTTTGAGCTCTAGTGACTAAAGCAGTGAAGCGACGAGTTTTGTTAAGCCTTTTCAGATATAGAAGGAATTCCTCTTCTGCTAAGGTATTTGGGAGTAATTCAATAGCTATCTTGAGTGAAAGGATTTCACATTAAATTGGTAAAGTTTCTTCCAAACTATATACTAACTGAAAAGGAGTAAATATGGTAGCATTTTTGGCTGAGGTTTGGTAAGCCCAAAGTGCTGAAAAAAACATGAGATGTCAGTTTGAATTGTGCATCCCATTGGTGTGTTGAAGCATGGTAACTAAAATTTTTTTGACTGCTTCAACTTGGACATTAGCTTGAGGGTAATAAGGAGTCGAGCTGTCATGTCACAAACCCAACTATGTCGTCAGCTTAACCATCATGTAATGGTGGAAATGAGAGCCATGATCAGTGACAATGTCTTCAGGAACTCCAAACTAAGATATAACACAACTGAATATAAATTGAGCAACAATTTTACCATTAGTGGCATATGTCAAAATCGCCTCAGCTCATTTGGTAAAGTAATCGACAATGACGATAATATAGCCATGCCCCCCGGTCGAGTGACAATGTCATGACATAAAATCAATTCCCCATTTAGTGAAAGGGCCGACGGTAACAACTAGGTGTAAGGGTTTGGGTGGGACGCACATTTTTCGTTGATAAATATGGTAGGCATGAAATTTACAGATGACAAGTATACAATCCTTGAAGATGGAAGGCAAAAAATACCCAACGTGAAGGATCTTCTGAGCAGTGGCATATCTAGACAAATGACCACCACATGCCCCTGAGTGGCAATGATTGAGTGATCTTTCATCCTCTTCAAGAGTTAAACATCGACTAAGAATCAAGTCGACGTCGATGCGGTACAAAGTATCTCCTGTTAGTGCTAGAATCAACACTTGGATTGTGAGAAGCGCCTGACCAGACACATCTTAAGAACAAGGGATTTTCTTATAATTTTATTTGAGTTTTTTGTTGATATTGCAACAAGATGATAAGCTTAGTGGAAAGGAGTCGCCTTCACTAAGTGGGCCCGCAAGCTATTTTTGGCGCAAAGTCTATTTTTAGACATATGGATCATGTTCTATGAGTTGCAGGATGCTATTTGTGGATGGTTGGTCAAGTCAGAAAAAACATATGGACTTCTATTTTTAGACATACTGGGTGGAATCTATTTTTAGATTGCCAGTCTAAAAATAGATATGTCGAATATTATTAGCTCTTAATAATATTTGGACTCTAAACATTATGTTATTCTCTTAGAGCACTTCAGTTAAGTGCACAGATGTGGCACAGGAGCTGACAGAAGGAATTACGCTATTCCTAAGGGTTAAGTGGAGCTATTGCATGGATACTTCAGTTAGAACTCATGTGAAAGATTTTGGTGGAGTTAATTGAGGAAGTTAGTGGAGTTGTATTCATTTTAACTAATCTAAACATAGTTGAGCTATTTGTATTCAGTTTAAATAATTGATACAATTAGTGAGAGTGGTGTGAATTAATTATTAATTAATTCACTAATTATAAACTCATTAATCAACTAAAGAATGCATCAGTTAACTTCAGTGCATGGACAGTTTCAGTGGAGACCAGTGCATAAATAGGTGAAAGAGCAGGTTAACTATCAGTTGTGACTATACTGTTGCTATTTGCAACACACAGATAGGTGGAGTAGCCCATGAGGATTGCGCAGTACAAGCCAGGTGGTTTATCTATTTAATGAAGCCATCCCATAGCATTGATAATGCAATAGAGGTTGGCTATCAAGTGGCAAAAGATTGGAGCATGTGTTTTGCTAGATCTAGCTTGATAGTGTGTAGCAATTGAGGGTGTGCATGAGAGCTTGTGAGGAGCTTTTGTACTATGATTGTTACATGATCTCCATGACATATAATATACAGATAGTTGGGGTTTTCAGCCTTAAGCTTTCCCATTAAATATTGTGTTCATATGTGTGATTGTTTGTGGTTTTAATGTATGCATGCAATTGATTTTATTTCCGCATGTGATGATCAATGGTAGAAGAGATTCTGTATTATGCATGAAGCTAAAATAGTGTGTGATCAGGAGAATCTCAGTGAATAATATTTTAGTTTATTCAAATTTCTACATGGTATCAGAGTGATATTGATCATTGGATCAATTGCAAAACATTGAAGCGGTTGAGTTTTGTGCTGGTGGAATTCGAATTTGCAGCAGTGTTTTCTTGGTGTCGAAGTTGAGATGTCTTTCAACAGATTGTGATTGGAGTATGCCCTTGAGGGTAGCTCGAACTATATTTCATGGAAGGACAGGATGGAGGTGGTGCTAGATGACAATGGGTTGAAGGAGTTCATAGATGCATAAATTCCAAAGCCTACTTCTAGTGATGCTGCTGTACTTGACGCATGGCAAAAGAAGACAAAAAAGTGTCGAAGGATTCTGTTGGAGGGTGCGAAGGATCACATAGTGTCTAGCCTTCATGGTAAGGCTTCTCCATTCTTGATGTGGAAAGCCTTGACAGATTTATTTCAAAGCAATAGCGATCAGAGGAAGTTGGCACTCAAGGACAAACTCAGGAACATAAAGATGGAGAAAGGCGACAGTATGCCTAAGTACCTCACGAAGTTCATCCAATGCAGGGATGAGCTGGGAAGTGTGGGGGTGACTGTTGATGATGAGGACTTGGTGAGCTTGGCTCGCTTCCGAAGAGTTGGTACTCCTATCAGTACTCTGTCAATGGTCGTGAGAAATTGCCAGGATGGGAGGGACTTTGGTCACATCTTGTGCAAGAGGAGATAAGGCGAAGTACTAGGGACGGATCTTCATCAAATAACTCTAATGAAGAGAATTATGCTTTGGCTGCTAAAGAAAAGAAGGGGAAGAGCAAGAAAGCTTCTCAATCCGGTGCGAAAGGCAAGAAGCAGGACATGTCCAAGGTGAAGTGCTTTCACTGTCACCAACACGGACATTACACCACAAATTGTCCACAGAAGAAGAAAAATAAGGAGGCTTCTGGGACTGCAACTGGAGAGGCCTTAGCCTCATAGTTTGAGCTGGATTTTTCACTGATCGCATGCTTGGTCTCAAGTATGATGGGATCAGTGTGGTTTCTTGACAATGGTGCGTCTTTTCACATGACAGGAGATCAAGATTTGTTTACTGATCTGGATGAGAAAGATCTTGGAGTGCACATCGAGATGGGAAACGATGGTAGATACAGTGCGACCGGTATCAGTACCATTTCCTTTGAAAGGGAGTCTGGTAAACCCTTCAGATTGAAGGAAGTGATGCATGTTCCGTGATTGAAGAAGAATCTTATCTCTCAGACATGTTAGAAGACAAGGGATATGATGTTGTTCCTTTGAAGTAGGAAAGGCTTTCCCCGTGAAGTAAGGAAAATGGTGAGGTGATGGAGGATAGGATTCGATGAAGAACCTTTATCAATTGCAGTAGAGTTGGCTGTTGCGTGTGCCATCGTGCGTGCAAGGTAGAAGGAGTGGTGAGTCGATGATGCAGCGTTGTGGCACCCGCAGATTGGGCCACCTTCACCATGGAGCTTTGAAGATACCGCAGCAGATTTCTAATGGGCTTCCTAATGGTACTCTTGCACAGTCAGATCAGTGCAAGGGATGTGCCTTGGGAAAATTTGTGAAAGCTACCTTTCACGAGAAGGATAGTCATGCCACGACGATCCTTGAGAGAATTCACACAGATGTGTGTGGACCTTTCTCAGCAGCTTCGACAGCAAAGCACGGGTATTATGTGATATTTGTTGATGATTTTTCTCGTAAGTGCTAGATCTTCTTCATGCAAAAGAAGAGCGAGACATACTCAGAGTTCTGTGAGTTCAAGGCACTGGTTGAGATAGAATCGGGGAAGTAGGTGAAGGCTCTTAGGAGCGACAATGGTGGTGAATTATTTTCTGGCGAATTCAAGGACTTTTGCAACGCAGAAGGAATTCGAAGAGAGCTCATAGCACCTCAAACTCCATGTGAGAACGGGGTTGCCGAGTGGAAGAACAAAAGGAAGAACAAATGATCGTGGGTGCCAAGACGGCGATAAGCGGCATGATCGGTGGCCTACCCATACACTTGTGGGCTGAGGCATGCAATATCGTAGTGTATGTGCGTGTTAACCATTGTCCTCAGCTGTGTGATACTTGGCATGAGTACACCCGAGGAGGCATTTTCTGGTAAGAGGCCTGATATTTCCCATTTGAGGATTTTTGGTTCACCTATTTACATTCATGTGACGAAGGATGCCAGGAAGAAGCTAGAGCCGACTACGGAGGTTTGGATATTTGTGGGGTACACTGATATGCCCCACAACTATCATGTGTATTTTCCAGACAGTCGCAAGACTGTTGTGCGACGGGATATCAAATTTCATGAGGAGAAAGCCATGAAGTGTTCTCTTGAGAGGGAGCCACACTTGAATGTAGATGAGGAGCTATTAGTTCCTAAGGATGAGTCTCAGGATGTGGATCAGCCATAAGATGAGGCTCATGGAGTGGAAGAGACCACTCAGGCAGCGCCAACCATCAGAGGGCAGAAGCGCACTATAGAAGCTGAGCGACTGGCTTAAGATGCAGAGAAGGTTGTAGGAGCACCTACATCACAGCGCAGACAGAGACAGTCACCTGACCGGTATACTGGATACATGGCTCTTATGAGCAAGTGTATCGTGACAGAGCCATCCTCTTTCGAGGAAGCTGTGGGGACCCCCCATATGGCAGATGCCATGGTGGAAGATGAAGATTCGATTGTCGAAACAAATCAATGGGAGATTGTCCCGAGACCGCAGGGGGAACGAAGAGGGTTCAAGATGGATCTACAAAGTGAAGCAGCAGCCGACGGGGAGGTGGGAGAAGCATAAGGCAAGATTTGTTGCCCGAGGCTTTTCGCGATTGAGGGGATCGATTATGAGGAGACCTTGTACCTGTCGCAAGGTATTCTTCCATACGAACGATTCTTTCTCTCTCAGCGTATATGGGGTGGCACATTCATTAGATGGATGTGAAGATTGCATTCCTTAATGGGGTGATTGAGGAGGAGGTGTACATAGAGCAACCCGAAAGTTTCGAGATCTTCAATAGCGAGTCGCATGTGTGCAGGCTCAAGAGAGCGTTGTATGGGTTGAAACAAGCACCTCGTGCTCGGTACACACGGATAGACAGTTATTTCACCGGACTTGGATTCTCCAAGAGTGAGGCGGATTCCAAACCTATACCAGATTGTGGTGGAGGGTAAGTTGCTGATCATTGTACTTTATGTAGATGATTTTATTTTGACAGGTGATGAACTGTTGATACACTCATGCAAGGCTAATCTTGCAAAGAAGTTTGAGATGAAGGACTTGGGCCTCCTTCATTATTTCCTGGGATTGGAAATTTGGCAGCGCAGTGATGGAATGTTTGTTTCTCAAGGCAAGTATGCCCGGGAGATACTAGAGAAGTTCAACATGCATAGCTGCAAGCCTGTTGATACTCCTCTTCCTGGTGGATGGAGGAAGGAGGATGCTACTTCGGCAGAGGTAGTGGATGCCATTGTTTACCAATAGTTGGTGGGATCGCTTATGTATCTGGTCAATACATGACCTGACATATGCTATGTTGTTAACTAGCTTTCACAAGCTATGATTAAGCCTACCAAGCTCTTTTGGAAGGCAGGCAAGCATGTATTGAGATATCTCGAGGCACACTCAGATATGGACCTGAAAAAGGCATGTGAGGATGAGTTGGAGGCGGCATGGCTTCACTTCGATCGGTATCATCATATCAGAGATTGTGTGTAGCGAAGGTCATGTTACTTTCATACATTCCCGCTGCAGGATCGTGATGTCGATATCTTGATGAAGGCGCTCACCAGAGAAAATTCGAATACCACAGGGCAAGTGATAGGGGTTGTGATAATCCTTATCTTGTCGAGAGGGAGTGTTGAGATTGCAACAAGACAGATGAGCTTATGGAAAGGAGTCGCTCTACCAAGCGGGCCCACAAAGTCTATTTTTAGACTATGTCTATTTTTAGACATATGAATCATGTTCTATGAGTTGCAGGATGCTATTTGTGGATGGTTGGTCAAGTTGGAAAAAATAGATGGACTTCTATTTTTAGACATATTGGGCAGAATCTATTTTTAGATTGCCAGTCTAAAAATAGATATGTCGAATATTATTAGCTCTTAATAATATTTGGACTCTAAACATTATCTTATTCTCTTGGAGCACTTCAGTTAAGTGCACAGATGTGGCACAAGGGCTGACAGAAGGAATTACGCTATTCCTAAGGGTTAAGTGGAGCTATTGCATGGATACTTCAGTTAGAACTCATGTGACAGAGTTTGGTGGAGTTAATTGAGGAAGTTAGTGGAGTTGTATTCAGTTTAACTAATCTAAACCTAATTAAGATATTTGTATTCAGTTTAACTAATTGATACAATTAGTGAGAGTGGTGTGAATTAATTATTAATTAATTCACTAATTATAAACTCATTAATCAACTAAGGAATGCATCAGTTAACTTTAGTGCATGGACAGTTTCAGTGGAGACCAGTGCAGAAATAGGTGAAAGAGCAGGTTAACTATCAGTTGTGAATATATTGTTGTTATTTCCAACACACAGATAGGTGGAGAAGCCCATGAGGATTGCGTAGTACAATCCAGGTGCTTTATCTATTTAATGAAGCCATCCCATAGCATTGATAATGCAATAGAGGCTGGCTATCATGTGGCAAAAGATTGGAGCATGTGTTTTGCTAGATCTAGCTTGATAGTGTGTAGAAATTGAGGGTGTGAATTAGAGCTTGTGAGGAGATTTTGTACTATGATTGTTACATTATCTCCATGACATTTAATATACAGATAGTTGGGGTTTTCAGATTTACGCTTTCCCATTAAATATTGTGTTCATATGTGTGATTGTTTGTGGTTTTAATATATGCATGCAATTGATTTTATTTCCGCATGTGATGATCAATGGTAGAAGAGATTTTGTATTATGCATGAAGCTAAAATAGTGTGTGATCAGGAGAATCTTGGTGAATAATATATCAGTTATTCAAATTTCTACATTTTTTGGAAAGTGGTTGAAACTCATACACACTGAAAGGGGTTTTGAGCAGATAATAATCTCTCACACATATAAGGGCACTGGTGCATGATGTGGTAGAAAGGTTGGGTTTGTAGCTTGATGGTTAGAATAATGGAAGATGAAAAATGGATATGTAAAACAAAATCTTACTGCTAAGAGGAAAGGGTGACACAAATTTTAGATCTGAAATGTATAGTGAAAGAATGCTTTTAAAATAATTTTAAAAATCTTAGTATGCATTTGAGAATCCCATTACAAGGAATGCTTCCAACTAACATGACCTCATGAATCAGGAATTCTTGATGAATCAAGACTGAAAAAGACATATTAACATTCATGCTAGATCAAAAGACTTATAAGAACACGAAACAAGATTTAATTCAACCTCAAGGAATGCTTATAAACCATCTTCAATTCATACTTAATCAAGAAAGCTTGGAAAAATACTTACAAAAAAAGCTCAATATGTCTTGGAGGTTCACAAGACTGATAAAAGCATGAGATATAATTTTCATGTTAAATATGGAAAGATAGATAAATTATGTAAAAACAGAAGGGAAAACAATACACACATCACACAGTTTGTGAGTCCTCAAGAGTGCATTTGGATATATTATATGCTCAAAAGAATACAATGCTCAGAATATATGAGAAAAATGACAGGAAATTTAGCCACTATGAAATCAACAAACGAACCTCCCTTCTCCATTTATTTACATAGCATATATACCAAAAGGATTTCTGTTAAATCCTCCATAAAAAGTGAAATTTTGTTTCAAAGACTTTATTAAAATCCTCTACATATAGTAGATCTTATATTAAACATAACAAAAATTAGACTAAAATATAAATGTAGAAAGAACATAACAATATGGAGCTCGAAATGGCTGAGCCTAGGTGGTTGGGTGCTCCTCGTTTTCTATAAAACTACCTCTACAAAAAGTTCAACTTCCAACTGAAAAATACATCTAGACCTTATCTATAGACGTGTAGGAGTAACCAACTAATACTAACATCTGGACTGGATGATGCTTGGAAAAATAGCATTATCATTGAGGTTGCATTCACTTTTTTACTACTTGGTGTCATTATTTCTAAACTAGAACCAAAATGCAACCTTTTCTCCTTCTTATGCAAAATCGAAATAACAACTACTTTCTGGGTTTGCTTGTAAAGCCAAATTTTATTGAAAAGGTAGCTACTATGGAAAATTCTATAGATAAGACAAAATGATATAATGATTTAGATTTGTATTGTTTTGTACATTCAATCATCAAAGATCTAGTATAGAAGATAAAATCCTGATAACTTCTTCCATGGTGACCCTCTTGTTTGGATTTCTTTTCTATACTTGTTTTTTATTCTGAATCTTCTTCTTCCCTTTGGCTGAAGAACTGATAGATAAATAATGCTAGGCTACATTTGGTTCTTCTGCTGTAGTGGTCTCTGAAAATTTTCTAAACAAGGAACAACAAACCTCCACGAAGCCCTAACTGCTAGGACAAAGTAACAAACTGTTTTGTTGGAAGATAAGAACGTTTTGTTGTAGCTATCACAAGAGTAAACAGAGACAGAGCTCTGCATGCCTTGAATCGCGGTGAGAGGGAGTGACATGAAACTGAAATGATTTAAACTCTGCTACCAACTCATTCCACCAAAAATTTCACTCCATCAGATTATTAACTAATATCTTACTCATACCTCATCCTTGATATATTTCACTTTAATGAGTTACATTATATTTGACTAGCCTTAGCAAATAAAATAGCCAAATCCTTTTAATAAATCCTCCAATTAGAAATAGCCACCTTCCGTCAAGGTAATACCTCTTGCTTTAGCAAACCTTCAATATTCAAAGAGTAGTATATTTTCACTTGATTAATGCCTCTTTTATCTCCTTGTATGAATTTTTGCAGGAAATAGCTACTTACTGGGTTTTCTTGTAAAACCAAATTTTCTAAAGATAATAGCTACCTTTCTAGAAAATATAGCTATTCTTGTGCTATTCCTAAAACAATTGAGTGAATAAAACTTCTCAAGCTAAACCCATGACCTTAACTACTCAAAGTAGCTAAAAGACTTATTAAAAGAAATTTACCCTAATAACTCTATGACACAAACAAGCTATTGGGCTAAAAATTATTTTGGATTTTGTTAAAAATGATAAAAAATAATACATTTTAACCCTCCAAGACTCTCCACCATAGGTTAGGAGACAAGAGAGGATCAGAGACACAACTAACAAAAATGAACAAACTTTGAAACTTAAAAAAAAAAAAATTAGTGCTAACAGTGGCTCCTATTGGGGATGAAGTCCTCCGTGTGAGGCTTCAAGGACTGTAGTTCCAGTGCCTTTTCTAACCCTTATTTCTCCAACCAACAATTATTATCATTAACTCAAAAAGACTAGAATTCCTAGCCATTGGGTAATGGGTTCATAGGATATATTTTAGTCTTCTGCAACTTATTTCAACATGATTGATATAAAGAAATCAAACTGCAATCTAAAACTGAAAAGAAATGCTCGAGTGGCGAGCTTATTCATCCTCCTACTTCTAATCAGCTGAAAACTTGCCTAATAAAGTATAAATTAATTTCCAATGCAACCATAAAATCATTTGACTAGTAAAGAGAAATTCTTGCATGCAACTATTTGGAAAAACCCATAAGGGATATAATATATGCGGAAAGAAACAAATTGGAAACATGTAATTACTACTATAAACCGTGTGTCATTTCAATTGCTGTTATATTGAAAACCCCTGTTGAAAATGAATCCATCCAATCAATAGCTAGATCATGAAACATATGAGGAATGTCTAGATAATCCAAAAGACCAAGATGTTGTTTTTTAAAATCTACTATGTCAATAAAACTAGTCTGCTCTTGTCCTCCTTGCAACAACTCATTTATTGCATATGTTTCATTACATTTAAGGGTAAAAAAACTTCTTTAAGTTGTTGATTAATTTCTTGGACAACAAACTCGTTAGAGGCACTTAAACCAGTAGAAATAAATGGAAGCAATATATCAGGTTCCAAAGGAATAGCATCATGCTCATCAGATTCTTCATCATGAGTACTAGGAAGAATAAGATCCATATGAATCTGATCTGGATCCATGCCTTTTTCAAACACTTCATAAAATATTTCCATAACACTACTAGAAGAATCTATTTTATCATTCTAAACATAACACTCAAATTCTTCACAATAGTTATCAAGAAAAAACTCAGATGAATATAGTCCTTTACAATAATAATGAAGCATTTCATGAAATTCCCTTAAAGAAGAGATAGTGCCAGGAGGTAAGGACCAGAACCATTTATGCGCATCTCTATCAAGGGAAAACACAAATATTTTCATGAGGAAATCTTCATGAAGCACATACAACAAGTGCATAAGCTCATGAAATGAAATTAGGTACTTAGCATGATGTTCATCTTCATCTCCTCGAAATATTAAAAGATGATGTTGTCATTCATCTGTAGAAGGCACCGGATTAGGAAAACCATGAATTGCCGAAAAATTTGAAGGAGAAAACCTTTGAGCTAAGATAGCAACAAAGGCGTTCAACATTATGAAAATATTAATCCGGCACTGGATTCTTTGCCATGGAGTCACCAAGTGAAAGATCACAATCCTCTTCAAGTCACCAATTCTTGTTCAGTATCAATAATTGATCATCAACAATAAAACAAAAGACTCGAGAGAATAATTCATTTCAAGGCCTTCGTCTCCCAAAAGACACACCAAAATATGTTAGCACTGGAATCATCACTTGAATTGTGACAAGCGCCTGACCAGAAACATCTTAAGCTCAAGGGCTTTTATTATAATTTGATTTGAGTTTTTTGGAAAGTGGTTGAAACTCATACACACTGAAAGGGGTTTCGAGTAGATAATAATCTCTCACACATATCAGGGCACTGGGGCATGATGTGGTAGGAAGGTTGAGTTTGTATCTTGATGGTTAGAAGAATGGAATATAAACAGTGAATATGTAAAACAAAATCCTACTGCTAAGAGGAAAGGGTGACACAAATTTTAGATCTAAAATGTATAGTGAAAGAATGGTTTTAAAAGACTTATAAAAATCTCATTGTGCATTTAATAATCCCATTACAATGAATGCTTCCAACTAACATGACCTCATGATTCAGGAATTCTTGATGAATCAACACTTACAAAGACAGATTAACATGCATGCTAGATCAAAAGACTTATAAGAACATGAAACACGATTTAATTCAACCTCAAGGAATGCTTATAAACCATCTTCAATTCATACTGAATCATGAAAGCTTGGAACAAGACTTACAAAAACAACTCAATATGTCTTAGAGGTTCACAAGACTGATAAAAGAATGAGATAGAATTTTCATATTAAATCTGGAAAGATAGATAAAGTACGTAAAAATAGAAGGGAAAACAATACACACATCACACAGTTTGTGAGTCCTCAAGAGTGCATCTGGATATATTATATGCTCAAAAGAATACACTTCTCATAATATATGAGAACAACAACAGGGAATTCAGCCACTATGCAATAAACCAACGAACCTCCCTTCTCCAATACTTTACATAACATATATACCAAAAGGAGTTTTGTTAAAGCCTCCATAAAAAGTGAAATTTGGTTTCAGAGACTTTATTACAATCCTCTACATATAGTAGAGCTTATCTTAAACATAAAAAAAATTAGACTGAAATATAAATGAACACAAAACATAATATTATGGAGCTCAAAATGGCTGAGTTGAGGTGGCTGGGTTCTCCTCGTTTATAGAAAACTGCCTCCACAAAAAGTGAAACTACTAACTGAAAAATACATTTGTAGCTTTATCTATAAAAGTGTATGAGTAATCAACTGAAACTGACATATAGAATAGATGACACTTGGAAAAATACCATTACCATTGAGGCTTGATTCAATTTATCACTTCTTGGTGTCATTCTTTCGAAATCAGAACCAAAAAGTAACATTTTCTCCTTATGCAAAATCGAAATAATAGCTACTTTTTGGGTTTGCTTGTAAAACCAGATTTTCTGGAAAAGGTAGCTATTATGGAAAATTCTGTAGATAAGCCAAAATGATATGATGCTTCAGATTTTTATTTTTTTGTACATTCAATCATCCTAGATCTAGTATAGAAGAAAAAATCCTGATAGCTTCTGCCTTGGTGAGCCTCTTGTCTGGCTTTCTTTTCTGTACTTGCTTTTTTTGTTGAATCTTCTTCTTCCCTTTGGCTGAAGAAATAATAGATGAATAAATCTGGGCTATAGTTGGTTCTTCTGTTGTAGTGGTCTCTGAAAATTTTCTAAACAAGGAACAAAAACCCTCCATGAAGCCCTAACTACTGGCACAAGGTAACAAACTGTTTTGATGGAAGATAAAAATGTTTTGCTATAGTTGTCACAAGAGTAAATGGAGGCAGAGAGCTGTATGCCCTAAATCTCGGTGAGAGGGAGTGACACAACACTGAAATGATTTAAACTTTGCTGCCAACTCATTTCACCGAGATTTTCACTCCATAACATTATTAACTAATAGCTTACTCGTACCTCATTCTTGATATATTTCACTTTAATGAGTAACATTAGATTTGACTAGCCTTAGCAAATAAAATAGACAACTCCTTTTAATAAATCCTCCAATTAGAAATAGCCACCTTCCATCAAGGTAATACCTCGTGTTTTAGTAGAGCTTCAATATTCAAAGAGAAGTATCTTTTCACCTGCGTAGTACCTCTTTTATCTCCTTGTACGAATTTTGCAGGAAATAGCTATTTACTAGATTTGCTTGTAAAACCAGATTTTCTGAAGATAATAGTTGCTTTTCTAGAAATAATAGCTATTCCTGTGTTATTCCTGAAACAAATAATGACTCTGCAATTTTGTCTTTAACCCTGGATATAAATATCATGGTGAATGAATAAAACTTCTCAAGCTGTTTAACCCATGACCTTAACTACTCAAAGCAGTTAAAAGACTTATTAAAAGAAAACTTACCCTAATAAATATATGACACAAACAAACTATTGGGATCAAATTTATTTTGGATTTTGTTAAAAAATGATAAAAACTAATACATTTTAACCCTCCAGGGCTCTCCACCATAGGTTATGAGAAAAGAAAGGATCAAAGACACAACTTACAATGATGAAAAAACTTTGAATTTTTAAAAAAAATTGTAGTGCTAACATCTTCTATGATGCGATAGGGTTGAGAGTGATGTCGACTACGTCGATGATCAACTTTGGTCAACTCAGATTGAAAAGTTTGATTTTAGAGATACACAATGATATCACCCTACCAAGGGTCGATAGTGTTGATAAGAAAGAGAGTATCATCCAGAATCTTCTCATCAAATTGGAAGAAATAGAGGCAGAGGGAAGGGAGCATATCTACTTGGCAAAGACTAGTGATTTTTTAAATTTGATAGTAGTGAATTACAAATTGAACTCATATAGGATGATGATCCATTTATAATAATTGCCACCTAGTAACTGACGTGTCAAAACATAGGTCACGGGGTTGCAATTAAAGATCACTGTAGTTGTGCGAAGTAAAATGTAATGCTGAAAACATTGAACAACATGAACCAAAGATAAAGCTAATTTCTCGACATGGGCATATCGATTCTTAGTAGCCATGATATTGCGGCTGAGGTAGTAAACAACATGTTCAGAGCCATCATCGTCATCTTGGACTAGTACCATATCAATAGTACTTGAAGCAACTGCTAAGTAGAGTAAAAAATCACAATGGTAATTCAGGGGATGCAGTAAAGGAGCGTTGATAAGAACATTGTTTAAGGCATAAAAGGAATTTTGAGTGACGTCATCCCATAAGAATGGGATCCCTTTCTTAAGCAACCGTGTAAAACCTTTATCTAGCTCGGCGTAATTATGTACAAAACGACGAAGGAAATTGGATTTCCCTTGTAAGCTCTGCAACTGAGGTAAGGAGGAAGGAGGGGGTAAGTTAGCAATAGCCTCAAATTTTAGAGGATCAAGATTGATCCCTTCCTTGGACATGACAAACGCTAGAATTCTGTCGGATTCAACGCCAAAACCACATTTATGCAAATAAAATTGGATATTATAATGATCACAGCGGAGAAAACTTTCTCGAAGGTGAGCAAGATGGTCATAACGTTTAGCTGAATGGGTGGGTAAATCATCTAGATAAGGTTGAATGATGTGTTTGATATCATTAAAGGAATATGACATCGCTCGTTGAGAAGTGGCGCCGACATTTTTTAAGCTGAAAGGGAGCTTATTGTTGGCAAAATTTCCCCATGGACATATGAAAGAAATATTTTTTTGATATACTAGTAGGATGTTAATCTGGTTATACCTAGAAAAACCATCCATAAAAGAAAAAATCTCACTCCCAACACATTTATCAATGATTTGGTCAATGAAAGGAGTGGGATAGTTATCTTTAGGGCACGCGCGATTTAGATTGTGATAATCAACACAGACGCAGATAGTAACTTGATTTTTAGTTACAAGGATGATATTAGAAACCCAATATGTCAAAGGGATTGGATATATGAACCCAACCTTGAGAATCTTTTCAACTTCTCCCTTTATAGTGGTTGCCTTTCTAGGATGCATGGGGTAAAGTCGTTGACCAATAGGCTTCACGTGAGGATAAGTGGGTATCTCTTGCACTACTATACTAGGATCGATGTCAGGAATTTCTTCATATTACCATGCAAAGATATCATGAAACTCTTGAAAAAGACGAGTGTAAGGCTTGATCTCATCCGGAGAGAAAGTTACCTCGATATGGATGTTCTCAGCGATTCCTGGTTTGATGGAAATGTCGATAGGTATCATAGTAGTGATGTTTCCAATATTTCCTTTAGAAAAGACCTCATGCGTGAAGACGGGTGTCTAAAGTGGACATGTTGGAGCATGGGAAGAATTTTTTTGAAGACATGAAGTAATTTCTCCAAAACTTGGAAGAAATGAAGAATGATGATGGGTATCGTCCTAGGGTGTTTCCTCAAGAGACATGGTTTCAATGATAATTTTGTCAGTGGGAAACGTCTCATTCAAGGGGTCAGAAGAATCCAAAGAACAAAGCCAAGGATATTGATGATACATGTCTAAGTGCATACTAGGAGTAGCATGATCTTAAGTGAGGGTCAAAGCTAAGACAATTTCACAACAGTCGAGTTTAACAAGGCTTAATGACATAACATCACTGGAGGAATCTATTTGATCAAACGAAGGAATGACCCAAGGATCATACAAATTAGAGATCATGTTGATCAAGATGACGTTCAACGATGGGAGAGTAAAAAGACCCATTAATAAAGAATATTTAAAAAGTCTTGCCCCCACACTTTCATATGATATAGTGGTATGCCCCACATATGGCACATTTCCTTCCAAGGAAGAAGAAGCAAAAAATGACAATTGGTCGATAGTGATAATCTTCCCTCTATGTGGGAAATGAAGGACACGAAATAGAGTGGATGCCACACAAACCATGGCGCAGGTCAAACTATGACCTAGTAGAAGATTGTAATTAAGTTTAGCGTCAACAACCTCTACTTTGATATTGACCATTTTTCCTTCCAAAGTGATAGGAAAGTTAGGGAGAATACCAAAAGGACGAGAATATCTACCATCAAAATCCTCCAAGGTGTTCAGGGATTGGATAAGAGTCAGAGAGCCTATGGATTTCCAACAAGATACACACATGATGCAGGTGGATGCACCCTCATCCATGATTGTCTGATGGATTGTATTTTCATTAATGATGACTTGAATGAGGAAAGAAAGCACATGGGGAAGGTATGGAATGTGGTTTTCTAAATAAAAATTAATGATATTTGAATCAGTCGGATCAATTCCTCGAATTTCAGATAGTAGCAATTTTTGTTCCGAAGGATAGCTCTAAAGAACCTCTATTGCAGATATAGCTGAAGATGCTTGAGCCAAATCCTCAATTATGTTGTAATGTTGAGCGGCTCAATAATTCAGGATATAAGAGGATTTTTTAAGAACACCTTTAGAAGGTGATCTGATTATGTGATCGGGACTAGGTCTTTCGATATGAAGAGGACCAAAAGTGGGCAGAGTAGAAGGAGAAGGAACATAAGCAATTTCTTTCTCCGCTGACTGACGAGGATGAGTTGAATAATATTTGGATATGGTGGCCACGGAAATGGGTGTTGTGCCATGCATGATAAACACTTGGGAACTAGACAAGGAAGAAGGGGGGGGGGGGGGGGGGGTGTGGGGGGGGGTCGACCATTTGAGTTTGCTGAGATGGAAATGGTTCTTCGAGGACAGCTATAGTTCCTTGAGTACCTTTGAGTAAACAACTAAATTGAGCCCGTCGGGGGTAGTATTTAGTGTAGTGTTTGTCATCACAAATTAGGAAAGGGTACTTAGGCTTGTGCTTAGTTCCATCATTAGTATTAAGTTTGGGAGAAAATCCTATCTTGGGGCATTAGATTTGGATTTTCCTTTGCCTTTCTTTTTACCTTTGGAATTTTTTTCTACCATGGTAGACTAGATGGCATTAACCTTCACAGTTTTACAAGGATTCCAAATATTCTACTGGACATAATCAGACGAGGAAATGGATTTATTCTTAGTATAAGGAGAGGAAGACTTTCGAAAATTCTGGGTAACTAACCCAATGATGTCATCGACAGGTGGTGTCGTCGGAGCTTTCAAATTTTCTGGTTTGGTAGAAGCATGTAGAGCATCAGGAAATAGATCATACAACATGCCAGAATGGGAATAAACAAAATCAAGATATTGTGCACGAGGAATGGCTTGTTCTTCCGTGACACATGCCCCCATATAAATATCCTTGGTGATCTCATTGATGAAGGATTTGGTGAACTATTCAGTCAATAGTTGCTCAAGAATTTCAAATTTAATCAAACAACGCCACTATCTCCATTCATGGATGTGATCGTAAGTGTGCGTAGCAGTATCATGTTTCAAGGATGTGAGGAGGTGAGTTCATTTTTCATAGTGAACTGGTAACTAGAAGTGCGTGAGGAAAGCCATAGCTAGAGAATTGAAATCTTGGAACGTTCCACGAGGAAGCTCAATGTACCACTTTGTAGCGTCACCAATCAAATTTCTTTGGAAAATACACATACGGATGGGGTCATCAACCCATGAGTTAAAAGAACACAAGAGATGGTATGTCGTGATATTTTCCTGGGGTTCTTCTCCAGACTTGCCTTCAAATTTAGGGCAATCGCTTGGGATCGTAGTAGGAACGGAAACCCAATATGGATTATGGAGAATCAGATCATTGCCCAATCTCGACACATCAGGTAGTTATAATGTTGCAAGAAAAGGAAATTAGGGATTAAAAGGAGTAATCGGCCTTTGACACATGCCCATTTATGGATTCCAACTAGGTTGGGAGAAATTTTGCCCCCATGGGTTTTTTCAGGAAGGATTTTTCCCATAAGGATTAAAACCTTGGAGATTTTGACCATATCTTGGTTGTCAAGGAAAAAACTAATTTTGACCTGTAGCAAGCCACTGAGGTCTAGCCTGAGTATAATTTGTAGACACAACATATGGATTTTGCTATTGTTGAAACACAATACCTTGAGGTTGACCTTGAGGCTGATGAGAATTGGGCATCATGGTGCCTTGAGGCTGACCTTGTGAACTCAAAAGTTCACCTTGAGGATTTTGCATCATTGTACCTTAAGGCTGTTGAGGTTGGCTAGGTTATCCCTGAGACCTAGGTTGACCTGAGTGAACAAATATTTTACCTTGTTGAGAGAATGGTTGTCCTTGTTGAAAAAAAGGTTGTCCTTGATGAGTGTAAGGTTTTCCTTTTTGAATAAGAGGTTGTCCTTGTTGAGCATATTCAAACTGAATTTGGTGAGCAAAAGGTTGACCGAATTGAACATAAGGTTGTCCTTGTTGAAGAAACAGTTGACCTTGTTGCACATAGGGTTGTTGTTGAATGAAAGTAGGCCCCTGATGATATGCATAAGTCCCTTATTGACCCTGAAATCCTTACGGATTTAGGAGTGGAGTCTGCAACTGTTGAGAACCATAAGGGAAATAGGGTTTTTGGTTGAGTATTTGGTTTTGAAAAGCTTGATGATACTGATCATAGCTCAATATTGCCAGAATATATGATCCAGAAGGCATAGGGATACTACCAACAGGTTGACTAAATACTCAAATGTGAGTTTGTGATCCACCCACAAATAGTCCAGTTGAAGCTTGGGAAACATTTGATAGGGATGGCTTCCCCTCGATAGTTGGGATCAATGAAATCAAAGTTGGTACACTGATGGGAGGTGTTGAAGCACTAATGAAAATGGTTGGATGTGTTGGAACAGACGTAACTATGCAGGGATAGAAGAAGATGCATTAGATACAAATGGACCAGATGTAGGTACCACAGTATTTTTCCAAATGGTGTTGTGGTACAAGGACATGACACTTGAAACACCAGAAACTAGGTGACCCAAATACGTGTAACTGGTTAGAATTGATCACTAGGTAGAGGGTTGCGAAGAGACCTCTCCCCCATAAGGAAATTTCTCAGGAGGGAACTGATGCCCTTCATACAAATACTCTTCCATACCACTAAGATAACTTGAAACTTCAAGGGGAGATGAGACGTCACCTTTGGAAGCCATAGGTAGAAATAACTTATGAGCAATAGTACAATGTGTACATTTTGAAGGCACCAAAGGTAAGCCTGGTGTATCGAATGGGTTATATTGCCGTTAAGGAGAGACTTCTAATGAATCAAACAAAAAATTCTAAGGAAACAAGATGTAGCTTACCGGCTCGTCAGGAGGAGATTAGGTAGCAAGGGGTTGAACACTTGGAAGAATCACATGCTCAACACTTTGGGCTCCAACCGATGATGAAGTGTTAGAAGAGACTTGTGGTGATTTCCCTTCGATAGTGGATGATAAAGGGGACACCAAACTTGATGGTTCAACCACGATTACTTTATCTCAGTAGAAAAAGAGGAAAATAGGTGATTTAGTCAAGACTTTTAAAAAATTTATTTCTAAGGAGTTACTCAAGATATGGAAAATAAATAACTTTATGGGTGCGCCATGTTATCGTGGGTAATTGATTTTAGAACTTAAAAACAAAAAAAAATAAAAAAGGGATTGTTATAAGAAAGAGGGTTTACTAAGTATCCATGAACAATATAATACCTCATGGCAAGCCAAGAATTAAGGGCAATAAATCTCTGCGAATGTTGTGTTCAGTGTATCACGTTTACAAGGCAGAAGACTTGGTTACCTATGGCAGAAGGATAGCAACCTAGTGGGGTCTCCTATTATATACTCGACAGTACGGGGAGCACAAGTTAGTGTTGGCACTGTCTAATGTGTAATCGTATAGTGAGAGCGTCCCCATATACTTATCATACGTGCCACAAGTTCTATATACTTCCATACGTGGTATGACGATTCACTCCCGGAATGCAACACAGGTTGTTAACGACAACTTCCAAGTTTATAGATGTCGAAACATGTCTCTAGCTTAGACCTCTAAATGTTTTGCATTAATTTCCAAATGATCCTTAGATTCATTTAATAAATTTTAAATTTTATCTTGAATTTAAGTCTCAGTTTTAAGGCCTTACCAATGACACCCAAATCCCTAAAATGCGACTACATGAGAAAAAGCCAACTGTTCATTTCAATGAAAAACTACACTAATTGAGAGGAAGAGTTTTACACAATAAATACAACAATCAAGAAAATGTACTATATGACATTTTTTCACTACTTCTTTAAGTGCATAATCCAAAGAAAAAATGAAAATCTCGTTCACCTTCCTAGTTTTCACTAAATGCTCTAGAAGCAATTGAAATGAATTTTTTAACTTTAGATACAAAATGAATGCAATTTTTTTTTTTAATATAACACAATGCAAAAAGGATTCAAACGTACTTCAAATGTAATCACTTGATTTGAGTAGTTATCTAATGAAATTCCTCAAAATTCTACAAGATGCAATAATCAACGTACCAAAGAGAAATCTCAAATAATTTCCTCAAAACAAAAATTTCTTCTCTTTGCACACTGATTAACACAAAAATAAATATCCTTCAATTAAAAACAAGCAATGTAATCCATTCTTGTCGATGGAAGAGGGAGACAAATGCACATGGAATGGACACTTGAAAACTCCAGTCACATAAATCAACCCAAAACAAAACATAACCAAACCAAAAGCTTTGAAATAGACAACAAAACTGACTCAACAACATGTATTGTTTTCAACGAAGCATGCAACCAATCAAATGACACAAATCACGTAGAAGCCCTAGGATGATGAGGATTCTCTAGAACGAAAAGAGACCAAAAATGAACTAATTGAGACAATCAAGTGACTGAATTGAATAGAACAAGAGAAAAGTGAGCAGAGAAGGAAGTCTAGAAGGGTAAGACACACTGAAAATCAATGAAGAGAAACCCTAAGAAAATTTAGTCATAAATCGGTGCTCCTATGAGTATTAACCTTACTCTAGAAGGCGATAAGCACTTATGTTTTAAAACATCTAGCGCTGATCAATGCTTCTGTCATGGAATTAACAATGACAATCAAGGAAAATTACAAAAACGAGAAGTGTTTTATCAGCTAAGGTCATTCTTATCACTTCAGAAAGGAGATTGATGACTCTAATTAATCACAAAATCCAGAAACAAAGAAGAAATAGACATTCGACGAAAGTGGACTAAAAATAAAAATCTCAAAGATCTGAAGGAGACGAGAGGCATCTCCCCAGTGGACTCACCAATTTATTGTCTAGGTAAACCTTATCTGCAGAAAAAGACACTCCCTCTAGCCCTAGAGTGGGTCTATCTACAAAGGTAACAAACAAATATCTACTTTCCTAGATTACAATTGAAACAAAGAACAAATAAGATGACCTACCTCGACCTGATTCTATGATGTTGCTTCTCATTGAAGCCTTTTGGTCTTTCACTCTTCCAAGCTCGATCTTCGATGCTACCATCGTTCGACTACTTGCACAAAGGACCATAATACAAAAGCACATGTAAAGGTGCAACAAGCATATATCAAAATTACTCTATCTAACTGATCAGGGAGTGTTAGAATTCTTATCACAACCATTAACAAGAATGGAAATAAAATACCAGTTGCATTATATTATTGATCAAAAAGGGGAGTTACAACCTACGCCTTGATGTTGAAGCTTTCCTTTGACGGGTCTGAATCTGGGCACGTCTCCAGAGAACTCTTTTTCGAACTCCATACAAGAAGGCTAAGGGTCTCAAATCTCTCCTTCTATGCCTAAGAAAATCTTCAAACCTTTCTCTGATGGTATTCTTTTTTATTCTCTTCTAACTAGCAGAGGTATTGGAAGGTGATTATAGTGATGGAAGAGGGGACATGGATCCACTTAAGATGGGAGAAAGGCTTATCTCCTTGGGTAGTTCCTCTTTTGTAGGAAGAAGAGGCCCAAAGGAGGAAGCTTAGCCATATCTTGATCAACAAACATCCAGCTCTCCACCCTCGAAGCTTATAGGCCATGAAGCCTTGATTCCATTTTTAAAAAGCTTCCAGAAGTAGATCGGTGTGACTATGGGCTCCATACCAACATCGATCGGTGCTAGTCACAGACTAAGGATTTTCCATCAGTGCTGGTGAGACATTGAAGGGTCGCACTGCTCCAAAAAAGTAGGTTTTTAGGGAGCTTCTCTAGAAATGGTTAAAAGAGAGATTGAACTTTAGATTGTATGGGATCCAAAGGTATGTTTTCACTAATGGGGAAAGTACATGGGGACAAATGTTGGGGTTCTCCAAGATATGAGAATAGGGAGTATAGGAATAGTGAAAAAATGTTGTGTAACACCATCATCTATTTACTTTAAGGAAAATCATTGGGTTCCTTGTCTATATATCGTTCTAGGTTAACCACCAAACCTAGGGGAGATATCTTTGTCCGCAATTGTAAATGTTGTATAACAAGCCCATTAATTTATGGAAGCTTGAGAAAGCATAGCATGGTCCATCAAGACCATACCTGTACAATGTCTAGTCCATGTAAATAGTTAGTGCACACTAACATCGATAGTTTCTCACTTTTAGCTATGCTTGTACTCTTATTTCGGTGAGTTTTTCAAACTATCACTTCACACACTTTTTTTTTTGCAAGTGTCATTTTCTTGTTTTCAGTTGTCGCTTTCATTTTATTTCCATTTTTAGTGTATTTTTCATGTTATCTTTGTCCCTACATGTGTTTTTTTCACCATCGTTCACATATTGCAAATGTCGTTCACACTTATTTTCATATAGAAAGTGTTGTATTTTGGCGTGGGAAATGATGCTTATCATGTAAAGTGGAGTTTTGGTTTCTTTCAAGGTGAAAAATTTATGATAATGATTTTTTCTTATCATGTAGACATGTTCCGTACTCATTTTCAAAGTTTCACACATTGTCGCACAAGTGTTGTCATTGTCGTCGCAAAGTGTATGTTTAGTGTCGCACTTGGAATGGGTTGTTGCAATGTTGTTGCATTAAGAAAATAAGTTTTTTCATGTGTTCTAACTGGCACATGTTTTTTCTTCAAGTGAACTAAGGGTGTGATCATGTCCAAGTCTTTCTTTTATTCAAATTCCTCTCACTGATCCAATACTTAGTCAAAATTGGAAAAACTGCTGACTAGGCAACTCATATTCATCCGCACTCCTTAACTGAGCTCGGAATAGTATTAGTCCTTAAGCATCAACCTTGTCTCTTAGAAATTCACAATGCATAGTCTTTACCTCCCAAAACTATGCATTTCACAACCTCAATGCTCAAGCCTAGCCCCTAAGTCCTAGAATTGCAAAAAAAATCTCTCTAGCCAAGCCAACATTGTGCATTAGGTATTATGAGTCCTCAAGCCTCAGTATTGAGCTCCTAAAATACACAATTTCACAATCACCTAGCCTCATGTCCTTCTAGTACTGTGCATTTCGTGATTCCAGTGCTCAAACCTCAGACCTTGGCCTCCAAAATTACGCAATCCAACGCTTCAGCCTTTCCTCAACTACGCATTGCATAACATCCGGCCTCAAGATTGTCCCTTGATCTCTTGAGATGCATAATTTTGAAACCTCATATTCCTTCCAAAACTGCGCAATAGTCTGATCTAGTGCCCATTGCCTCAATTTATCAGATTAAGCACCCAAATTTGGCAGTTTTCTTCCACAGTCTAGCCTGAACTGCACATTGCGCAATTTGAAGACTCAAGATTCACCCTTGAATTCCTGAGCTACACAACTTTGTAGTCACTAAGTCTCTTTCTGTGATTGTCACCCGGTTTCAGCTTAGTCAATGGATCAATATGCACCATCTTAGATTACAAGTTTATTAAAATGATGTCTTCTTGTCATGATTGGATTGTAGATGCATTTACTCTATCATGCTACGGAAAGATGATGAAGAAGGATTTCGAGAAGGAGGACATTCCAGAAATGGATCTGAAGAGATAAGATGATCGTCAGGAGAGAAGATTGAGGAACACTAGATTTCAACGAAAGATCAAATATTAGGACCTCATGAGGACTCCATATGATTCAAAACCCTTTGGTGGATGGACATGAATATCAAATCATATCTCTCATAATTAGAAGCATTACACATGTCTTGATGAATACAAAGGAGCGACAAGAATGTCTTGACATTCACATTTCGTCAAGAAGTTCTTATCAGCAATGTCATGTCACGAGTCATAATATGCCACATAATTCTTGTGGATTATGTAATTTTTTATTCAAAAAATATATTGTAAAGTGGAAGTACAAAGGACATGTACACAAGATGAAGATTCATTTAAAGTTGAAAATTCATAGGAAGTTAAACAGTCATGAGGGTAATCAAATATTCGCAAGGCAGTTGAAGCATCACCGCATTGGTTATATATACACCGTCGTTGTATGAGCAAAGGAATTTTCACCATGGCTCCTCATGGAAGGCATTAGAGATATAAGATAGTTCTTTTGAGGTGAAAGGAGTGGCTTCAATGCTCGCCTATTGGAGCTAGTGGTGTTCATTGTATACATGTGTCTTGGAAATTTTACTTATTATCAGACTTAGCCTTATGGCTAGCATGTTCTTCATGCATGGATTATGAATATTTGTAATACTATTCTATGAAAGTTTGTAATTCATGTTTTCTTTCATCTATGCTAAAGTAGTTGAAATAGAAATATTTCCTAGAAACAAAATGCAAGAAGAGTACGTGGATCGAGTAGAGGAAGAGGACAGTCCTTTAGCAGAGGTAGCACTGCCAACAATAATGAAGAGGGAAACAGTTCAAAAACTTCGGGACAGACTGAGAAGGAAGGTAACACTGGAGGTGGAAGGCCATACCAGCGAGGAAGAGGTAATGGCAGAGGCAGAGGAAATGCCTACCAGTGTTAAAAGTGTCACAAATGGGGACATAGGTATTTCAAATTTCCTGAAAATGAACCAGCTGGACAGAGGGGAGCATATGTTTCTGAACTTGATGAAGCAGAGGCAACACCAGAAGAGGTGGAGAATGTGCCTGAAACATGAGAGGCCTTAGTGTTGAACAAGGTATTGCTAAAACAAGCTAAGGAGTTTGCTAACCTGACACACAGGAAAGCATTGTTCCGGACTGTGTGCAAGTCATGGAAAATGTTTCAAGTTGATTATATATAGTGGAAGCACCGATAACCTGGTATCCATTGAGATGGTGGAAAAATTTGGTTTGAAGAAGTTGAAGCATCAAACTCCATATAAGGTGTATTGGTTGCAGAAAGGACAGCAACTATTGGTTGATGAGTAGTGCGAGGTGGAGTTTCACATTGGCAAGTATAAGGACAAGATAACTTGTGATATTACACCTATGGATGTGTGCCATATTATACTAAGAAGATAATGGCAATATGATAGAAAGGTCGTCCATGATGGGGAGTAGAATTGTTACAGATTTGTGAAGGATGGGATAAAGCATACACTAGTTCCCATGAAAGAAGAAGAGATTGTTACACCATTTTTTGGTCATCTAACCTGTTACTATTAGATGGACCTAAGTACACCATGTAAGACCAATTTTACCCTAAGTAAAATTTCTTTCACTATGAAAAATAACTTCTTATTTTTTTTTAAAATTTCGTAGTACCTTTCTATTTTCGTATTTTTAAAGAGCAAGTTGCTATACAGATTGTATCATTTATGGTAACCTCAACCTTCTCGAAGGAAAATAGGTTTGTTGGCCACCGCAGTGAGTTAAAAGTTGACCAAAACATAAATTATCTTTTTCTTCTGCTTACAACCTTGATTACTTTAGTATGTCCATAATATTTGCAACTCAAACAGAAACTATTACTAATATATGCCAAAAACATAAGAAAAAACTATGCATTTAAGCATAAATATCATCGGAAGAATCCACTAGTGTTGGGTCTTTGACAGTGGTGCCCAGCAGTTGTTCACCTCGTTGCATATTTTGAAGTTGTCACTCTATCTTTTCAATTATGTCATTTGTTTGAATTTGAACTTTAAACATCTCATGTATGTCTTGTTTCATTTGCTGAAGTTCAAACAGAATAGAAGAATTATCTTCCTTTGCTTCCTTTCTAGCCATTGCCTTTGCATGAAGGCATTTCATTTTCCAGTATGTCTTAACTAATTGCTGGAAGAGGGATACACGACCTCTGGTGCTTCTTGGGTCTGTTATGAAGTCCATTTTTGAAATCTGTTCTTCCATGTCTTCATCGTCACTATTAGTTTGTCTTTCCCAATCATGGATTTATTTCGGATTTGAACCAAGTTCCCAGATTCATACACCCGAGCTATATCATGTATTACTTGCTCATTTGTCTTCCTTCCCCTTCGAATTTGTCCTGTAGATTGATTACTTTGTCTAGGGTGATTAACTCGGCCATTTTTCCGTTTAACCATGATGAAAAAACAAGAATCTACGCGCCAAAATCTGGAAAGAAACCCTGTGTGTAGGAAGGAATCAATAATATGACCCAAAAAAACTGTGTTGATCACCTTCAAAATCCACCAAATCCCCATAACCTTTGCGTATGCACATAGGATTATAGAAAAGTAAAAAAATTTAATTAACACAACTGTATTGAACCTGTTTAACATTTGAGTTTTGTAGAGAGGAGATTTGTACAAAAGCCAAAGACAGTTCCACCACAGATTTAAGTGTAAATGCCCTTGACAAGACTGACTCAGAAAAAAGAGACCATTACCCCACCTATCAAGGTCAATATACCCATAAATTTTCCCATTACATCTTCATAACCAACAGAAACGTGAAAGGAATAGAGTTTATCAACATTACCCAACTTCACCCAAGCATCAACATAAGAATGATGATGAACGTAATTCAACAGACAGGGATATGGTTGTTGTGAAATGAAAACCCCGAGGAAATTGGTTCCGACACTATACTGAAATTGAAAGTATTTTGAGTGACAGGGACAGACATGTTCCAAAATACCAACCTAGAAGAAATCTACAAAGATCAAGCTTAGTCCACAGAACTGCATGTAGTAATTCCTATCAACCGTCTCGTGCCTGAACAAGAGAATAAAGGCTTGAGCAATCCTTGCTAGGTTGTCAATGAAGGCCAAAGGAAAAAACAATGATACATTGACAGAGTAGGTATTAAACTAAGGAGGAGTTCGGAAGTGTGGTTCAATTTTCAGAGAGACTGCCTCCTCTGGTCTATACCACCGAGAGAAATAAATAAATATAGAATTAACCCAATTCAGATCCAGAAAAACTATAGAATGAACAGAGACACAGGGGTGACTACCATTCATGATTTGTAGAGGCAGAAAAGGAAATTCGAGCTATAAGATGAAAGGTAATAATGCAATGACATATCAATTGTTGTTCCGCCAATGCCACCTGTTAGCCTGCTCCAACGCTGCACTACTCTTCCATCTCAATGAACTTCTGAATGAATGCTGCTCTATCTGAATATAGCTCTCCAAGAGAGAAAGCTCATAATAACCCTCTAAACACTACCGTCCCACCTTCATTAAACCTCCTGACAGATTCCAGTAAAGAATGACAGCTCCTTTCATGTTCATTGATTTGCAAGAGTGGAAAGGACAACCTCCATATTGTCGCCTAAACTTCAAAATTAAGGAGTGTAGAGGTCGTCCACCACGTAGAGTCTCACACCTTGTCCTTCCTGCCTGGCACCGCGATCGGGGATGAGATCTGTCTCTTTCTAAAATAAGTTTTAATGGGTGAATTTCTACATTCCAAGCTTGATGAGAGTGATTAATATCAAGTTTTTTCTTCGTATTCTTACAATCCTAACTCATCAAATAATTCACTGCCTCATTGCCTTCACGACGTACATGTTTGGAGATAGCATATCCTATTTGGAGAATAAGTTGGCCAATTTCTTCTATAAGTCTATTTGTTCTCCAAATTTTACTAATTTTATCCCATTGAGTTCCTTGCTGAAGTTTTTTTAATATCCCTACTGACATTTCAGAGTCCCCTTCAACTACAATTCTTCGATAATTTTCCCGGATTTCTATAAGTAGAACTTGTTTCACTACCATTAATTCTACTTCATTATTAGTGGAAAATCCCATTGGAAATGAGTATATTCTACAAACCTTTCCAAGGGAGTTTCTAAAAACTCCACCAATCCCTGCCTGTCCAGGGTTTCCTTTAGAAGCTCCATCAAACTTTAATTTCAAGAAACCCTTCGAGGTGGTTTAAAAATTGAAGAAATTGACTGCAGATTAGGTTTGATCTTCCATAAGGATATATCTAACATTTTAGGCTTTAAATTTAGATTAGCTAAGATTCTAGCATCTCTAGCATTAACTTCCCAATAATCATCCACCCAACGTTCGACCAATATGGTCTCCTGAATATTTTCCACAATTGCTTTTCATGTTTTGAGAACTTGCCTCTCTTCTCCTCTAAATATTTTATGGTTTCTTTCTTTCCATATTCCCCAAAGTATAAATCCTATGGATAATATCCAGGCCCGATTAACCACTTCACTCTTATATCCTCCTTTTCTCTAGTTGCAAATAGTTGCGTTGATGCTAGTGTTATCCCTATCTGTCTGTCCAAACATTGTTTCATTGAGTTGCCAGATCCCAATACAAACACGGCAATTGTTAAATAAATTTTCAATAGTTTCCTCATTTTTTTTGCACATAATACACTAAGAAGGACCTTGAACTCCTCTATTTTTCAAATGATCCCAAGTTAAAGTCTTCTTATGACTTAAAAGCCACATAAAGTACTCAACTTTAGGCTAGAATTTCACACTTCATATTTTATTCCAGCTTGGTACTGCAATATCCTGATGATTATTTGATTTAAGGTAGTAGGGTTCTTTTATTGTGAACATGCCTTTTGGTCTATAATTCCACCTTAAAATGTCCTCGCTAGCTATAGCTACCAATGTTCTGTTTTTTCAGTTCTTTGTCGAAATTATTCCATTGGGCCATTTGTGGTGCATTTGTCCATTGCTCTCTTTTTTTCCAGACTCTCCATTGTCCTTCCTCCTGAATATTCCAATAAATGTGCAATAGTCATTGATTTGGTAGATTTTTAAATAAAAATATTTCACCCAAATCCAATCGGCTAAACAGTTTCTCTCTCTGCTGCTAGGAATCTTCCCAGAAAAGTGTTGTTTTCCCTCCACGAACTTCCCAAAAACTGTGTTGTCAGACTAGATCCCTATTGATAACTGATAAATTCCATATATTTGATCCTTTGGGGTTGATATCTATTTTCAACTTCCCAACAATTGTTGTAGGCATTTAATATTCAGTTTCCCAAATGCGCTTCCAAAGATCCAGTCCTCCTTGCACCCATCTCCACCATAAATTTGCACCCATGACTTGATTTAGAATATAGGGATCTCGAAGGCCTATTCCCCTTGTTTTTTTTTTATAAGTTTCTCCCATGATATGAGTGCCCATTTCCTCATATTTTGCGCTCCTTGCCATAAATTTTTTAAAATAATCTAACCATATTATCACATACTTTTTCCGGGGTTGCTATGCCCGATAGCTGATAGATAGGAATTGCTTGAAGTACAGATTTGAGAAAAATGACTCTACTTGGAGCATTGAGTGCTCTTAGAGCCCAGTTGTGAAGGTGTTTGTGGAGACTATTAAGCAGATCTTCCCAACCTGCCGTCGTGACAGAGGAAAGGTTCATTGGAAAACCCAGGTATTTCATTGGAAAGGTTCCAATTTGGAAACCCAAAGTCCTTGATATAAATCGTTGGGTTGCATTGGTGATATTAAAAAAATAAACATTAGATTTACCATTATTGATCATAGTTCCTGAAGCTTACATGAAAATTTTGAGGATTTCCAGAATAGCTTTTTCTTCTATTAAGGAGACTTGACAGAAGAGCATAATATCATCAACGAATTGTTGATGCGAGAGAGTGAGATTGTTGCCCCATAAGTTCAAACATTTCAATCGATTATCTAAAATTTTGGCTTTTATAAGTCAGCCAAGTCCCTCAGTAGCTATTATAAATAGAAAAGGGGAAATGGGATCACCTTGACGTAGACCCCGAGTTGCATTAAAAGGCTTACTAGGATCTCCATTAAGAAGGATAGAATAATTAGGAGTTGAAATACAAGATAATAACGAATGAGTCCATCGTCCATCAAAACCAAAAGCTAATAAAACTTCTTTCAAGTAAGACCAGTTTAAACATCATATGCTTTAGAAAGATCTAACCTAATCAACATACCTTTGAATTTCTTCGCTTTCAGAGAATGCATTGCTTCTTGAACCGTAACTATAGCATCCAGTATCTGCCTTCCTTTTACAAATCCATTTTAATCCGAAGAAATAATATTGAGGAGAATGGGTTTCAACCTATTGACCATTATTGTAGAAAGGATTTTGTAAATAACATTACACAAGGCTATAGGACAGAAGCTTGAAGGCATATCTGTCTAAGACTACTTTGGTATCAAAGTAATTAGAGTTGAATTCAAAGCTAGATACACATTCCTTGTACGCTTGGACTCTTCTACCATTTCCCAGATATCCTGTCCCATAAAAGACCAAGTGGCCTGATAGAATTCAGATGTAAAATCATCTAGACTTTGGGCTTTCTGTTTAGGAAGATTTTTAACTACATCTACCACCTCCTCCATGGTAATACTAGCATTAAAGCTAAATTTTGTTCCCTAGAAACTATAGATGGAATATGAGAGATGATTCGCCTAATATCAGCTTCTCTGTTATTGATTGGTTCAGTTACCATATCTTGAAAATGCCTTACGAACATATCTTCCATTTCATTATGCTGATATACTTTATTACCATTTACGTCTTTCAATGAGAATATCATATTATGTTGTCTTCTTTGAATTAATGATTTATGAAAGAAACTGGTATTTTTTCCCCTTATTTTAACCATTGCACTCGAGATTTCTGCTCCATAATATCTCTTCCTATTTTCTCCATTTTTCTAATTCACTGAGAATGATTCTTTCTTGTTCTTCAAGAATTACCGTTCGTCCCTGTAAAATTATCTCCTGCTGATTCTGTTTCATTTTATCTTGAAGATTACTCATTGTTGCCTGAATATTTCCAAAATGATTTTTATTCCAAATTTTGATCTTTTTTTAAATGTTTCAGACGCAACTGAAACCTATGCATTCTATTTCTCCCTTGGATGTTTGTCAATTTCCACCAATGCTTAAATTTTTCCAGGAAAGTAGGATCTCGTAACCAAAATAGTTCAAATCGAAAAGGCCTATTTTTGGGAACATCTTTAATACCAAATTGTAAACTGATAGGTCAATGATCTGATCCTAAGGAAGGAAAAATTGAAGCTTCATAATGGACATCTAAACTCACCAGATCCTCAGAGACTAAGAATCTATCAAGTCTACATGTTATCTGATGTGTTTTCCCCCTACGGTTATTCCAGGTAAATAAACCATTTGCAGTAGGGATATCTACCAATTTGAGGTTTGTTAGAAGGTCTCTAAAATACTCCATCTCTAGATCCTCTCATTTGATTCCCCCTTTATTATCAGTAACATTTAGTATCATATTGAAATCCCCACCGATCAACCAATATTTTTCACTATGCAAAGTTCTCAAATTTCTAATACTATCAAGAAAATTTTGTTTCTCTCCTTGGATATGAGGACCATAGATTTTCATAATAACTAAAGTTTCCTTAGTTCCCACTTGTCTAAACCAGCATGAAAGGCTGCACTGTAAACCTATCCATTCATCTGCTACTACTTCTGCCAAATTCCATATGATTGCAATGCCACCTGTTGTGCCTCTGGCATCAATAACGATAGCTTCATAATGCGGTTTAAAAGATTGTAATATTGGTTCAAGTCTAGCTGCTAAGATCTTTGTTTCTTGAATTAGCATTATTTGTGGTTTCTCATTTTTTAATTTCTCTTTTAAATATCTCTGTTTACCTTGGCTAATTAAGCCTCTTATATTCCAAGAGAGTAATTTCATTATAAAATTTTAGGTATTTTTTGGAATACTGTTGTTAGTGGTATTATCTTCCCTGTATTTATCAGCATTTCACCAACTAGTTGGATTGATTCATGCAAAGTTCTTCTACCTTTTTTCTTGCCTAGTTTATTTTGAGGGTTTACTGCCTTATTCGAATTGGATTCTAAAGTACTTGATTTTTTGTCTGCGCCATTAAATAATTCTCGAAGGTTTCCTTATACAGAGTCTTCTGATCTTCCGGTATAAATATGTCATCCAAGTTCCTCCATTCATGAAGCAGATGTTTCATAACCTGTTCTTTTGCACCGAGATCATATTTCAGTATTTCTATCTCCATAGCCACTTTTTCTTCCTCTATTTTTTCCTCTGTATCTATATGTTTAACTGACACTTTCCTTTTTATTGCAGTACTTTTCTCTGAAATAACTTCCGATGTTGGGGTTGGTACTTCTGCCATTTCTTTCGCCGATTCCCCTTCATCTTGCAAAATTTCAAAAGGGTTTTCAGAGGTGCAATACTTATGACCAATGGTCTGGATAGAATGTCTTCTGGAAGTCTTCTTCTTGCTATTAACTACTACAAAACCTTCCTCCCTGTCTTGTCCTATTTCTTTATTGACTATAGCCTTTCCTGTTTGTTTTTCTGAAGTATTTCGAGGGCAATTTTTATATAGGTGCCCATATTCATGGCACCGACAGCACTGAAAAGGGATATGCTCATAGTCAAGGGTTTGTTTCCAGATCTTACCTTCATATTCAAGTTATATATATTCAGGAAGAGGCTCATAAATATTCATATAAACACAAATATGAGCAAAATAAGTGTATCTGCCTCTGCAGGTTGTCTCCACTATTTTCACAAAGCTTCCTAAAGAGTTTCCTATCCCTTCCAAAATATCAGGGTCCCAAAATTCCATTGGTAATGCAAACAATCTAACCCAGACTGGTGCTGCCAAAAATTGTTTCTCATCAGGGTTATAACATTCTTCCCATTTCCTAAGAAAAAGGCCTGTATTATTAAAAAAATATGGTCCACCTTCAAATATCCTTTCTCTATCTAAAAAATTTGTAAAAATTACTGTAAAAAAACTTATTTGTCCAAATTTAAGGTCTAGTTGACCTTTTGGTTGCCATTTATTCTGAATCCACTTCAGTAGATCTTTCTCAGTAGGCCAAATGCCTATAGCTTTATAGATTAGTGCATGATATTTCATATATCCTCTATATTCATCCAGTTTATTTGGTGGTACGACAAACCTAGGTTTCTTTTGTGCCCGAGGCAGGCACTCTCCCCTAATTTTTTTATTGCCATTCAGCCCCCAAAATTGGTCCTCTCTCTGATTTCCTCCACCTATCACTGTTTTCAGTCTTTTATTCTATTCGCTGGCTGTTACATTCCTGTAGAAGAGGGTTGGCCCCCCTCCCGAGGCGCTGACATACATCCATCAAAAGCTCACAAGCTATTGGTTTCTGCCCTCTCGGCACTCTAGTTCAGCAAGCACCGAACCCTCTCTCAGTCAGTCGTTACATTTTGCTGTAACTTCTTGGAGCATGACACTCAAATCTTCAAAAAATAAAAAATAATATGAAAAATAACTTATTAAACCACCTTTATTAATTTGTTTATGGTATAAACAGGAAACCCCATGAGGAAATATTAAATGAATCTACATTTTTTTTATTTTCCTCAAGGACTAATTAGTTAAACAATAGTTTAATTAATATTCCTGGTCATATTTAACCCAAAATAGGAAAATTAATTAGATAAATCACTATTTAGCTTATTACTTTCTAGGAATAATTATTTAAATCTTATTTAAATAATATTCCTTGTTAAATATGACTAAATCATTCATAAATAAGTAAATATATCATTATTTATTTGATTATTACTCAACCACATCCTTAAAATAATAAATAAATCATTTATTTATTTATTATTTACAAATAAATGGATTTGACCAAAGTCAAATTCTTTTTCCCTCCAACAAATATAATAAAATATTCCATAAAAGTTGGATCTTGATTTGGTTAATAACATTTTAATTATGCACCAATATCTAGACTAACTCAATATTTTGTTATAAATAGAAGGGTTTTTCCATTCATTCACTACCTTTTGTTGCCTAAAGATCACTCTGGGTCTATACTTTTGGTCTGACACTGATCCGCCATCATTGTCATATTTTGCTACCATTTTTCTTGTGAGCTCCCTTTGAGTTCCATTTTTGTCTAGGTTTTTTACACCATCAAAAGAGGGGGATTTTAGATCTGAAGTGCTGAGGACTTAGAAGAACCCATTCCATTGAGGAAAACTAGTAACATCCTTCTATGTTCTCCTCCCAAGTGCCATAAATACAAAATTCTTTAAACATATTCTTGTCTTGTCTATTGGATGCATGGAGCAACTCTTGTTTTTATTTACTGCTTAATGTCTTTTAATGCATAGATCTAGATTTTGCAGCATTTATCTTGGTCAAATAATTGCAAATCTAAATATATTGGCAGCCATCTTTGTTGTTAGGGTTGTTTTTTATGCACGGCTAAAGTGAGTCTTTTTTTGTACACTCCCGATTAAGATTCATACTAACAATTGGTGACTCCACACGGGTTTACGATTACGATCTATGTCGTTTTTCATATCCCTTCATATCCAGCTACTTCAAACCTTAGGATTTCTCTTCATATTTTTGTTTTTATTTTCTTGATGTTGTTTTTAACCTATAAAACCCTAAAAAATTAAAAATTCTATCTTCTGTGTTTTTTCGGACCTATTGCGCAGGTGATCGGCATCAGCTGCAGCTGAGACGACACATTATTGTGAAACCTACTCCCGAGAGTACCAGAAGCACAGGTTGCACTTTTTGGGCCAAAACCTGCGACTCGAACATTCAGGGAATAGAAAACGGGCCAAAACCTGTGGCCTCTATAGAAATCATGTCAGAAACTGCGACCTGGACTTCTTGCGAGAGTTTTTTTGAAAGATTTTTGGGTTTGTCTCGGCCTCTTTTCAGGGTTGTCTGACCTCCGTCTCCGCCCGTTTTGGGCCTGTAAATGTTCTTTTTTACTCAACAAAGTGGGAACCTAGCCCCCTAGGGCTTCAATACCCTCCACCTTTTATGGAAGAGTTTTAGTTGCTGCACGTTCTCTGAAATTTCAGTGTGTTCAGCCATTTTTCAGATCTAATATCTTACCTTTAGATCCACTTCAAATTGGTTATTTATGCATCCAAAAAACCTCTTTTCATTTTCTTTTGGGTTTTCCTATAGGGTCCCCTCCACTTCCCTCCAGGAGATAGCCTTTTAGCACCTCATTTACAAAAAAATTTCCTCTGATTTTTTTTTATGTTTTCTACACCTATTTTTAGCAAATATGACCTGTAGATCATTGTCCCTCACGACTTTAGATCTATTGGTTATTTTGATGTGTTTTGACTAGATTTTTTCCCACCTACAGACTAGCTATTGAGAGGCCCGCCTCCTTGAGTTTAGATTAATGCATTATTAGCTGTTTATTTTCTATTATTTAAGTTTCATATACTGTTATCTGCAAGCGTATTTACAGTTATACAACACACTTTTTCTTTTCTTCCATAATCATATGGGTTTAAAAATTAAAATTTACACAATTAACACACACCCTAAGTGAAGACAAGCTTGGTTAACACTACTAAGAAAAGACTTTAAACATTGTAATCAATTGATCCCAAACCTCTCTACCCTTGTTTCAACATTGTAATCAGTTGATACTGCACCTCCTTGCCCTTGTTGGTCTCTCTCCCCTTTGTGCCATGTTTTTGCCTTCACCATTGCACCTCCAAGGGATTTATCCTAGAGGCTTATTGGCCTTCATCCTCAATTTCCAGTGGGAAGACTTACTCCTCCACGTAGGATTCAAGTTAGTCCTCCACCGAGTCTGCACTTCGACTCCTCTTTTGGTTCATTGGGTTCTCCTTCTGGTTCCGCCCCCAGTTCTCCCCCTATCACCTTCACCATGTCTGGTTCAGGACCTAACGCTAGTGGTAGGCCTGACCCTAATGCTGGAAATACTACTAGTGGGACCACAACAAGAACTACCTCGACTGCTCCCTTTCTCCAGTATATGGCAGGCCTTAGTCTTCCTAATTTTAACTAGTTGATCGATGACCCTATACATCATCACATTGGTTGGCCTGTTATGCCAACCAAGCTTCCTTCCGACATCCCAAATTTTGAAGGTCTTGCTAGAGAAGATCCTACAAATCATGTTTGATCTTTCCACATGTGGTGTTTGTCTAACTCCATTACTGATGACTCTATCTGTCTTTGGTTGTTCCAACGTACACTTACTGGTGAAGCTTCTAATTGGTATGTTGATCAGGCCTCATCCTCTCATACCACCTTTGTGACTCTTGCCCGAGCTTTTTTGTCTTATTTCCAGCTTCCCCTTCGTTATGACACTGGTACCAAAATTTTGGCTTCTTTCCCTCAATCATCTGCGACCCTTCTATCCGATCATGTCCAGGAATGGTTGAGAAGAAAGAGCCTATGTTGAGCCCCTACCTTCGAAGGCTATGTGTACATGGACTAGTTCTTTAGATCTCTCTTGCCTACTATAGGCAAAGATGTGACATTGCATTTCCCTGAAACCGAAGAAGTCGCTCTCTAGATTGCGTTAAAATATGACCTGATCTACACTCAGTCTGGTTATGTTTATACCGTTCTACCCGATATTCCTAGACCCCATGGTGCCAATGCACCGTGGGCATCTCATGCCGCTGACGGTATCATTGGAGCTCTTTCTCATCCATACACTCAACCTCCCATGGGTTATGGTTTTCCTTAGGGAGGGGCCAGCACCTCCAACACTTTTCCCCCTCCCGGTAGCATGTATCCAGGATACGGAATGCCTCCTCCTTTTTCCTGACCTCGTATTTACCACAATTTTACCCAACGTCTTTATTATCCATATCCACAGCTTGGTGCTCTAGCTCCTCCAACATTAGCACCTCTGCTTCCCTTTCCTTCTCAACCCTCGTAACAACATCCACCGCCCCCTCAAGGCCAGGGGTATGCACAGCAGGGGGCGACTAATCCTCCTCCCTCCAAAAACAAGAGCAAAGGCACTCAAAATAAATCTACCCCTGGTAATCTTGGACCTAATCCTCAAAATAATGCACCTAACACTACTAACCAGCAACAGGGTACTTAGCCCAAGCAGGACAAGCCTGTTTGCACGAGTAAGCCTTGTTCTTTTTGTGGTTTTTATGGTCATTACACGCACGATTGTCCTCTTTTACCATATATGCAGCAGACGTGGGAGTCTCAAGAAACATTGTGAGTACACCAAGCTTCCCCTTCTGTCCCTCCCAATGTTGTGCCTAGTCAGCCGGCTGCGTCTACTAATCCTTTCCCTCAGCAAGGATTTTTGGCTACCCAACCACCTAAAGGTCAGGCCACCACTCAACCTCCTCCATCTAGTACCTCCGATTACCAAATTCTCATGATGAACTCTGACCAACCTATAACTGTTGACCTCAACCTTGAGACTCGGTCCCATCAGTACAACAAGCCTCTCGCTACGACTACCCCCGATATCCCTTATTCAAGTTCTATAGAGCCTATTTCGACAACTAATAATCATTTTCAGATCCCTAAGCCTAAGGCAAAGGTTCATACCAAGGTCGCTAAGGTACATTTACGCTGAAATGCTGCTTCTGGAAAATTTTCCCATTCGTATAGCATAGTAGATGATTTGGCGCAATCTCCTGTTTCTATCTCAACGCTGGAACTCTTCCAATCATGCCCTTCACAATGAAAATCTATACTATCTTCCATGGGAACTGTAGATTCTTTAGATGATCGCTTGATCGTCTTCAACGTTGACTGGTCAGAACATCCTCCTCTTCCTACTTCCGTCGCCTTCCAAATCCCAATCAATATCCGGAATGCCAACATTTCCCATTGTATCATTGATGAGGGGGCATCCACCTGTGTGATGTCCGCTTCAGTTTGGAAGCAACTTGGATCACCTGAGTTGGCCCCTTCCACAATCAATCTTTGAGCATGGGATGGCCACACCTCCCAGCCCATTGGCTTATTCTGCAACTGTCCTATCACTCTTGTGAGCAAGACTGTTTGCATTGACGTAGAAGTCATTGATGCCCCCTTATATTTCAACATTCTATTGGGTTGTAGCTACACCTATGCAATTTCGATTGTACCATATGTGGTTCACCTCAAGATTTCCTTTCCCCATAATGGAAAGATAGTCACCATTGTCCAGTTGACATATTATGAACCGAAGTCTCAAATTCCCCTCATTCCATCATCTCTTCGGTGGCCAATAAGAAAATTGTTGATCCTTTAACCAGTGTCTGACCCGGAGTCTACAAAATATCCTCTTTTCTTGGTACATTCCCTGGTATTCCTCCTCTTGTCTATGATCCTAGCTCATCGAATGTTTTCATGATGTAATCATCTCAGGCTTCCCTCAAGTGGCCTGCTTCGGCTAGTTAGCATCCTTGCCCTTCGCAGCCTACTCCTAGCCCTTCGATTCAGCCTTCTAGACCCCCTCCTTCTGGCCCTTCACCAGCAGCCGGTATCTAAGAGCCTCTTTATCCTCCTGGAATGGCTCCTCTAGGCCTTAACCATCTTGGATCCATCCCACCTAGCCATTACCCCTCCAGTCAGATACCGTTCCTAGCTTCCCTTCTTGTAGTGTACTCGGTAACTGTCATGGCTACCCTATCTCTTCCTAACCTAGCCCTGGGGATTCGCATCTATTACCTTGATCCCCCAGCTGCTACCCCACCTAGTCAACCCAAAATCTATCTTTCTTTGACCCCAGTTCAACCGGTCCCCATGACTTCTCCCACTGCTACAGTGCCTCAGCCACCTCAACAGGAACCTTCTCCTGTTGCGACAACTTCGAGTAGAAAGGGAAAAGCTAGCAAGAGGGCAGCAAAAGAAAAGGCTGACCCAAATGACCCTGCTCCTCCTCCACCTCCAAAGCCTTGTGCTTTGTGTGATTTGTTCGGTCATGCCAGCCATACCTATCTTGAGTTGCCTCATATCAATCCCATGGTTTATGTTGTGTTCCCTGAGTCTACGGTCCATAAGCCTCTATTTCTTCCTCGACTACAGCCAAGAACCCTAAGACTATTCACACCAACCAACCCTGTGCTTTTTGTGATCTCCATGGCCATTAATCCCATCATTTTCCTTGTCTTACGCATTACTGCACCTCTTTAGAGGTAGTTCGGGAGTACGAGGCTGAACAAAACCAATCCACCTCTCTCGTCCTTGCGCAATATGTTGTGGGCTAGCTTGAGGATTTACCTGCTCCCATTGACATTCCCCCTCCTAATGTCGAGATTACGGAGCCTACGACCACCATCCTCTACCTGTCATCATCCATGAGACCCTCGGTGGAAGCTCCCTCTGAATCTTCCCCTTTTGTTTCACTCGACCTCCCTTCAATGATCACCTTGGGTTCAACTTCAATAGATCCTTTATCTGCTTATTCCTCTGTCATCCCCCGAGATGATGCACATGTGAACCTCTCTTCTCATGATGATGAGTCAGGTAGCTTCGCCGCATCTTGTGGTCTCCCTTCCTCCAGTCACTCCATCTTCTATTGCGATGATGACATCATAGAAGCCTTGTCCACCCCTGACCTCATCTCTTCCACCCATAAGAAGAATGGCACCCTTCGTTTCTATGGTGACTTTCACAGCCTGAGCACAAGCTACACCAAAGGTAGCTCCCACACACCACCTTCCCGTCGGTGTGTGGGTGGTATACATCCCACTTGAATCACTCCCTCTCACAGTGTTTGTTCGATTTCTACTATGCGCTTAGGTTGCCAGCATTGTTCATCATCCTCCAATTTATTGTTTTGTGGCACCTTTCAAATGGAACTCCCATCCACACTTTATATCGGTTATGCTGATGGTGCAAGTCGCTACTCCTAGAATCTAGCCTCGGCAGGTTGGGCCATTTTCACCCCCTTTCATTCGCTTGTTCTCTCAAACGGTGTATGCATTGGTACTGCCACCAATAATCATGCCGAATATGATGCAGTGGGAGGTTTATTAGCCGATTCTCTTTCTCATCGTATCCTCCACCTTCATGTTCATTTATATTCCCTACTTCTTGTCATGCAATTGAATGGTGTATATCGTGTGCATAATTCTATCCTTTTTAGAAGGTATTTATGAGTGAAGCTTTTGATGTGTGAATTTTAAATCATTACATTCAATCATGTACCTAGAGAACAAAATAACTATGTAGATAGCATTGCAAACAATATTCTATATTGGCATTTAGCACACGCATTTAACACAAGACAATAATATAACATAAAACCATCAAAACAATGCATATCCATAATATGTGTCATATAAAAAATTTTAGAGTCCATTAACTCTGATGCACATGACATGCCCATAGAATGTTACAAAAACTCAAAACTGGGGGCACCACCTGCCCCTACACCTAATCACTATCTGGAGGATCATGAGCCAATGGCTTTTCTCTCGGAGCTCGTAAATCGCGCATCCCTTGCCTGGCCATTGCCATGCACCGCATAACCCCTCACCACTCCAAGGGTAGACCAATTTATGGCTCTATGTATTGGTCCTCTAAGTCTTTCCAGTCATGCTCTAAAACATCGATAAAAAGCCTCTCAAATCTACAATGGATGTCCTCTAAGAGGGCTGCTGCATCCTCATTTTGTGGCACCCTCAATCCACTAGGTCTTGCAGCTCCTGATACTGCAGGTCGTCCCATATACACGACCGGTTTTACTGGTGCTGTATATGCATACCAAAAGTGAAAGAATTAGTACCATATACAATATTATGAAACTTTACAATGCACATAAAATATTAGCAATTTGTCACTTACCATCGGACCCCCATACTCGACTAGGTGGCAGTGGCAAGTCTAGGTCCCCACAATAACTCATCCCACTATAGGGATATTCATCTATGTACAATGACATTTGATCCCAATGAGAAAATAACTTGGGTCAGAACACCCATCTGACCGCCCCACCTTCTCCTCTACACAGTAGTCGCCCCCACTGACACATCTTGGGCTCCCTCAGGCCCCCATATTGGAGCTATATGAAAGGTCGAAGTGTCGGGATCTTCACAAAGAAGAGTGAGCACAACACTGTCCCATATGCACATTCATGGTTCACTTTCCACTTGCATAGCAACAACTATCATTTCAAAAACGGCAGCATCATCTGGGCCAACCCATAGTAGCTCCCACTCAAGACACTCTCCACAAGCATCATCTTCCCTTCAGTGATGTGGTGGAGTGCGTGGTTGCCCAGGATCCGCAGCACCACTGTGACCACAACATGAGTCTCTAACCTCTCTAAGAACCCCAATGGGTATCCCTGTCCCCTTGACATGGAGAACTAGTTGACAATGGAGCTCTACAAACTTCATGATGTTCTGCCCTTGTGGTAACACTGGTTGAGTATTCCCAACCATCCCAAGTGGTGGGAGACCAATCAAAAAGTATATATCCTGGACTATCAACTCGATATGGTTCCCTTACACTATAAATACCTCATGGTCTGGATCCAAATAGCTGAACATCTGAGCCAATAAGGGTTCTCCATCTCTCATCAGAGGGTTCTCCACAAACTTAAGAACCCCAAACCTGGCCAATGCACTGCGGACACCTTTATCCTCTCAGATCTCTGACCATAGTGTGCTCAGGTCTCTCTCTCTCCAGTTGATATGTAATTTTTCCATATCTGCACAAAACCATCACATTTGTCACCATATAGATAGGAAAGACTGTATCCAAACATAAAAACCTAGTTCTCAGCCAAATAATAGCACAGAGAAACCCCTCTCTATTAGATCACACATTTCAAGCCCAATCCTGGTACAAATCACAGTTTTATGCCCAAAACCTACTACCCAGGTCACAATTTTTGCCCCAAAAAAGTGCAACCTGGTCGTGAAGGGAGTACGGGTCTGTTTCCGAGCTGTGGGGACCTAAACTGAACTTTCAATCAACTGAAATGAAAGAGTAGGGTTAGGTCTCTTACCTTCAACTGACGGATCTCGATTTCAACGGTCGGTTTGTCCGCTACGATTGCAACAAGATTTAGGGCCTTCTTTCCTCTCTACATTCACCACACCTCCACTTGCAAATGAGTGAATTTGGAGGGAAAATGCCTTATTAAAAGAAAATCCCCTGATTTTTCTTTCGCTTATTGCGGCCAAACCGTAGCTCAGTTTTAAAAACTGTCTGCACCGTTGGAAAGCTCTCACCAAACCCTCAAATGGGTATTTGTCAGTTTTTTGTGATTTGATACTTCATGAGGAAACATTTTGTCCAAGAAGCATCACTTCACCACTCCTAAAATCGAATTTCTTCACTTCCAACACTTATACTTGGGCCACCACTTTGCCTTTATACTTGTCCACACTCATGTCTAATTTCGTCATGAGTTACCATCTTGTGCTCATTTTTTTATAGTCCCCATTGGACCTTTACTCTGTGGCAGCATCATCGAGTCACCCTTGTTTGGAGCATCTGAGTTGAGTCATCACCGCATTCATGGAGTCTATCCCGAGTCCCATTGTATCTCGCCATATTCCTCCATCCTTCATTACTTGATTCCTCTCTCATGTCACACATTATGACCTTTAGTCCTATTGTCCCCTATCCCTCATGATATTATGTCAGTTGCTGTCAGGTCATCCATGCCCTTTATGCTCTAACAAGGGAAGTCATCCATCCGCTACTCAGTAACCCCCGTTTCATCATCATCCCTGGTATCAGTCTATCATTCGCTCTAGTATTTTCTCTCATGCCTTAGTTGAGGATCTCTTATTGCCTCAACTATGGTGCAACTCCTTCTGTCGACATCAAATCATTCATTCCAACATACAGGTCTAGAGGGTAGTGTACCTTGGTTCCAGCTTCCACTCTTGTTTTCTGCCTCGAATCAAGAAAAGGGACTCCTTACAGCCCTTTGAATTTATTATTTCTCAGCTCCAGCGCTTTACAGCATGATCAAGATCTGTATACTTGATGGTTCAGTGATGTAGTAGATTGGACCAGTGATTCCCGAGTGTGTGTGAAATGTTTTAGCCCTCATGAGGGGGTGGCCCTATAGGTAGCCCCCCACATGCCCGAATGACCTCTTCATTACGACCTTTGATGCAACTCCATAGATTTGTTGATGTCAGCCTCAGTCGCTCGTAGCGCCATTTTGTCTACATGTATTAGACAGATTCTGAGAGCCCTTTCCTGTTTACAGGGGAACTTGGGTTGTATTTGTATCTCATGTACTCAGATATTATTGTGTAAGTCCTGGATGTTATCCCAGGCACAATATGTATGTGGGATTCATTATCATATTTGTCTCTCTCTCATGTTTATGCCAACATGTACTATATAGTTCAGTCCCTTGTTTACTAGATGAATTATTTTTTGTACTTTGTCTCGGTAGGCATAGGTATGCCTCCCCTGCCGCTTATACCACAGGTACTCACTCATAAAAGAGACTTGTCATACTTGTAAGTCTCGCCTCCTCAGGGTCTACTCCTTTAGTGCTTTAGTCTACCTTATATTTCTCTCTCTCTGACTTCCCCTTCGGTGTCTAGTGATTGAGTTCTTTCAACATACTTCAGTCATACGATTAGCTCCTAACGCTCGCACGCTGGGGGGAAATCTGTTACACCATTTTTTGGTCATCTAACCTATTACTATTAGATGGACCTAAGTACACCATGTAAGACCAATTTTACCCTAAGTAAAATTTCTTTCACTATGAAAAATAACATAGTAAACCACCTTTATTAAGTTGTTTATGGTTTAAACAGGAATCCCCGTGAGGAAATACTAAATGAATCTACATTTGTTTGATTTTCCTCAAGGAATAATTAGTTAAACAACAATTTAATTAATATTCCTAGTCATATTTAACCCAAAATAGGAAAATTAATTAGATAAATCACTGTTTATCTTATTATTTTCTAGGAATAATTATTTAAATCTTATTTAAATAATATTCCTTATTAAATTTGACTAAATCATTCATAAATAATTAAATAAATCATTATTTATTTGATTATTACTCAACCACATCCTTAAAATAATAAATAAATCATTTATTTGTTTATTATTTACAAATAAAGGGATTTGACCCAAGTCAAGTTCTTTCCCTCCAAGAAACATAATAATATATTCCATAAAATTTGGATCTTGATTTGGTTAATAATATTTTAATTATGCACCAATATATAGACTAACTCAATATTTTGTTGTAAATAGAAGGGTTTTTCCATTCATTCACTACCTTTTGTTTCCTAAAGATCACTCTAGATCTATACTTTTGGTCTGACTTTAATCCACCATCATTGTCATATTTTGGTACCATTTTTCTTGTGAGCGCCCTTTGAGTTCCAATTTTTGTCTGGATTTTCTACACCATCAAGAGAGAGGGATTTTAGTTTTGAAATACTGAGGAATTACAAGAACCCATCCCAATGAGGAGGACTGGTAACATCCTTCTATGTTCTCCTCCCAGGTGCCATAAATACAAAATTCTTTAAACATATTCTTGTCTTGTATATTGGATGCATGGAGCAACTCTTGTTCTTATTTACTCCTTAATGTCTTTTAATGCCTAGATCTAGATTTTGTAGCATTTATCTTGGTCAACTAATTGCAGATCTAAATATATTGGCAGCCATCTTTGATGTTAGGGTTGTTTTTTATGCACGGCTAAAGTGAGCCTTTTTCGTACACTTACGATTAAGATTCATACTAACAGAGACTGTAGAAACTAGTGGTACTAAAACACTATTGATAGGCGGGAAGGCATTTCAATGACATATTTAGGAGAATGAAGTGAATTATACAGTTTTGTGGAGGCCAAGAGAAGTTTTGATGCATGTGAAAATCATTGATTTGCCTATGGAAATATAGGACATGCTGCAAGAATTTACTGATATTGTGGTGGATGATCTACTAGATAAATTACCACCGAAGCAAAGCATTAGTCACCATATTAATTTTATTCCAAGAGCCAGTTTTCCAAACAAGGCTGCTGATTGGATGAGTCTGAAAGACAATGAGGATATCAAGAAGCAAGTACAAGAATTGTTGGAAAATGGACTGGTTTGAGAGAGTTTGAGCCCTTGTGTTGTTCAGACCGTTTCATCTCCCAAGAAAGGAGGTGAATGGCAGATGTGCATTGATTCCTGGCCGATAAACAAGATCACTCTTAGGTATAGGTTTCCTTTACCTTGGATGGATGATATAATGGATTGTATAAGTGGAGTAGCATACTTTTCAAATATAGATCTGAAAAGCGGTTATCATCGGATCAGAATTAGAGAAGGTGACGAATGGAAGACAATTTTCAAGACCAATGAAGGCTTGTATGAATGGTTGGTCATGGCTTTTGGACTGAGAAATGTGCCCATCACATTCATGTGTTTGATGAATGATATGTTGAAATAATTCATTGGTAACTTTGTGATTGTATATCTAGATGATATATTTATTTTCAGTAAGACGAAGGAAGAACATTTTCAGCATGTCAAGTATGTGCTAGAAAAATTACAACAAAATAAATTGTTAATGAATTTAAAAAATTGTTCTTTTTTCAAGAAATAATTAATTTATCTAGGCTTTGTAATTTTTGAGAATGAATTGAAGATGGATCCAGAGAAGGTTGCAGCCATAGTTAGTTGGCCATCTCCCAAAATTTTGTTTGAAGTAAGAAGTTTTCATGGATTGGCAAGTTTCTATCAGAAGTTTATTAAAAACTTCAGTGGTATTAAGAAGGTAAATCATCCTTTTCATTGGAAATAATTTGCTGAGAGGAGTTCTCAGTTTTTAAAGAAGAATATTATGGAAAACCCAATCCTGAAGTTGCCAGACTTCAACAAAATTTTCCAAGTTCGTTGTGATGTCAGTGGGACAACCATTGGTGTAGTACTCAGCCAAGAAGATAAGCTAGTACCATACTTGAGTGAGAAGTTAAATGAGGGCAGGCAGAAGTATACATCTTATGACTGAATTTTATGCAGTCGTCCAAGTGTTTAAGCATTGGAGGCGTTATTTGATGGCTAATGAATTTGTCTTATTTTCAGACAATTCTTCGTTGCAATATATTATGCATCATCACAAACTAAATCATAAACATGAGAAGTGGGTGGAGTAATTGCAGAGTTTTACATTTGTTTTGAAACACATCAGTGGTCAGGCCAATAAGGTAGCAGATGCATTAAGCAGGAGAAATATAATTTTACAAGAAAGCACAATACAAGTGTTGGGATTTGAGTAACTCAAAGACTTGTATGAACTGGATGCATATTTTAAGGAAGCTAATGAACCATAATCCATTGTTGAGGGACAATAGTCCATGGTTGGACTATAACATGTAGAATGGATTGTTGTTCAAAGGAGGATAGTTGTGTATTCAGGAATGTTCTATGTGAGAGAAATTAATTCAGGAAAAACACAGTAGAGGTTTAGCCGGAAATTTTGGCATAGATAAGACTTTGGATCAATCGAGCCATTTTTATTATTGACCGAAAATGCGAAGGGATGTACAGAGACTCATGAACATGCAAAGGGACGCATCCAAAGTGCATGGTTGTATTACCCATTCCGAGCAGGCCATGGGACTCAGTCAGCTTGGACTTTGTCTTAGGTCTACCAAAGACATGGAGGGGATTTGAGTCCATCATGGTGGTGGTAGATCATTTCACCAAAATGGCACTTTTCATTCCATGCAGAAAGACAAGTGATGCGACACATGTAGCTCATTGGTTTTGTTATCACAAAATCGCACTTGATTGGCTGTTGATTAGAGAAATCTATGTAACTCTTTCAAACCAAATTTTGACTAAATCTTAGCCTCTTTAGTCTGAGAGGGCTCTCTCAAAGGGGTTCATGATATTAGATAATGATGAAACTAGATGGATAACTCTATTTGGAAAATAACTTGATTTTGATGTATGTAGGTTGAAAAGAGTACAAGTCTACAACTGTTGGGCTTATGGAGTCAAAAAATTAGTAGATTCAGTGGCAAGGTTTCTTGACATGGAAGCTGAGGTAGATAAGAGTTTTTAACCAAGTAAAACCACACATAGAACATAGGGCAACACAAACATTTCATCAATAAAGGAAGTCAGAGCATAAACATATGAATTCTGAGTAATAAATATGAAATCTACTACAAGTGGTACACATAAAAATATAAATCAGAAAGACATTAAAAAATCCATGAGAATCTTAGGTCTATCAAGAAAGAAGTCTTCTATATTACTGATATCAATCAAATTACATAAAGCAACAATAGTGCAAAAAATCTCCAACCCTTTACAACTTCGATAATATGCCTCTCAAATAGGCCTTATTACATTAGAGATGATTTGCCTCATGGATAGATTCATTGAAATCTTCCTATGACACCTTACATAACAGAAAAAAAAAAAATGTCTTTTAATAAAACAATGGCAGCTATACTCTAAAACGGACATTTTCCTAATATGACTCAAACTCCTATTTATTACATCTAACTACCTTATCTTTTAAAACAGTTACATATCTGAAAACTAAGCCTCAAATGTTTGAATTGGGTTTGCTATAGCTCATCACTACTTGACATCTTAAATATCCTCCTCAACATTTGGAACCAAACCCTATTTTTCAGGAAAACAGGACCCTTTCTTCAACGAAAACTTTAGCTGATGAGCTGTCTTCATTGCATGGCCTTCAAGTCATAGATTTTCTGTGGAAATTTCCATTGACCTGATCGATGTTTCTATCTATTTGAAAATTCTTTTAAACTGCTCAAAAACCTTCAAAAACAGCTCGCTACGAAAAGAGGGAAGTTTTGTAGCGTGCTTTCGTAGCCTCCAAAAAATGACTTTTGCACTCAAAATTTATTCTTATTTTCTCTTGCATTGTGTCCATCATGACATGACACCTAATCATTACCATTATCTCCTCTTAAAAGCTACAAAAAGTGGTTTTAAAGGAAAAAAGGAAGCTGCAGAAATTTTCGTAGCATTTTCCTGGCTTCAAGCCTAGGAAACGCAACGAAACTCCGAAAAACTATGAAATATCCAGATTTTGACCCTCCCTCAAAAAATTAACCTCCAGATGTATAAAATTGGTCTTCAACATTCTATTAAACTCTCAAAACATAATCAAACTCAACTTAAAAGCCTTGAGGTTTTTCCTCTTCATTAATGATAATTTGAGTGTAATATCCCAAAATAGGGAAAATCTACACTGTTGGGAATATCTTAAGATATTCCAAATGTGGAGCTACAAAAATATGTAAACACACCAATGGATTAGCAGTGATACATTAACACATAGAATTCCAGAAGATCCAAATATCAATTATATTAGTTCATAGCAGCAAAATCCATACAAATCCCTGAGGAAACAATCACTCAAGTGGGCAATGCAAGCCTCAATAGAACATATACATGATAAATGAAGAACACTGCTACATGAAGAATTCTCAAGGCTATGACTACGCTGTCTATGGAGAATAACTACTAAAAAGTGGTGTCAATACATAAATATATCAACATACATCTCATACAATATGGGGAGAAAAGATAAACACTTCCGAAGGCAATTTCTAGACAATCCTGGAAGGATTGGCTGAAATATGCAAAACTGCCAAAATGCCAGAGTTGCAGGGTAGCAGCTACAACTCAAAAACTAGAAATGGATGGAGATAGCTGAAGATGTTTCATATGATACATAAATCTCATTCAAAGGATCCTTCAGGTGAAAGGTTGATCCAATCACTGAAGATATCACCCTCCAAACTAGCAATGCAAACCCCTACTGCAAATATACTCAGAAATAACGTAGTCAAGGAGATGGAATGAATTGTAGGAGATGGGAAGTGCTTGGACTAATTCCAAAGATGTGCAATCAGCTCCTGAATCTTCCTCACTAACCTCCCAGAGGAATAGAAGATCCCTCCTCTGAAAGATAAGCCAAGGAAATGGTGTTGTGGAACCTTCCACTACAACACCCTACAACACAATGTTTCCTGCTATAGGAATAACGCTGTAGCTGAAGGAGGTGGCTAGGCCTTGAGCCTGAAATGTGGATAATGAAGTAAAATCCCTCAAGATACCTCTCAAGAAGGGAGAAGGATTCCTAAACAAGAAATCCCTTGTGCCAAGGAGCACAACAATCTCAGTTAAACAACTGGAGAAAGAAAATAGTCATGCAGACCAAAATATATTCAATAACATATCCTTCTATGGTTGCCTTGTCCTTCATTTATACAAATGAAATCCACCTTGCCTTGGCCCCCACACATTATGTTTTCCTCCACCGAATGATCCCTTCCCCATTCACACTGTGTTGTCTTTCAAAGTGATCCACTCCCTCTATGGAAGCATTGTTGACTTGGTCAAACTTGGCCTTATCCTCATGCATTTGCCCCTTTCCACACTTTAGGGTGAAAAATAGATCTACTATGATGATCCCTTTCATAATATGAGGGATTTTATTCCTAATCATGGGCATACTTACACATTTATTCATCTCCTAGATGATACGAGCAAAATTAATGTTCCAATTAGCTTCATGCTAACTTTGGGAACATTACAGTCCTCCCCTCCCAAATGTTGCTCGTCCTCAAGCAACTGCAAGGATAGAACTGAAGGGCCTTCTTGAGGCATGAGGTTTGAAATGAATTGGGATTTTCCATCCCCATGTGAATCTCCCATCCCCAAGCAATCATCCATACAAAATGAGTTACCTTCCAACATGGCAATTCCTGAAAGTCTTCCTCCACCTTTGGCTCATGCAAAGTAGGTGGGCTAAAAATATGACAATGGTAGACAAGGTAGTCTACCCCATGATGTCCTTCTCTCCACTCATGATAATTGTAGAGTATGTGTTGATCTTGGGCTGCAAAATTATTTCCCTCAAGTGTCAAAATGAAGAACAATCCTCCAAGGATCTCCTCTCCAACATTGAAGAACAAGCTGGCCCAAAACATCTCATCCATGATGAATAGGACATGATCATCATAGGGTATCCAAATGAGAATTTTGCTACAAGTTTTACATGATGCTGCATGATACAAACAATGTCTCAAGTGGACACAACACAGTCTCTCCCACTACAACTTCAGAAAATAGTATGGCAAGTGATGTTTTGACAAATGGCTAGTTGTGTGAATCATCACATCTACTAGTGAATAGTAAATGAGTGAATGTGTCAACTGAGAATAAAAGAATGAATAAAACACTTGCCCATGGTTAAACAAAGGATGGTTGTCTCCATCATAACAGCTGGAAAAATATTGCTCATGGGGCTCAACAATAAACTTTCCCTCTTGTGGAGCAATGCACTGTATGACAATGGTAAGAAGATGCAAATACTGTGTTACATAATCAATAGATGAAAAAAAATATTATCACCATGCGCTGAAAGTAAATTGATGCATTAATACATGAATAAGTTCATGCTCCAAAGGAACAACGCTGTTGGCCTATGCAAATAGGCTCTTGCCAACCCATAGCTCAATTCTTTGACATGATGATTGTCAAAGACTCCTCCAATAATGTTGCTGCAAATATGTAATTCCTCCCAAGATGGAAGTACTTCCTGATCATCAAAGGCCAAGGAATAGCCCCTTTGCACCATGATAGTGCCATCTCTTACTCCTACAACATTATACAATATGTGAGAGAAAATCTTCCCTTGCTCTCTCAAGTACAACCCAAGCAAAAAAAGTGTTTGCTTCTTCCTCATGCTCTCATCATACAAGACATGTGATGAAGACATAATGAATGGTATGAATGTCACATCAACACCATGCATCCATACTCTTTGCTTCTCAATGATGCAAGTGTTAAGTCCCTATATTAATAGTGTAGCCCCTTATTATGTTAGTGTAGCCCCCCTTATTGTTATTATTGTACCCTTGTAACCCCCATTTGGTTATTATTGTGCCCTTAAATTATTATTGTTAGGTCGGCTAGGATTACATTGTGGCCCACTAGGATTACATTATGGCCCCATGGACTCCTATATATAGAAAGGAGGTTTTGTAAATTGTATCATCCAAGAATTGTTCATTTATGTAATGTATGGGAGGTTTCCCCCTCGAAGTGGCTCATTTCTAAGGCGTTTATATCTCTTTTCTTCTCTTTTTGGAGCTGGTTACACAACATTTGGTATCAGAGCTTTGGATTCTAGGGTTTCGCTGCTCCAAACAGGTCATCGTGGCATTTTCACTATAACTTTTTTTCTACGAAGTTTCAGAAGCTGAAATTTTTAGGGTGCGAAGCTGAAATCCTGAGGACGATTTTCTAAAAATTTCAGAGCTTGGTTCGCAATATTTTCAGAGATATCATCTGTGGAAGTTAGGCCTTTTTTCAAGCTCCTAAACAGGTCATCGTGGAATTGTCGCTATAAAAAAATTTCTACGAAGGTTCAGAATCTGAAATTTGTATGGTGCGAAGCTGAAATTCTGAGGAAATTCGTCAAAAAATTTCAGAGCTTGGTTCGCAATATTTTTGGAGATATGATTTGTGGAAGGTAGTGCTTTTTCAGGCTCCTGAATTGCATCTCAAAGAGGTGATCGTGGGAAAAGTTCAATAACTCTCTCTCTGGGCATCAGATTGGAGTGCCGTGAAAAGTGGTTGCAAGTACACAGACTGTAGTTTATTTTATATCAATTTCAGAGACAAAGGGCGAAACAGTGACACGTGGAAAGTCGTACAAGTTCGCTCTACTGAACTAGTCCAGAATTAGGTCATTGTGGGAGATTGGACACAACTTTGTCTTGGAGAATCCAAATCAGGTCAGACCTGTGGCATTCAAAAGAGAATTTAGAGGGATACTTTAGTGCTGAATTTCAAATATTGAAGATCTGCAATTGCAGAGATAATCCAATTTCAATATCGAGCTCCTCAAAAGCAAGAAAAAGGTGTGTATTTTTCCGAATTGCATAAGTCTTGTTTGAAGAATCAATTTGAATTGATTCCAAGGGCATATTTTAGAATTTTTATCAGTATTGGGCTCTATAATGCCTCCAAAAAATAATTCCATACCCATTAATCCCTAAGAAAGCTATACTATGACGCATGAGGAGGAAGAGTTGCAGTATGAGATATCAAAATTACGGTACCAAGTGCAACAATTTTCAATCTTACGAAGAGCAATTGAAGATGAAATAGATGGTTTAAAAGCAGAAATGGAGGCTAAGTTGGATGGTTTGAAGGATCAAATAATAGAAAATATGGATGATAAATTAATGGAAGATCACATCGAGCATCAACAACAAGTTCTCCAACTCTCAAAGGATAACCCAACTTTGGTGCAGAATCTAATGAAACGACAAGAAGATCAACATGACATCGAAAGAAGTTATGAAGCAGTCATAGAAACAAGAACTCGACAAGTACAATCAATTTTAGAGTATCTCAGCAAGTGGAAAAACTTTCCTGTAGAATATTTTACATGGGAGGATGAGAATTTTATACAGAAGCATCAAGAAATAATCAAGCGTTGAGGACAACACTTGTTTGAAGGAGAGGGGCATGTTAAGTCCCTATATTAATAGTGTAGCCCCTTATTATGTTAGTGTAGCCCCCCTTATTGTTATTATTGTACCGCTGTAACCCCCATATTGTTATTATTGTGCCCTTAAATTATTATTGTTAGGTCGGCTAGGATTACATTGTGGCCCACTAGGATTACATTATGGCTCCATGGACTCCTATATATAGAAAGGAGGTTTTGTGAATTGTATCATCCAAGAATTGTTCATTTATGTAATGTATTGGAGGTTGCCCCCTCAAAGTGGCTTATTTATAAGGCGTTCATATCTCTTTTCTTCTATTTTTGGAGCTGGTTACACAACAGCAAGCGTCCTGCCACATCTTTTCCATCCCCATACCCTTAGGAAGAGTATATGCCAAGTGATGGCCAAAATCCTTCAAGAGTAACCAGCACAGCCAAGCCTCTTGCTGCCCGGTATCATAAATCTGCAAGTAGCTCACTAGCTTCTTACTCTCCAACCACATCCACTCAACCATTTGTGGATGTCTCCTTCCATCCTCCATCTTGGTACTCCTCCCATGAGGGCTACCATCCTCCCAAATCAGATTTCTGTCCTTTCATGGGATATCGAAATGCAATCTTCTCAAGGATCAAATTGATCCCATAAGGACCCAAATAGGTAGTAGGAAAAAACCTCCCATCATGATGTGTAAGGCTTAATGAATGTCCAACACAATCATGAGAGATGTTATCCATCCTAAGATGTCATCCATCATATTTTTTCTCCTCCTTGAATCCATAAGGATCCAAGTGTGAGAAGGGAAGAATCTCCTCAAACTGTTGAAGAACCTTGCACTCCATGATGTGTTGAAGTGCACCTCGCATGAAATATCTCCATGAGATCTCCCTCTCATTAATAGTCCTCCAAAACCAATGAGGTCTTGGATCTGCTGAAAGTAGAAGTCTCTCTTTGAGTTAAGAGGTGCTCATTGAGAAAGTGTTATCTGGAAAGGAGAAAGTTTTTCTCATCTCAAGGTGTCTACTATCTATCATTCTCTCCTTCAAGTCTTCAAACCCCAACCTCAAATGTGGTATGCACTCCAAAAATGGCTCAATGCTGCACAGCGCAGTGCAATCTTGCTGCTCTACATTAGCAATGTGTGTTGATTCTTGGTCATATAAAGATGAATTCCCACAATCCTCCAAAATATTTGCTAAAATAGAAAGTGGAACTTCATTCATAGCTTGATGGAACTTGGGATATACTTGTATGGCTGCAATATTTCTTCCTCCAACGAAATGGTTGCCCCATTTGCAGATGTAGAAGGCTGCTCTTCCAAGGTTGTGATAGCGCTGGTACAAGTCTCCTCCCATGGTAGTGTTGGCTTTTTCTCCTCTGATCTTTCTCTATCAAAGGTCCCAATCAACCTTTGAGTGAACTCTGCAAAAGTATTCACCCTTGCATGGCTCAAGTGGCTGAACCACCAAACATTGGCTTCACCCTCCAAGTGCAGTGTTGCAACTTCTACTGCTTCCCTCTCTACCACTGGATGTAGTAGGAAGAATGCCTCAAGCTTTCTTGCCCAAGCTCTTGCTGTAGATGATCCATCATATGTAGGCAATAGAAACCTATTACCTTTGATTCCTCTTTTGTTGCAGGACCTCCTCTCTTCCTTTAACTGAATGAATTGTGGAAGAGTTAGAGTCTCCTTGAAGGCTCTAGGTTGAGATTTCTACTCAACAAGGTACTTACTTAGAATCAAATAATCCAAGTATCTCTCATGCTTATTTTCTTCTTCCCAGTGAGAATAGGAAGTGCATGGTCCTTCCTCTTCTTGTTGTTTATCCTCCTTGGTGAGGTTCTTCATAGATCTGAAGAATGATGAGACAAAACTCATCCTCTCCAACATTCTAATCTTCTTCTATCTTTTTATGGCTGAAACTCATAGGCCGAGCCAAAGATCATGCTATGATACCACTGTAATATCCCAAAATAGGGAAAATCTACACTACTGGGAATATCTTAAGATATTCCAAATGTGGAGCTATAGCAATATGTAAACACACTTGATCTGAAAATGAAAGTATTTTTTTTTGCTGTTCAAAGTATTCATTTCCATTAAATTAAGTGTGCAAAGTGTTTGGATAGTCTTGCAAGTGAAACAAAGTGTTTTTGATAACTGTTAATGAATTTTGGTGTGAGGGAGTGTTGTTTAAATTTACTGTTTAACAACTTTAATCTGAATAACACAGCAGAATAACTTCACCATAAACACACAACAACATGATGAGGCACTTCACCCCTCCTGGGCTACATCTACCAGGTCCAAGGCTCCCAATGGGCATGTCATTGATATATTATGATGCTCAAATTGGTAATACAGTGAGAAAAAGGCTTAAACAAACCAAACCAGCTGTGAAAATGAATTCAGAACACAGAAAGAAGCTAAGAATGACTCTGATTTCACCTAAAACAGTGAAGTGTAGTCCAATGTAGCCCCATTTCCCTCAAGGACCTGATGGCTCCCCAAGCTTCTCTGAAGTAAAAATGGCTGAAAGACACCTCTGATAGCTCTGCAACTTGTTCCAATGGCTCCAAAATGCTGAGAATACTCGAAATCAAAAAAAAAAAAAATTGCTCCAAAAGGTTCAGTAATGTGAAAGTTATGACCAACAAAAGTTTTGTCCAATATGGCCTAAAGAAACTCCACCAAAAGTGGATTAACTGGAGTTAGGCCCGCCAATTTGGCCAACTCTGCCTAGATTAGCGCGCTCCGCCTAAATTGTCAGAACCGTTGGAGATAACATTTATTGTTAGGTTTAGTGGTCACATGGACCATCTAAACCCTTACCAGCGGAACCATTTAAACCAACAGTTTGAAAACCGTGGCATAAAAAATATGCATAACCTCTGCCAGAGAACATGTGAACATCCGCTAGTTGACTGAAATTTTGTAATCACCAGTGACCTTGTAGCCCAAAGTTCTGAGTGCTTGGTTTTGTGCATAGGGAGCTATCCCTTAGGGGCTGGCCCCCTTTCTGCCCCAACCAGACCTTAGATAAAGTTTATATATGGGGTAAGAACCATAGAGTTTAAGAACCAAAGCTCTAGCGGGCCGGTCGGGCCTGTGGGCTGGCATGCCACCCAACCCAGGGTCGAAACTTGTCCACTCCAAAATAATTTTGCCACTGCGATTTCCTCCAGTCTCGTTGCCACGTGGTGGCCTCTGGGCAGGCCATGTGGCGCCCTTTAATTGGCCACGAAATCTGAAAGTCAACACACTATGAAATCCACAAATGACAAGTGTCGAGCTGTGATAGGCTGTTGAAGGAATATTCCATGGAATATTATGTGCAATATTCCTAGAATATTTTGTGGAATATTCTTTTTTTAATATTTTTTTAATCAAAGTCAACCCTGGTCAAACTGGTCTTTTGAATGAAATTGTGAAATTACAAATTTGAATAACTTTCACATATAATGTCGGATTTGAGTTTCATTCGCAGAAACAGGATCGTATCGACGAGGCGTATCCATTCGTTCTAGTTTCAACCAAGTTTGAGCAGTTTCAATTTTGAGAATTTTCTTCACTTAGGACATGATCACCTGATCAACACCAATGGAGCAGCAGTGATACATTAACATATAGAATGCCAAAAGATCCAAATATCCATCATATTAGTTCATAGCAGCAAAATGCATACAAATCCTTGAGGAAACAATCACTCAAGTGGGCAATGAAAGCCTCAATAGAACATATACATGATAAATGAACACTGCTACATGAAGAAAGCTCAAGGCTATGACTGCACAGTATATGGAGAATAACTGCTGAAAAGTGGTGTCAATACATAAATATATCAATATACATCTCATGCAATATGGGGAGAAAAGATAAACATTCCCGAAGGAAATTTCTAGACAATCCTAGAAGGATTGGCTGAAATATTCAAAACTGCCAAGATGCCAGAGTTACAGGGTAGCCACTGCAACTCAAAAACTAGAAATGGATGGAGATAGCTAAAGATGCTGCATATGATACATAAATATCATCCAAAGGATCCTTCAAGTGAAAATTTGATCCAATCACTAAAGATCTCACCCTCCAAACTAGCAATGCAAACCCCTACTGCAAATATACTCAGAAATAACACAGTCAAGGAGATGGACTGCGCTATAGGATATGGGAAGTTCTTGGCCTGATGACAAATATGTGAAATAAGCTCTTGAATCTTCCTCACTAACCTCCCAGAGGAATAGAAGCTCCCTCCTTTGAAAGATAAGCCAAGGATATGGTGTTCTGGAACCCTCCACTACAACACCCTACAACACAACATTTCTTGCTACAAGAATAACGTTGTAGCTGAAGGAGGTGGCTTGGCCTTGAGCCTGAAATATGGAGAATGAAGTACAATCCCTCAAGAGACCTCTCTATAATGGAGAAGGATTCCTCAACAAGAAATCCCTTGTGCTAAGTAGCACAAAAATCCCAGTTAAACAACTGGAGAAAGAAAATAGTCATGCAGACCAAATTCCATATTCAATAACATATCCTTCTATGGTTGCCTTGTCCTTCGTTTATAAAAATGAAAGCCTCCTTTCCTTGGCTCCCGCACATTAGGATTTCCTCCACCAAATTAAATTTTCCCCATTCACACTGAGTTTTCTTTCAAAGTGATCCACTCCCTCTATGGCAGCGCTGTTTACTTGGTCAAACTTGGCCTTGTCCTCATGCATTTTCCCCTTTTCACAATTGAGGGTGAAAAATAGAGCTATTCTAATGATACCTTTCATACTATGAGTAATTTTATTCCTACTCATGGGCCTCCTTACCCATTTATTCATCTCCTAGATGATACAAGAAAAATTAATGTTCCAATTAGCTTCATGCTAATTTTGGGAACATTACATTGAGCTATGGGTTCCTCCAATATAGTCATCTTTAAGCCCTTCTTCTCTACCTCCTCACGGATGAATACTAACCGCTCTTGGAGGTCTTTGACTTGGTACTTTAGCTTTCTATTCCTATATTTCAAGTGCAGGTTAATTCTTCTGATATGCTTCACTTCTCTTCTCAATGTCTGAGTCCATTTGATCAATTACTATGTGTTATTTAAGGTTTTTGACACATTCTCAATATTCTCTTCCCAAAATTATTTCATTTTCTCAAACTGCACCTTATGAACATTATGTTTCCTTGCCTCTTTCTTCAAGACTACTATTTCATGATTTTCTGACTTCAACTACTCCTCAAGGACCTCAATCTTTGTTTTTTCAATGATTTTCTCCTTTCCTTTATTATTCTTGATGACTGGATCTTATTTTCCAGGTGATGATAGGTCAATGATACTTGGTGGTGGCTGGATAGTTTTAGTGAGCTTCTGAGCTTCCTTAATACTTTCCAAGACCTTTTTTGCATGCCTTTTCAATGGTTTCTTAGCCTGAAACATGAAACCTGCATCCTCACCTTCAAATTCTAGCTTCTTATCTGATTTGGCTTCCTTGATTTTCTTTCCTCCCTCATATATATCTTCATCTTGGACTATGGGGGTTTCCCCAATATCAATATCATGCAAAATGTCTTCTAAATTTTCTTTAGCCACTGTTTGGCTTCTTGTAATCCTTTTGCTGACATTTTTACTCACAATTGGTTCTTGTTTTGCAGGTTTGCTTAGAGTTGGATTTTGTTTTGTAGGTAAAACAACAAGTGAATCAACTTTCTCCAATGGCTTTGTTTCCATGATTACCAGTTCACTTTTCTTTTCTATTAAAGGCTCACTTTGTTCTGCAACTAAAGGTGATGGTATACCTCTTGGTTTAGAAGTTATTTTAGGAGTAATGGAATCTACTTCAAAACCATTGACAAACAAAAAAGAATACTAGTCTATGCCTAGTATTTTTAACTCCTATAAAACTAGAAACTTGATTAAACCATGATGACAGAGTGAGGTTTCATTTCCTTCAAATTTATCTTGAACTTTATTTGCCATTTTTTCTAAGCTTCTATATAAGTAAAAAGGTAGATCAAGAGATTTCTTACCAACAAAATGTAACGAAATCCTGAAGTGGTAAGAATAAACCATATGATACCTCCCTTCACAAGTGAATTACTTATGAATGATAAGCAGTTGCTTTCAGAAATTTTCTTTCATGTAGCTCCTTCGAATGTCATTTGCAAGGTAAATCTCACTATGTTCTGGCTTGATAAATTATTTACAATCCTTCATGTTGAATTTGAAACCTTTGAACCATTGTTCACCTCCTCTTGGAATTCCTGTTTCCTCTACAATAATCTCGGGTGTTATACTGAGGTTCAACATTCCCACCTTGGCAGCTGTCCCATTGAAATTGATGGAAAACTCCTTAGAAACCTGCATATGGTATCCTTGCAATCTTTGGAAACACTAGAAACACCCTATTCTTCTGAAAACTTCTGAAGCTGTTGGGTTTTCCTTTATCAAGTTCATTTATGATGGCTCATATCTAAGACAGTGGCGACCTTTTTTGGTCTTCTTCTTTGCAGCCATGGTACTTTTCTATTTTCTCTTCCTCGCTTGATCAATGATACCTGCAAACTTTTAAAAATGCCAACCATAGCTTAGGCTTAGTGAAATAACTCTCCAGAGCTCAATAAAATGCAAAGAGGAAGCAAAGAATGAAAAATGACTCAATTGGGAAATATTTTAAATTTTCGATGACAAATCATGGCATAATCATGACTCATACATGCTTAAAATAATAATAATGAATTCAGCCGTAACCATTGTACCTTGATTTAACCCTAACTAACTCGAATGGCATCTACCCTAACCCTTTCAATCAATGACTGATACCTAGCACCTATTTTGAAAAGACATACAGGAATACCTGTTTTCATAGCGAACTTAGTGTATTTCTGGGCAATTTAGCTACGAAAGTATTAGAAGTTTCATAGCGAAAAGTGCATTTTTTATGTGTAATTCGCTACGAAAGTAGGAAATATTGGCTAAAATTCCCCTTTCGGAGTTGTAATCTTGGGAAATGAAATATGTCAGGAAACAATGACTAATGTGACATGAAAATACTTGAATGGGGGTGGATTTGGACCTTAGGATAGGCTAATAAGAAAAATTTAAAATTTTCCTTTACCAAGTAATGAAAAATGAATTCTATGACAATACCTTTGACACATGAACCTCTAAGACTGTGTCAAATGATGTATCACTTTTTTTCTGAATGATAATAGTGCCTCCACTTGGGATGGTGTGCCCCTGTCGTACACCAAAGAATTTGTAGTTCTAGTGCTATCCATCTTCTTGAAAACAAAACCTCTGAAATTTTCCAAGATTTCCTTCAAACTCTAATGGCCTTCAACTTGGGCTCAAGCTTGATGATCAAATTGTCTTTATTAGCAAAAAAGCATATAAAAATGGAATATATACAATGGAAATAAATATCAGTATAACTTAAGAGGAATATTTCTTCAAAAACCGCCCATTGGCAGACCCTCCAACACAAGGTTGTCCATCGATCTCTTGTAGAATGTAAGTGTTGCTTCCAAGGAATGAAGCTACTCTAAATGGACCTTTCAAAATATTCTCAAACTTACCATGTTTCACCTTTTCTTCAAACTTGACCTCCCATTTCAAGACAACATCTTGGATTTAAAATTTTTCCTCCTTAACCTTCCTCTCAAATGTCTTCTTGATTCTGTTTTGAGATTTTTAATTACTGTTAGAGACTTCCTCCATTTTCTCCTGAAAGGCTATCAACTGATTAAGCCTCCTCTGAATTGCATTTGGCTCCTCCTCTAATCCTTGCAGTAGCTTCATGACAACCACTCCCAAGGATGTAGGAAAGATGGCTTCAGCATGATATACCAACTCATAAGGTGAAGTTCCAATTGATCTCTTTGTGCACACTCTATTAGCTCACAGAGCATAGTTCAGCTTCAAATTCCATGACTTCTTATTTTCCTACAACACCTTCTTAATAATCCTCACAATGCTCTTGTTATAATATTCAACAAAACCATTACCTTGTGAATAATATGCAGTAGAATTCCCAAGTGTAATGTGATATTGATGACAAAAACTTATCAGCTTCTTGGATTTGAATACATGTGCATTGACAGTGATGATATTCATAGGTCATCTAAACCTAGACAATATATTATTTTCCAAAAATCAAATGGTAACTGAATCATTTGCTTGCCTAGTTGGGATTGCTTCAATCGACTTGGTGAAATAATCAGTTGTTGTCATAATTCAGTGATGGTGACCTGAAGATTATGGATGAATCTCACCAATAAAATCTATCCCCCGCTTTTGGAATGGCGCCTCAACATAGATATGCATCAAGGGTAAAGGAAGAAGCTTCTTCTTACCATCAAAAATATGGCATTCATGGTAGGCAACAATATTTTTTTAGACATCTTTGAACATAATAGGCCAGTAGTACCCTGCTCTAAGAATCTTATTTGTTGTAGCCTTCCAATAATGACGATCTCCAAAATCTCCTTTGTGAAACTCCTCAATCACGTTTTCAGCCTCCTCTTCTAGTAAACAATTCAAAAGAATACCGCCGATATCTTTCCAATATAGATTTTTATCAACGATGTAGTACCTCAAAGACTTTAACTTCACAAATCTTGCCTTAGAATTTGTCAACTCAACAGGTGCTCTACGATGATGTAAGACAAAAAAAATATTTTTGTACCAGTCAGAAAGGATATACTTCTCTTCAATGGGAATCAACTCTTCATCTTCATTTGATAATACTGAAATTTCTGCAATTAAATTCATATCAAGACAACCAAAATTTGACTGTGCCATCAGATTTGCTAGCCCCTGTCCTTTGACGAATTTTGTGGGTCTGGTCTCTATATCATATTCCATCAAGTTAGTTATCCACTTCCCTCTCTTACCATCAGGATCAACTTGAGTTAGGATGTCCTTCACGACAACATTAGAAACAAAATATATGACATGAGAATGCAGAATGTGAATTCTGAAATCTTTGATGGCCTTAATCAAGGCATAGGCCTGCTTCTCTAAGATGTTGTGCTTTAGCTCTGAATTAGCTAATGTCCTGCTAAAAAAAGAAATGGGTTTCTCGGTAAATTCTTGTCCTTTCTGTAGCAAAACTTCAACAATTTTATTTTCTGATGCAAATGTAAAAACTCGAAATTCTTTTGTAAAGTTTGGGTTGATCAAAACTGGTATTTGACTTAGTGCCTTGTTGATCTCTTCAAATGAGTGCTTTGCTTCCACTGTGCATTTGATGTCATCTCATTTCTTTAGCATCTTTGTTATTTCCTTTACAAGCTCAGTAAAATTAGGAATAAACCTCCTCACAAAATTTACCCTCCCAAGGAAGGATTAAATTTCTTTTCCACTTCTAGGTAGATCCACTTTCTGAAGTGAATTGACCCTGCTTGGATCAATTTTAATCCCATCTTTAGAAATAATATGCCCAAGTAACTTCCCTAAAGTCAGAGAAAAAATTATTTTAGTGGGATTGAGAGAAATTCCAAACCTTATACACTTCAGCAGAATATTTTCTAGGTGCTTCAAATGATCTTCTTCTCTCCTTGAGAAAAGTGTTATATCATCCAGACATACAACCACCAACTTTTCCTTCTCTTCAAAAAAAGAAATATCCATTTCTCTTTGAAAAGTGGCTCCTACATTCATTAGACCAAAGCGAATTTTTGGGTACATAAAAGTCCCCCATGGTGTAGTAAAGGAAAATTTCTCCTGATCATCTGGATGCACTAGAATTTGATTGTATCGTAAAAAACTTGTAGAAATTTGAATAATAGCTGAATTATTCACCGAGATTATCCTGATTACACACTATTTAAGCGTCATGCATAATACATAACCTCTTCTACAATTGATCATCAATTTGCGGAAATAGAAGCAGTCGCATGCGCACATTAAAACATAATCAAGCACACATATAACACAGTATGTAATGGGGAAAGCTTACAGCTAAAAACCCCCAACTATCTGTATATTATAATGATAGAGAAAATGTAACAATACATAGCACAAAGCTCCTCACAGCTCTCAGCACTATCTCACATGCTACACACAAACTAGCTCAGATATGAACAAGTCACAAGTTCAAATCTCCTCCACCTGTCTGCCTGCCTCTATTGCGCAATCCAAGATGAATAATGATGAGATCCAAGTTCGAATCCCACTGGCTTGTACTGCGCAATCCTCATTGGCAATCTCAATCAATGTGTGTGCAAATCTCATGCACAGCTATAGTCACAACCGATAGTAGACTCACCCTTTCACCCACCTCTAACACTGGTCTCCACTGAACTGTCCATGCATTGCAGTTAACTGATGTATTCTTTAGTTGATTTATGAGTTAATAATTAGTGAATTAATTAATAATTAATTCACACCACTCATCACTAGTGTATTTATCAGTTAGACTAAATACAACTAGTTAAACTAAGTTAAACCAAACACAACTCCACCAATTGTCTCATCAACTCCACCAAACTCTGCCACATGAGTTCTAACTGAATTCAACCATGCAATAGCTCAACTAACCCCTAGGAAAAGCCTATTTCCTTCTGTCAGCTGCATGTGCCACATCTAAGCATCAAACTTAAGTGCTCCAAGAGGATAAGATAATGTTTATAGTCTAAATATTATTAAGGGTTAATAATATTCGACTGTTCTATTTTTAGCCTGGCAGTCTAAAAATAGATTCCGCCCAATGTCTAAAAATAGAGGTCCATCTATTTTCTTACCAACATGACCAATCATCCATAAATAGCATCCTGCAACTCATAGACCATGATCCATATGTCTAAAAATAGACATAGTCTAAAAATAGACTTTGCGCCAAAAATAGCCTGCGGGCCCACTTAGTGAAGGCGACTTCTTTTCACTAAGCTCCATCATCTTGTTGCATTTTCAACAAAACCATCTAGCATAGAAATTCTTTGTGAACCAAATTTTTTTTGTAGAATTTGGTCCATCTTAGGGAGAGGGTAATTATATTTCAAAGAGTCTTTGTTTAAGTTTCTGAAGTCAATGCATATTCTGATTTCTCCACTCTTTTTCCTGATTGGAACCAAGATTGCAAGCCACTTTGAGAATCTGATTGGAATAATAATTTTGGCATCAAAGTGTTTTTTGATTTCGTTCTCAATCAGAGGCATGAGAAGTGGATTGATCCTCCTCAACTTCTGTTTGAAGAAATTTTCATTTTCTTTAATAGGAACAATGTGCTGAATAATAGTAGGATCATACTTTTTCAAATTGGCATAACTCCATGCAAAAACATCTATGAACCTTTTCATCATTGAACCTTGAAATCTTAATCATTTTTGGCATTGCTACTGTACCAAGGTTACAACTCTCTACCTCTTCATCATCAGCTTATATCCTAGGGGATTTGAACACATCATTCTGGTAAAAATGTTTTTCAATGGGTATGAGACCTTGGGGTATAGAGTTATTATTCAGCTATAAGACTTCAAAATTTCTTTTTGTTTCAGCAAGCATGTTTTGCTGATGTACGTGTGTTCTTTCAAAATCGTCTTTCAGTTCTATTTACATGAATATTTATTTTTGGGTTTATAAATTTTGAAAAGAATGGGTGCCCAAAAGATTTGTGTTTGTGGAGATTCTGAATTAGTTATTAATCAATTTGAGGTTGATATAAAAATAATTATGTGAGAATGAGGCCATATAGAAATTTGATCATGGAGATGTTAGATAATTTTCAAGAATCTTCATTTATTGTAAGACTAGGGACCAAAACTCAATAGCTGACTCCCTAACTATCTCTGTAAGTCTATTTATCATTCCTGCATATTCCACTGAAAGATATGAGGTTGAAGTTTTCCATAGACCTGCTATCCCTAACAACATTATCCATTGGAAAGTTTTTGAGGATGATGAGCAAGTTAAAAACTAGCCTGAAGGGTGAAAATGTGAAGTTGGGCTACACTTTTTGCCCTTTTTTGAGAAAAAAATTTCATTTTTTTCGGTTCTTCAACTTTCTACAAACTATAACAATTTTTCTGTTTAGAATTTCATTTTGCGATAAAAATAAAAGTTGTCAGAAATTTTGTTAGCTTTCTATTACTTATTTTTTGAAATTTTTTTATGCAGATTTGATATGTCAACTTAGCGTTTCTTTGAGTGTGTGTTTCTTAACAATCAAAGGATTCATAAGAAGTCATGTTATGACACAATGTTGTATTCATTGAAAATTTGTGTTTTTGAGAAAACAAAATGTGTTACAACAATCTAGACAGAGTCTATTTTGGTTTCGTCATATTTACAAAGCCAATGGATGCATATCATAATTACTAGAATTTTTTGAATTGGTCCAATATGAAAAAACTGCATATTTTGGATATGTTTCGCGACGCAACAAATTTCTTAACATATAAGTTATAAACTAAAAATCTAAAAGCTACCCATTAGAGACGACGGACCAATGTAATGCCCCATAATTTTTTCAATTTTGTTTACAATGTTTTTTGGGAGATACAGAATTTTGATTTAAATGAATCACAATGACCCTCAGAAATTGTTTGCACCCATTTTATTAGAAAATTAATTAAAATTAGTAAATTTTTATGAAATTACATAAAATTTATATTTCCTGAAAGTAGATTCAATTCTAAAAATTCTTGTCTTGGTTCCGAAAGTTAATTCAGAATTTTTCATGGAGTTTAATCAGTCCAAAGTTGCAAAAACGTCAAGCCACGTGACTAGTGACGTGCTAGTTCGGTCGAAATTTGATTAAAGTTCGGCCGAACTATTTTTTGCTCCGACGGCCCGTTAAATCTAACGACTTAATATTTTGGCTGAATCATTTATCAAAGCTTGGCCGAACTGTAATCTAATTTTACGTCGGCGAAAAAATTTCGCGGCGCCCATACTCATCCATGTTATTTATGCAATCAAATTTTGGTTTGTAAGAAAAGAACTTACTTTCATCCTCTGGAGTTGTGATCCAAATTCCTTCTCTAGCCCCCTCTCTTCCTGCTGATCCATCAAAGTGTAAAAACCACCAACCTTCTGCCTTCTCCTCACTGATTTTTTGATTTTCTATCTGCTGATTTTTTGCTTTCTTTTCATCTTCTGCTTCATCAGTTAATTCATTGAAAAAAAAAGTAGATCCTAATTCAGTATCTACAACATATATTGGAAAATTTTGTTGTTTTTCCTTACTACTTACCATGTAAGCCATCCTTGTTTCTCTATATAGTCTTCTTTTCTTAACAAAAATAGGAATGGTGGCATAAGTTAGGTCCATCTGCATGGTGCCTTTGATCTTTTTTTCCCATGACCTTGATAATAGCATGCCAAACATAGGTGGAATGTCTGCTACCACAATTTCCATTACCACTGTCTTGGCAGGGACTTGTGTGAGACAAACAACAATATCTTTTATTAAACCAATAAAATGAACACTTTTTGAATCAAAGGAAAACAAATCCTTATATGGTCTAGTAATATCCAACCCCATCCTTTCCCTGATCACTTTGGGCATGAGATTTTGAGAGGCCCTTGAATCCAACATGGCGTTATGCAATGTCATGTCATGAATGCTAAGGCTAATAGAAAATGGAGGCACCTCTTCATTCTTCTCATCCTCTAATCTTGGACCCAAGTATATGGTTGGATGATATTCTTGAATGTTTAGGATATCAACAGCCCCTAGTTGGGAATTCATTATTTTTACAATCTTACTTATGTATTCATTCACCTTAAGAATTTCTCCAAAAGGGATTGGGATTTTGATCTTGGAGATCTCACTCTCCAAACTAAAAATAAAAGCAGATTTTTCAGTGTCTTTGACATGAGGAGGAGGTGGTGGATCTTTTCTAACCTCAGCAACTTTGGGGGCATCTTTTTTGGGTTGTGTTTTTTTTGTAGTAATTGGCACATTTCTGTTTCCGAGGTCTTATTTTTTCTGCATCTCAAAGATTGCAGTTGGTATCCTTCAAGATAGTCTGGTGGTTCCTCACCCTTGTTTACTTCATGATCTGACTCATCATGTTCTTCCTTAGTCAAAAGCACTCCTGACATGTTTTCATCTAAGCAATGAATTGATTATTCTTGTATTTTAGGGTGATATTATTCATCAACTAAGTTTTGCAGAAAAGGAGGCTTTACTTGAGGGTCAGGTGGCTGATTTCTATTTTCCCTTGGTCTCTGATGGTTTTGAGGTCTTTTGAAATGAGGATTTCTAAATTGAGGTTCATGTTGTGCAGGAGGAGTAGAGGCATTCCCAAGGGAAAGCCTATCCATTAGTTTTTCCATTGTCTTCATCATGGAGTCAAATTTATCCACTAAGGTGGAAGTCTTATCTTCTTATTTCAACTTAGTCTTTCCCATCTTTGACTCTTTGCTACTATCATATTTACCACCACCTTCACTACATCATTTTGCATTTCAACTAGTGAAGTTGATTCTCTATCTCGGAGTAGTATTGAAAAGTCATAATCAAAGGCTTCAGCATATCTGAGCTGAGATGAAGTCATAAAATTTGTTAAATCTCTTAGAAAAAATTTGAACAGTTTCATCAACAACTCTTTTCAAATTATTATACTCAGTGAGGGATTGCATAGGGTTGGTTATATTTCCCCACTTTCTCAAGAAGTTATCTTCAAATTAATTCCAATTATGCAAGCTTCCTATAGCAAGGGCTTTGAACCACTTCCTAAATTCACTGGTAAAGCTTTGAGTAAACAATATCATCTTGACATCCTCATGGTGAACCTCTTCCTTGTCTATAAAGTCATTAAACTGGTCTACATGCTCTTCAGCTGTAATCTCCTCATCACCTCCCCAAGTTTTGATTATAGCAGATGATTTGCTAGGAATGGCATTAAGGATATCTGGAAGAACAAGAGGGGCATACCTAGCAGGTGCAGTACGTGGAGGTGGCACATTTCCTGCCATGATGATTGGAACTGAGGTAGTTTTAAGGATAGCAGTAGTAGAGGAAAAGGAATTTCTGGAGGAGGGCTGGTTGGTGTTTGTTGTCCTATCACAATCGAACTCCAATCAGGAAGAGGGATGTCAGATTTACTTCTTAATAATATTTCAAATGGGTCTAGTTCCATCAACCTATCGAAATATTCTCTCTAACAGTAACTCAGAAGTGACTGCTTCACAAAACTCTTCTTTATATTTTTGAGTCACTAAGGTTGAGGTAATAATACCTCTTCTATGTAGGTCTAAGACACTTTCAATCAATTGTTTTTCATTTTCAAACCTAAACAAGACTTCCTGAATTTTATCATAAAAATTTTTATCTTCAAGAATTCTTAAAACTTTAGAGGACAAGGATTTTGTAAGTAATGGAGTACCTAATATTGCAGAAATGCCTTGAATGCCTCTGGAGATTTTTTTTGGATTGTCCACCATTATAGGTGGATCTGGGCCAGGATTACTCCTCCTGTATCTCCTTTTTGAAGCCACCTTTGATCATATGAATTTTGAATGGAGTCACCAAAGTAGTTGCAGCCTCGAATAGATTTTGATCTCCTACTAACTTTAGAAGTTCAACTTCAAAAGTTTCAGGAAAAGTATATCTTCAGGCTCCCAGCAGATGCACCAAAAATGTTATTACAAAATTTCACTTGATTCGTTGCTAATTAGACAACTCTATGTAATTTTTCCAAACCATCTTTTGACTGAAGCTTAGCCTCTTCAGTCTAAGAGGGCTCTTTCAAAGGGGTTTATGATATTAGATAATGATGAAACTAGATGGCTAACTCTATATGAAAAATAACTTGATTTTGATGTATGTAGGTTGAAAAGAGTACAGGTCTGCAACCGTTGGGCTTATGGAGTCAACAAAATAGTAGATTCAATGGCAAGGTTTCTTGACATGGAAGCTAAGGCAGATAAGCTTTTTTAACCAAGGAAAATCACACATAGAACATAGGGCAACACAGTCATTTCATCAATAAAGGAAGTTAGAGCATAAACATATGAATTCTGAGTAATAAATATGAAATATACTATAAGTGATACACATAAAAATATAGATCAGAAAGACATTAAAAACTCCATGAGAATCTCAGGCCTGTCAAGAAAGAAGTCCTCTGTATTACTGATATCAGTCAATTTACATAAAGAAGCAGCAATGCAAAAAATCTCCAACCCTTAACAACTTCAATAATCTACCTTTCAATAGGCCTTGTCACATCATAGATGATATGCCTCATTTCTAGATTCATCTAACTCTTCCTATGACACCTGACATACAGAAAAACATGTCTTTCAATCAAAAAATGACAGCTACACTCTAAAACAGACCTTTTCCTAATAAGACTAAAACTCCTATTTATTACATCAAACTACCTTATATTTTAAAACGGTTACATATCTGACAACTAAGCCTCAAATGTTCGAATAAGGTATGACATAGCTCATCACTACTTGACATCTTAAATATCCTCCTCAACATATGGAACCAGGCCCTATTTTTCAAGAAAACGGGACGCTATCTTCAATGAAAACTTCAACTGATAAGATGTCTTCATTGCATGGTGTTCAAGTCATAAATTTTTGGTGGAAATGTCCCTTGACCTATTGGATGTGTCCATCTGTCCAAAACTACTTTTAAACTTCTCAGAAACCTTTAAAAAGAGCTCGCTATGAAAACAAGGTAGTTTCGTAGTGTGCTTTCGTAGCGTCCAAAAAATGACTTTTTCTCTCAAAATATCTACTTCTTTGCTCTTGCATGGTGTACATCATGACATGACACCTCATCATTACCATTATCCCCTCTTGAAAGCTGAAAAAAGTGATTTCAAAGACAAAAAGACAACTACAAAATTTTTTGTAGCTTTTTCCTGGCTTCAAGCCTAGGAAATGCTACGAAACTATGAAACACTGTGAAATTTACAGATTTTGACCCTGCCTCAAAAAATTAACCTCTAGATGTAGAAAATTGGTATTCAACATGCCATTAACCTCTCAAAACATAATCAAACTCAACTTAAGAGCCTTGAGGTGTTTCCTCTTCATTAATGATAAGTTGAGCTATGGGTTCCTCCACTAGAGTCATCTTTAAGCCCTTCTTCTCTAGCTCCTCATGTATCAATTCTAACTGTTCTTGGAGATCTTTGAATTGGTCCTTCAGCTTTCTATTCCTAGATTTTAGGTGCAGGTTCATTCCTTTGATATGCTTCACCTCTCTTCTCAATGGCTGAGTCCATTTGATTAATTGTTGTGTGTTATCTAAGGTTTTTGACACGCTGTCAACCTGCTCTTTCGAAACTCATTCATTTTTTCAAACTGCACCTTCTGAACATTATTTTTCCTTGCTTATTTCTTCAAGACTTCTCTTTCATGATTTTTTGACCTCAACTACTCCTCAAGGACATCAATCTCTATTTTTTCAATGATTTTCTCCTTTCCTTTATTTTTCTTGATGACTAGATCTTCTTTTGTAGGTGATGATAGGTCAATGATACTTGGTGGTGGCTAGATAGTTTCAATGATCTTTTGAGCTTCCTTACTGCTTTCCAAGACCTTTTTGGCATGGCCTGTCATTGTTTTCCTAGCCTGAAACATGAAACCTGCATCCTAACATTCAAATTCTCGCTTCTTATCTGATTTGGCTTTCTTGAGTTTATTTCCTCCCTCATCTATATCTTCATCTTGGATTGTGGGTGTTTCCTCAATATCAATATCATGCAGAATGTCTTCTAAATTTCCCTTAGCCACTGCTTGGCTTCTTGTAATCCTTTTTCTGTCATGTACACTCATAATTTGTTCTTGTTTTGTAGGTTTTCTCACTGTTGGATTTTGTCTTGCAGGTGAAAAAACAAGTGAATAAACATTCTGCAATGGCTCTGTTTCCATGATTATTGGTTCACTTTTCTCTGCTATTAAAGGCTCACTTTTTTCTGCCACTAAAGGTGATGGTATACCTCTTGGTTTATGAGTTCTTTTAGGGGTAATGGCATCTACTTCAAAACCACTGACAAACAGAAAAGAAGACCAGGCTCTGCCTAGTATTTTTAACTCCTCTAAAGCCAACAACTTGATTAAACCATGATGAAAGAGTGAGGTTTCATTTCCTTCAGATTTAGCTTGAAATTTATTTACCATTTTTGTTAAGCTTCTATATAAGTAAAAAGGTAGATCAAGAGATTTCTTACCGACAAAAAGTAGCACAAGCCTGAAGTGGTAAGAATAAACCATATGATACCTCCCTTCACAAGTGAAGTAATTCTGAATGATAAGCAATAGCTTTGAGAAATTATCTTTCAGGTAGCTCCTTAGAATGACATTTGCAAGGTCAATCTCACTATGTTCTGGCTTGATAAATTCTTTACAATCCTGCATTTTGAATTTGAAACCTTTGAACTATTGTTCACCTCCTCTTGGAAATCATGTTGCTTCTACAATAATCTCTCATGTTATATTGAGGTTCAACATTGCCACCTTGGCAGTTGTCCCATTGAAATTGATGGCAAACTCCTTAGAAACCTGCACATGGCATCCTTGCAATCTTTGGCAAAACTGCAAACACCCTGTTCTTCTAAAAACTTCTGAATCTGTTGGGTATTCATTTATCAAGTTCATGTCTGATGACTCATATCTCAAACAATGGCCACATTTTTTGGTCTTACTCTTTGTAGCCATGTTACTTTTATGTTTTCTCTGCCTCGCTTAATCAGTGATACCTGCAAACTTTTGAAAATGCTAGCTACAACTTGGGCTTAGTGAAAGACATCTCAAGAGCTCAATAACATCCAAAGAGGGAGCGTTGAATGACAAATGACTCAATTGGGAAAGATTTTAAAATTTTGATGACAACTCATGGCATAATCATGACCCATACATGCTTAAAATGGTAATAATCACTTCAGCCATGACCATTGTACCTTGATTTAACCCTAACTGACTCGAATGGCATCTACCCTAACCCTTTCAATCATTGACTGACACCTAGCACCTTTTTTGAAAAGATATATAGGAATACCTCTTTTTGTAGAAAACTTAGTGTATCTCTGGCCATTTTCGCTACAAAAGTATTAGCACTTTCATAGTGAAAAGTGCATTTTTTTGTGTGTAATTCGCTACGAAAGTTGGAAATCTTGGCTAAAATGACCCTTTCGAAGTGGTAAGCTTGGGAGATTAAATATTTCAGGAAATAATAAATGATGTGACATGAAAATACTTGAATGGGGGTGGGTTTGGACCTTAGGATAGGCTAATAAGAAAAATTTAAAATTTTCATTTACCAAGTAATGAAAAATGAATTCTATGACCATACCTTTGACACATAAACCTCTAAGACTATGTCAAATGATGTATCACTTTTTTATGAGTGACAATAGTGGCTCTATTTGGGATATTGTGTCCCTGTGGTACACCAAAGAACCTGTACTTCCAGTGGTATCCATCTTCTTGAAAACAAAAACTCTGAAATTTGCCAAGATTTCCTTCAAACTCTAATGGCCTTCACCTCGGGCTTAAGCTTGATGATCAACTTGTATTTATTAGCATAAAATCATAAAAAAATGGAATATATAGAATGGAATGAAAGATCAATAGAACTTAAGAAGAATAGTGCTTCAAAAACCTCCCATTGACAGGTCCTCTAGCACAAGCATTAGGGGAATTTTGAGGTCTAAAATGGGCCTCATAAGAAAAATGTACAACCAAAATAAACTTTTTAAGAACCAATAGGATTCAAGATGATGATGTCAACCATGTGGGGATGATTCACCATTTTTGGAGTAAAAAACTTAAAAGAATAAAAAATTATAAAATTATAAAACTACTTTTTCAACTCATATTTTCAACTTATCTCCCTAAGTTTTTACTCAAATTTCGAGTGGGAGTACTCGTTGGATGAAAAATTTAATTTATCATCCAAGGAGTACCCATGTGGCATAATTTTGAAGGATGCTTCTACACGAAAAATGAGAAATACATGAAAAAACGTGATTGCAATCAAATTTTTCATGTATTTCTCATTTTTTGTGTAGCAGGGTCCATCAAAAGTATGGAACATGGATACTCCTTGGATGAGAAATTAAATTTTTTTTCATCCAACGAGGGTTTCCACTCGAAATTTGAGTAAACACTTAGGGAGATAAGTTGAAAATACGAGTTGAATAATTAGTTTTATTATTTTATTATTATTATTATTATTATTATTATTTTCCCTCAAAAATTTGATGATGTAATCTAATATTATTTTATTATTTTCACTATTATTTTATAATTTCCTTAAGAGGCCCAACTTGGACCTTAAAATTCCCCTAATGGTTGCCCATCCATCTCCTGCATAATTTAATTTTTGCTTCCATGGAATGCATCTACTCTGAATGGACCATTCCAAATATTCCCAAACTTACCATGTTTCCCCTTTTCTTCAATCCTGGCCTCCCATTTCAAAGCCACATCTTGGATTTGAAGGTTTTCCTCCTTAACATTCTTGTCAAATGTCTTCTTGATTCTTTTTTTAGATTACTGATTACTGTTATAGAGTTCCTCCCTTTTCCCCCCTATAAGGCTATCAACTGATCAATCCTCCTCTGAATTGCATTTGGCTCCTCCTCCAATCCTTGCAGTAGCTTCATGACAGGCACTCCCAAGGATGTAGGAAATATGACTTCAACACCACATACCAACTCATAAGGTGAAGTTCCAATTGATATATTTGTGCACTCTATCAGCCCACAGAGCATACTTTAGCTTCAAATGCCATGACTTCTGATTTTCCTGCAACACCTTCTTAATAGTCCTCACAATGCTCTTATTAGAAGATTCAGCAAGACCATTACCTTATGGATAATATGCAATAGAATTCACAAGTGTAATGTGATATTGATGACAAAATCTGATCAAATTCTTGGATTTTAATACCTGTGCATTGTTAGTGATGATCTTCATAGGGCAACCAAACCTAGACAACATATTATTTTCCAAAAATGAAATTATAATTGAATCCTTTTCTTGCCTAGATAGAATTGCTTCAAGCCACTTGGTGAAATAATCGGTTGCTGTCAGAATCTAGCGATGCTGACCTGAAGATGATGGACAAATCTCACCAATAAATTCTAGCCCCCACTACTGGAATGGAGCCTAAACATAGATAGCCATCATGGGTAAAGGAACAATTTTTTTCTTACCATAGAAAATTTGACATTCATGGAAGGCAACAATCTTTTTGTAGACACCTTTGAACATAATAGGCTTGTAGTACCCTGATTTGAGAATATGATTTGTTGTAGCCATCCAATAATGATGACATACACAATCTCCTTTATGAAACTCCTCCATCACTTTTTCAGCCTCCTTTTCTAGCAAGCAATTCAAAAGAATACCACCAGTATCTTTCCAATATATATTTTTATCAATGATGCAGTACCTCAAAGAATTTAACTTCACAAACCTTGCTTTAAAATTTTTCAACTCAGCAGGTGATCTATGATGATGTAATACAAAAGCAATGTCTTTGTACCAGTCAGAAAGGATGTACTTCTCTTCAATGGGAATCAGCTCTTCATCTTCATCTGGTAATTTTGAAATTTCCGCAGTTAAATTCATATCAAGACAGTCAAAATTTGACTGTGCCATCATCTTTTCTATCCCCTGTCCTTTGAAAAATATTGTGGGTCTGATATCTATATCATATTACAACAAGTTAGCCATCCACTTCCCTCTCTTACCATCAGGATCAACTTGATTTAGGATGTCCTTCACAACAACATTACGAACAAAAGCTATGACATGAGAATGCAGAATGTAAATTTTGAAATATTTGATGGCCTTAATCCAGACATACACCTGCTTCTCTAAGATGTTGTACTTTAGCTTTGAATTAGCTAATGTCCTGCTAAAAAATGAGATGGGCTGCTTATTACCTTGTTGTCCTTTTTGCAGCAAAACTCCAGAAATTGTATTTTCTGATGCAAATGTAAAAACCAGAAATTCTTTTGTAAAATTTGGGCTAATCAAAATTGGTGTTTGAATTAGTGCCTTCTTGATATCCTCAAATGAGTTCTTTGCTTTCACTGTCAATTTGATGTCATCTCCTTTCTTTAGCATCTGTTTTATGTCCTTTACAATCTCGGCAAAATTAGGAATAAACCTCCTCACAAAATGTACCCTCCTAAGGAAAGACTGAATTTCCTTTCTTCTTCTACACAGATCCACTTTCTGAATTGCATTGACCCTGCTTGCATAAATCTTAAGCCCATCTTTAGAAATAATATCCCCAATTAACTTCCCTGAAGTCAGAGAAAAAATGATTTTAGTGGGACGGAGAGAAATTCCAAACCTTCTACACTTCAACGGAATCTTTTTTAGGCACTTCAAGTGATCTTCTTTTCTCCTTGAGAAAACTATTATGTCATCCAGATATACAACCACCAGCTTGTCCTTCTCTTTAACAAAAGCAATATCCATTTCTCTTTGAAAAGTGGCTCCTGCATTCATCAGACCAAAGGGCATTTTTGCATACATAAAAGTCCCCCATGATGATAGTAAAGGTAGTTTTCTCCTGATCATCTGGATGCACTAGAATCTGATTGTATCTTGAAAAACCATCTAGCATATACATTATTTTGGAACCAACAATGTTTTGTAGAATTTGGTCCATCTTGGGGAGAGGTTAATTGTATTTCACATAGGCTTTTTTCAAGTTTCTGAAGTCAATGGATATTCTTATTTCTCCACTCTTTATTTTGACTGGAACCAAGTTTGCAAGCCACTTTGATAATCTGATTGGAATAATAATTTTGGCATCAAAGAGTTTTTTTTATTTCCTTCTCATGTAGAGGTATGATAAGTGGATTGATCCTCCTCAACTTCTATTTGAAAGGCTTTTCATTTTCTTTAATAGGAATAGTGTGCTGAATGATAGTAGGATCATACTTTTTCAAATCAACATAACTCCATGCAAAAACATCTATGAACCTTTTCATCATCTCAATATATTTCTATCTTATGTCAACTAAAAGAAATTTTGAAAGCTTAATCATTTTTGGCATTACTAATTTACCAAGGTTACAACTCTCTACCTCTTCATCATCAGCTTGTATCCTAGGGGATTTGAACACATCATTCTTGTCAAAAAAAATTTCAAGGGGTATGAGACCTTTGGGTATAGATTTATTCTTTAGCTGTAACACTTCAAAATTTCTTTTTTTTTTAGCAAGCATGTTTTGTTAATCTACTTTTGTACTTTCAAACTCATCTTTCAGTTCTATAAATTTTTTAACTTGTTGGTCATCCTAAAAAACTTTCCAATGGATAATGTTGTCAGGGATAGCAGGTCTATGGAAAATTTCAACCTCATATTTTTCAGTGGAATGTGAAGGGATGATAAATAGACTTACAGAGACAACTAGGGAGTCAGCAACTGAGTTTTGGTCCTAGTCTTCACAATAAATGAATATTCTTGAAAATTCTCTAACATCTCCATGATAAAATTTATGTATGCCCTCATTCTCACATTCTTAGTTTGATATACACCCTCAACTTGCTTAATAACTAATTCAGAATCTCCACAAACAAAAATATTTTGGGCAGCCATTCTTTTCAAAATTTCTAAACCTAAAAATAAAGATTCATACTCAGCCATGTTATTTGTGCAATCAAAGTTCATTTTGTAAGAAAAAAACTTACTTTCATCCTTTGGAGTTGTGATCCAAATTCCTGCTCTAGCCACATCTCTTCCTCTATTTCATCAAAGTGTAACAACCATTAACCTTTTTCCTTATCCTCACTTATTTGCTGATTTCCTGTCTGTTGATTTTATGCTCTCTGAATTTCTGCTTGCTGATTTTCTGCTTTCTTTTCATCTTCTGCTTCATCAGTCAATTCATTGAAAAGGATAGCAGATCCTAATTCAATATCAACAACATATATTGTAAAATTTTTTCCTTACTACTTAGCATGTAAGACATCCTTGTTTTTCTATATAGTCTTCTTTTCTCACCAAAAACATGAATGGTGGCATAAGTTAGGTCCATCTGCATGGTGCATTTGATATTTGTTTCCCATGACCTTGATAACAACATGCCAAACTTAGGTGGAATGTCTGCTACTACAATGCCCATTACCATTTTTTTGGTAGGGACTTCTGTGAGACCAACAACAACATATTTTATTAAACCAATGCACTGAACTCTTTTTGAATCAAAGGAAAACAAATCCTTATATGGTCTAGTAATTTCCAACCCTATCCTTTCCATGATCACTTTGGGCATGAGATTGTGAGAGGCCCCTAAATCCAACATGGCGTTATGTCATGAATGCTAAGGCTAAGATAAAAAAGAGGCACCTCTTCATTCTACTCATCCTCTAATATTGGACTCAAGTATATGGTTGGGTGATCTTCTTGAATGTTTAGGATATCTATAGCCCCTGGTTGGGAATTCAGCATTTTAAAAATCTTACTTATGTATTCATTCACCTTAATAATGTCTCAAAAGGAACTGGGATTTTTATCTTGGAGATCTCACTCTCCAAACAAAAAAAAAAAAGCAGATTTTTTAGACCCTTTGATAGGAGGAGGAGGTGGTGGATATTTTCTAACCTCAGCAGCTTTGGGGGCATCTTTCTTGGGATGTGTTTTTCTTGCAGTAATTGGCACATTTCTGTTTCTGAGGTTCTATTGTTTCTGCATCTCAAATATTTCATGTTGGTATCCTTTAAGATAATCCGATGGTTCCTCACCCTTGTTTACATCTTGATATGACTCATCATGTTCTTCCTTAGTCAAAAACATTCTTGACATGTTTTCATCTAGGAAATAATTGAGTCTTCTTGTATTTCAGGTTGATCTTCTTCATCAACTAATTCTTACTAAAAAGGAGGCCTTACTTGAGGGTTAGGTGGATGATTTCCATTTTCTCTTGGTCTGTGCTAGTTTTAAGGTCTTTTGAACTGAGGATTTCTAAATTTAGGTTCATGTTGTGTAGGAGGAGCAGAGGGATTTCCAAGGGCAAGCCTATCCATTATTTTTTCCATTGTCTTCATCATGGAGTCAAATTTGTCCTCTGAGGTGGAAGGCTTATCTTATTCTTTCAACTTAGTCTTTCCCATCTTTGAATTTTTTGTTGCTATCATATTTACCTCCACCTTCACTGCATCATTTTGCGTTTCAACTAGTGAAGGGGATTCTCTTTCTCTGAGCAGTATAGAAAATTCATAATGAAGGGCTTCAAAATATCTCATTGAGCTACTTATGGAGGAGGCTTTAGATGGGCAGCAATGAAGTCATAAACTTTGTTTAATCTCTTTGAAAAATTTTAAACAGTTTCATCAACAGATCTCTTCAAACTATTATACTTAGTGAGGGCTTGCACAAGGCTGGTTCTATTTCCCCACATTCTCAAGAAGCTATCTTAAAATTCATTCCAATTATGTAGGCTTCCTGCAGAAAGGGCTTTGAACCACTTCCTAACTTCACCAGTAAAGCTCTAAGCAAACAATCTCATCCTGAAATCCTCATGGTCAACCTCCTCCCCCTCTATGAAGTCATTAAACTAGTCTACATGCTCTTCAGCTGTAATCTCCTCATTTCTTCCCCAAGTTTTGATTCTAGCAAAGTATTTTCTAGGAAGGTGTTGAAGCCCTGGAAATCGGGTCTACAACAAGGGGGATACCCACTCAGTTCGGACCTTGGTTAGCAGCTCCTTTTCTGTTTGGTATAGTGGGTCTGAATGGGGATAATGGGACCAGTTTCCCAATATGTGTGTGTGTGTGTTGAGAATTGATATTTCCTTTCTAAAAGTTCCTAAATGAAATGTTTTTATTTTAACTCTAATCTAATAACATGCAATTGTATTCTAATAAACAAAAATTTCTAATTCTACACTAACCCGGGATGTAATCTTTCCGTTATGCGGTCTAAAATTATTTCAAATAACAATTGATAATAAAGATCATTCAACTGTTATAAGAAAAGAATTCAATAGAGATAAACCACTTCGTATAAAAATTTAGATGAAACAATTGTGAAAAACATATCGCATAATAAGTTGCTCATATATTAAGCGTAAATAAATAGCTATCACCGTACAAAAGTGCCAAATGATAACTAAAGCATTCAAGCATCAATATATAAACAACTAAACATGAATATCACTTTAACACAAAGGTAGAAATAGTTAAGAGATAAAAGTACGATTTATAACTAGTTCTACTCATAAGCTTCAAGCAATAATGACTTATCTCTTCTTAATCCAACATCCACTAAGAGTAAAAAAGTGAAACATTAGTAGTAGATATTAAACACATATATCAATAAATCCCGTTCCATTCATTCATCAAAACCTCCTCGGAGGGTGCAAAAGTGCATGTTCTGAGGACAAGTTTTTCACAAATTTCAGGACCCTTCTCTAAATGCATGAGAAGGGTTTAAATACTACTAACTAAATCTAAAAATAATTTATTACAAAAATGTAGGATACGTTTTAAATGACCATCCTCATTTCAAGAAAAAATAAAGCAAAATTGATATTAACACTGAATCTAAAACTAAAACTAACAACTAACAATTTTTGAATCTGTTCTTTGAAATCGCAAGTGTTCAGCATTTGTTTGAGAAGAGTCAGCTAGCCGACTTCCAACTTTAACTGTCCTTTGAAAACGGAATCAGAAAGAGCTGGCGCCATCTTCTCGGCAGAATTAATGATACATTTGAGAGTCGTGCACTGTCTGTGTGGTTTTACCGAATATGCCCAGTAAGAATCCCAATTCAACTTAGTTAATATTTTAATTGATTCTGCCTTTTCTTGAGCCTTCTGTCTCCAGCTTGCCTGCAGTTGCTGTGCTTTCGGTAGATACCCTGGAGTGGTTTCTGAGATCAGATTTTTCTTGTGCAAATTTTCATTTATGTAGTCAATAACACTGTTTGCTGCTGTGGCTACTTCTTCTGCCGCTTGCTCTGCTTTCCTGATTTATGCATCCCAATTGTTAAAGAGCATTTCTTTGTGATTTTCATTTATTATTGGTGCACCTGCTCTTTTTCCCTCCTCTATTTCTTGCCAAGCCAAATATTCGGTAACTCTTTTATCAATTAAATCATAATCATGTCATAAGTCTATGACTTGATTAGTGATTTTATCGCTTACTTCGCAATAAGAGTTCCACTGTGATATTCTTTGACATAATATTTCCTGTTGCTGCAGTAGTTGATCATTTAAGGAAATGGATTCTGTGATGAATTTTGTAAGCTTAGGATCATCCTTATGCATCTCTTGCATAACCTATAATTGTTTTTCTCTTTCAAGCCAAACTGTTCTGATACCCTAACTGCATTTGTTGGAAGTCTTGCTGTAATTTTTCAAGTTGTTTTTGTGCTTTGTTGTTGGCGTTGGCTTGTTGCAGTTGTTGTTGCAAAACCTGTACTTGATCTTCTTTCTCATTCAGTAATTTCCATACCTCAGATGCTTTATCAATGGCCGCAGAGGCATATGCTCCTGTGATCTGAGATAATTTGGTGAGATTTTCAATGGAATCAGTGGTAGGATCTTGCCATAGGATGTCTAATTTCTTTGCATCATGAGAGAGCACATTTTCTAATTTCCTTTTCTTTCTTTGTCTTCTCAATATTGCCTTGTGTTTTGGAATATAAAATACATCAAGAGGAGGAATTCCCTCTATCTTGAGCATAAGTTCAGAGGGTGGGGTAATGGGAATATGTTCCATTTCTGAGACATTGCTAATTGTTCCTGTGATTATATCTTTTGTTGCCAGTACATTATTCACAGGTGTCTGTGTGTTTTTTCCTTCAATATTGATTAAATCATTGAATGTCTCTCAATATTTATCTGGCTCAGTTCTAACTAATGGTTGCTGTACGATGAGAGGGGGAAGATTTAGCTGTGGAGAGGTCAAAACATGTTGTTGTAGGAGCTCCTTTGACTGGGCAGTATCCCTTACTGACCCTTCACTTTTATCATGGTCATTTTCATACCTCTTAGAGTGTTTTGATGTTTCTCTCTTGCACTTAGATTTAGATCTGCCTGTGCCTAAACTTCCACTGAGACTAATATTGGGAGTTGTTTCCGTTAAGGGTTCCAAGCGTAATTTATCCAAAGGGATACTAGCTAACTTCCTTTCCCTGTATATCTTGAACTCTTGAAATTCTGCTGGAGGAAATCACATTTGGGCTGAATGTATAACTTCTTTAAGTGTACCTTTCTCTTGGAACATGTCATCAAAAAGATCATTTGCTTTAGAAAACACCTTTATTTTGACTGCAGTAGTGAAATTTTTAGCAATATCATAAGGGTCGAACAGTCTTCTTGGAAATTTGAACAAACGTAAACATGTTATGTTGTTTACTTCTTTGAATGCATGGCCTACATCAAATAATGAAAAGGCTCCATAGGCCACAGGAAATTGTGGCCAAATAGCCCTATTTTTGTCCTTCAAATCTTTATTCAAACCTCCTTCTCCGCAGGTATGATAAGCAATTTATCGTGCCATGAGTTTATCAGGAACATACAAAGGTAATACATGAGGGGAAGCGAGACTTCCAAATGCCTTGACATATGTAAAAAGTTCTTCTCCAAACCATCTTGTGGCAGGGAGTATATCTACCTCTGCTTCGAGAGAAAATCTTGGAGCGTCTTTATCATATAACATTTTGTACAGGGGCAACATAATTCCATAACAAATCTTGTAAAAATATGGAGTCAACTTGGAATCCCACAATTATTTATGATAAATATGAATGGGTAAGGGGTCTTGAGTCGTCCATTTCCAACCCATCAAAGGAAACTTGGAAATATAACAGATTGAATCCATCACATATGCAAATAAGTAAAAAGGGGGATAAATTCTCTGAGAAACAGTTATTTTAGACCTGTAATTCAAAATGGCTATGGCTAAGTTATCAGATAATATCTTAGCCCAATCCACAACAGTAGCATTAATAGCGACATTCAATAATGGTAGCCATTCAGATGAAAATTTATTAATGTCTGGCTTCCCAAAAAGCCTACAGAGCATAGCAACAGCAAAGCAATGCGAGGAGGTGAGAGAACCAGTACTATACATACCATGTTTGTCCTTTTTAAGTGGTTCATCCCTCCTTGACCAGTCCATGGTGCATTCTGCCAGATTTTCATTTTCTTTAGCAAACTTCTCCATGAACTGTTTGTTATAAGTCGCATATGGCTCTGGTAAATGATACATGAGTCTCAAATCTTGTGGAGTGAATGAGCCAATGAATTCTTGACCCTGAGTCTTAAACTATCTGTCTGTAATGTCAGTGCTGTCTAGTACCCATTTAACCATGTCCGTGTATGGAATAATTTTGGGCCTTGCCGCTATCCGGTGCAAGAACGAGCAAGCTAGCTCTGTAATAGACGCCTCAGAAGACCCATGTGAACCTGCAGTAGCTATAACCTCCATTACTCTGGGATTCTCTTCCTCAAGTAGACTGTACATGCCTTCCCAAGTAGTAATACCAGCATCTTTGTTACAGGTGGTGTCTGTATACAACGACATCATTTCTTTGTCTTCAGAACTCGGAGCCTTGTCTTTCTTTCCCATAATATCCTGAATACTACTTTGTATAGTTCTCTGTTCTTCATTCCTACAGTTTACAAATTAAGTGAGAAGAATGACAAGAAAAAGGTGACGAGAAAGCTTTTAAATGCCGAAGACATATAAAATATACCACCTTACGTGAAATGCTTCTTTGATCATAACAAAACCATATTTCATTAATGATTGACAACCCATTCATTGATTAACATTAAAGTGCATAAACAGGCCTTGATTTATGGAAAAATATTTTTTGTACAATGAGCCCTAAAGATCTGCGATAAGGCGATCTGCAATTTGCTTCTTAATATCACAAATCGCAGTATCACAGATTGCAATCTCGTGGAATCGCAATATCGCAATAATGCAATATCGCAAAATCGTTGTATCGCAATATATGACAATCATCTGTTAATGTTTTTTCCGCGAAATGCGATTTGCGATATGCACCATCGCATATCGGTGGTTTTGAGGTTTTGTAAGTGATATTTGAGGCATACGATGCGATGAATGTTTTTAGTGCGTAGTTTCGCATTGCGATCTCGCAATATTAGAATTCTGCTTGTAAGGAGGTATCCACTACCTTTTTGCGATGCGATATTCCTTTAAGGAATGATTTTTATTCTATCTTATCATAAAACTTAAGTTTTTTAGATTTTTCAAGGGGTATTCTTCTAATTCTATGATAATAAGTTTTATTGAAAAAAGGAAATACAAGCACTAATCGATTTTTAAATTTTTTGACTAAGGGCCCCCACTTATTTAGTATTAGTGATAATACTAAATAAGAAGGGGGGTTGTTGCTGGCCACAACAATTGGCGATTCACTTGGAAGAAACAGTTATCTCTGCTTTTCCTTTGAATTTTCTAAACTTCCAAGACAGAAAAATTTTCAGAAAATCAAAATTTATTATAGAAAGACAAAGTACATCATGCTTTTATCTATCAATGATATTTCATTTCTTCTATATTCAACTTTGATTATTTACTTCTTCAATCTAGTCCTTGTATCTACATCATTCATTACTTGGTTTATAAAGATAAAAACAAAGGCTTCTCTGTAAATCAGTTTTAAATATGCTCATTTGTCGTAGGTAGAGCCTCTGCTGCCAGCAGGCGTTTATAGCCTCGACAGGGTTACCTATTACCCAGCAATGATCCTGTGTCCTACTTAGAGAAATATACAATTTTCAAAGAGGAATCCATATTCACACTTATTTCTTTCATTTTCTTTTTTACCCTTAAATAACAATGTCTTGGTTTGGTAGCCAATTTATGACACTGTCATTCACTTGATTTATAACTTTGTTGAATAAGCTGGCTCGTGATGAGACCCCCTGTCTTTTGATTGCAATAATCTTGAGTCATTTCCCTATTGTGGTATGCAGTATTGGCAAAGTCAGCAAGCTATAATATCTATGATCATGATAATTCGGCTCGTGATGAGACCTCTTACTCTTAAAGTTAAAGTGTATCATTGGATTATTCCTTGAATGTTGTAAATTCCTAGGTGGGGAGGAAGTCATTATTTCCTTAATATAGCTCTGGACGACAATAGTAGAGTTTTTTGGAAAGAAATTTTCTACAGAGAATCTTCGTTTGTTATTGATACCTTTCATTGGACTGATATAAAACAATTTCTCACTAAAGGTCATTTTTTATCAAAATTTACAAAGTTGAAACTAGTATCATTTCTAGGCCTAAAGCCTTTAAATGTATCTTTCAATAATAATGATCAATTTTATAAAAGAATTCTATTTATACAAGTGAAAAAATAAAATCTAAAAGAGAATTTGTATCTTTTTCGTGAATTCCAAATGTAACTATTTACAACTAGTTTTATTATGAAAATAAAGAAAACTAATATACAAAATAGAAGAATGATCTCCTATGGAAAATATTTTTTGAGGATCTGTCCGTTAACAGGTAAAGACTTTCTTGTTCCTGTTAAATCCTGTAACATAAAAGTAGATGGACCTATGATTTCTGCGATTTGGAAAGGACCAAGCCACATTCGTTGAAATTTCATATGTTTTCCTTTTTCCTCATGAGACTTGTCCCATTTTAAAATAGATCTCCCATCCGAAAGTCCTTTCTGGATATCATGTTTGAATCAAAAGAAGCTTTTACTAATGCTTGGTGATGAGCATGAGTTATTTTGGCATGTTCTCGTTGCTCTTCTAGCTTAATTATTTCCATCTGCCTTAGTTGTAAGGAAGAAGTTGGTGCTTCCTCAATATATTGAACTAAGGCAAAAGAGGGAATTTCTAGATGAGTTGGAAGAACCACTTCTTTCCCATAAACTAAATTAAAGGGAGAAGTACCAACGGAGGCTTTCTCCATTATTTGATCTGCCCATAAAGCATATATTAAATACTTATGCCAATTTTTGTGATTTTGATCAATGGTTCGTTTAATGATTCTGATTAAGTTTTTATTTGTGTATTCAACTAACCCATTCCCCTATGGGTAATAATTGGCAAAGTATTTAAGTTTGAAACCCCTTTTGAGTGCAAATTCAATCATAGCATTACCAGAAAAATATGATGCATTATCAAACATTAAAGCAGAAGGTAAACCAAACTTGGTGATTATGAACTGATCTATGAACTCAATGATGTGCTCGGCATTATCTGTCTTGAGAGGAACTTCTTCTACCCATTTAGTAAAATAATCAGTTGCTGTAAGGATATACCTATGCTGTTTAGAAGAGTGAGGAACGATCTCACCTATTATGTCCAATCCCCATTGATCAAAAGGCTTCTCAATGTTGACTGGTTGCAGCGGCAATGATGGTTTCTTTTTTCTCCCAACATCGGTTTGAAAAACTTGACATTTCCTTACGTAGCTATGTGAGTCTTTGAATAGTGTAGGCCAGTAATAGCCTACGCGGAGGATTTTATGTGCAGTAGCATCTCCAGCATAATGTCCGCTTGCTGGCCCATCGTGGAGTTCCTGCAAGACTTTTTCAGCTTCAGATTTCTCAAGACATATAAGGAGAACAGAATCATAATTCATTCTAAAAAAAACATCATTCACAAGCTGATATTTCTTAGCCTTCAACCTTAGAGCTCTTTTCTTGGTGTAATTGAGATTTGGAGGAGCATATCCATTCTTTAAATAAAATATGATATCAACATATAATGATTCAACATCGTTTAGGCTTACTTCATACATTTGTATCTTTGCAGATGGTATTTCGGAAATAAGCGATGCTCCAGCTAGCATTTTTCAAAAGCCGTGACCTCTTACAATGCTCACTGGTTTGATTTCTACGTCATATTCTTGTAAGGCAGTAACCCAATTGGCTCTTTTCTCACCCACATCTTTCTGTACTAGGAGATTTCTTACCGCTGGAAACTGTACTATGATTTTTGTATGGGTTTTAAGTAGAAAGGGTCCGAAATATTTAATTTCTTTGAAAACAGCATAAGCTTGTTTCTCTACATCTGAACTGAAGAAATCAATTGGGGCTTCTGCCTTATCTTGATTTGTTTGAGTGAGTATCGCAACATATGATTTATCAGAGGCAAATGTATATAAAATAAAAGGATCAGAAAATTTTGGAGTTTCTAAAGATGGAGCGTTAACAATTACTTGTTTGATCAGATTGAATGCCTCATATTCATCTTGGCCCCATTTTAAGTTTGAGTTATTTTTAATCATTTCTTGTAAAGGAGACACAATTCTTGAAAACTCTAGCACAAATCTCTTTACAAAATTAATCTGGCCAAGGAAAGATTCCATAGCTTTCTTGTTATGAGGTAGGGATATTTCGGAAATCTCCTTGATTCTGTCATGATCAATATGAATTCCAGATTTTGATACTATGAATCCAAGAAGTTTTCCTTCACTTAATGCAAAAAAATATTTTTTTGGGTTAAGTGAAATTCCATACCTTTGACAACGTTGAAAGATCTGTTTTAAATCTCTAAGATGATTTCTTCGTTTCTTGGAATATACAGTTATATCATCCAAGTAAATTACCACTGATTTGTTAACTAATCCCTTGAATGAGATGTCCATGGCTCTCTGAAATATGGCACCAGCGTTGATCAGACCAAATGGCATCTTTTGATATGCATAAGTGCCCCATTTGGTTCTGAATGTGGTTTTCAATTGATCATCGGGATGGACCAACACTTGGTTGTAACCAGAGAAACCATCTAAGAAGGACATTAATTCTGATCCTGCGACTGCCTGCAATATTTGCTCCATGGGAGGCAAAGGAAATTATCTTTTTGGTAGGATTTGTTAATATTTCGAAAGTCAATACAAATTCTAATGTCTCCTTTCTTCTTTCTAACGAGAACCATATTGGAAACACATTTAAAATGTCGAACGGGAAAAATGATTTTGGCTTTCAATAACTTATTGAGTTCAGTTTTGATCTGGTTTTCTAAATTGGGATGGATCTTTCTCAGCTTATGTTGGACAGGTTTTTGATTGTTTATCATTGGGATAGTATGTTGGATGATAGAAGTGTCATAAGTTTTGAGTTCATCGTAGTTCCAAGAAAAGACAATTTTGTATTGTTTCAAAAGACGAACATACGCTAATTTTTCTTCAGGAGCTAGGCCAAGGCCTAGGTTGATATTATGTGGTTTGGTATCAGTTCCTAGATTTACTAATTCATAGTTCAAATTTGAACTATGTAGTTTTGAATTGGTAGATATTTTGAATCGATCTTTCAAATCATAAAGGTCTTCTAACTTGACTACTGAATTTTTCATAGCAATATTAGTGCTATCTTGTTGCAATTGTCTATCATGTTGGTCCTCATTTATTTGATTGGTGTAAGATACTTTAGATGTGAGGAAGCTTACAATATTAGGATCATCGTTGAAAATCCTCCAATTGGTAATGTTATCAGGAATCGAGGGTCTAAAGATTAATTCGATTGAAAATCGATCAGGGCTATAGTCTTCTGAAGGAATGAGTTTGGAAGCTACGTTAGCTAGGAGGTCTACACTAGAATTCTGGAGTCTGGGGATTGTTCAAATATTAAATGATATAAAGTTTTCAGTCAGATCTTGAACTAAAGATTGATAATGCTTTAAATGACCTGATAAACAATATATAGTATTGCGTACCTGTCTGATTACAATTTCAGAATCTCCAAAAACTTGTAGATATTTGATGTCTAATCTGATTGCTTTGTATAATCCTTGGACTAAAGCTTTGTATTCTACGGTATTATTGGTGCAATCAAATTTGAGTCTGCAAGTTAGCATAGCTTTGTTTCCCTCTGGATTGATTAACACGCATCCTGCTCCTGCTCCTTCATTAGACTTAGAACTGTCAAAAAATAACTTCCAAAATAAAGATTTATTTATAGGAGCATCTACAAAATTAATACATTTAGAACTATCTGTTTGAGAAAAAATTTCTATTTGAGATAAAACAAAATGTTCTAAGTAAGGTGAAGTGTGAGCATTAAAATTTCCTAATAAAGAATCAACTGAGTAGTTGCCAATGATATTATTGTTGTATGCTACCGGTTCATTTTCTCCTTCTAGTTCTGTTACTATGTATTTCTGATGTTTTTCTCGCTGAACCTTTATTCGATTTGGTTTACCATTGTAAGGGAGCCACATGTGCGACCAATTAGTTGCAAAGTATCCATGAATTTTTTCTGACCAATCTCTGCTAAGAATTAAGCCATAAAATTCTGGAATATATGCAACTAAAATGTCGATAACTTGACATACCTTTGGATTAGATGACAGCCTTATGGTAACCTGATTTAACTCGCCAATCACTTCATCTTGCAATCGATCTAGCTGAACTATGCGCACAATAGATTTTTGCGGTTGAATGTTTAACTTTGCACATATTGATTTTGGTAAAATATTAGATGAAGCGCTAGAATCCACTAAGCAATTATGCAATTTTTTATTGAAAACTTCATAAGTAAGAAGAAATGGGGGAGTATGAGATGTCGACCTTCCTCCAATTAAAGTGATATTTTCTAGATCAACTTTACTAATCACATTAGTTGGAGGTCTTCCCATTTCATGGGAAGCTTGAGAGATTATAGGGGCGGGAAAAGGTTTTTCTGGTACAGCATGTAATTCTTTCAAAAGTACCTTTTGCTGGTGTTTTAACTTGCTCAATTCATAAAAAGTGATGTTAGCCCTAGTCTTCTTCATGTCTTCTATGATATTATATTCCATTTCATCCGAAACGATCAGCGTTTTTGATGGAGTTGATGAATCTGGCTGGACTGGGCTGGTTTAAGTCGCTTTAGATGTCGTTTTCTTGGCTGCGACTTTATCTTTAGTCATTGAGCTTATGCTCTTTGGCTTATGAGTAGGTTGAGGAGGATCAAGTTGATTTCTACTTCGAGTGCTCACTGGGGATACCTATTGATCTTCTTCATCTGGGAGGATGAAATCCCACATACCTTGTACCTCTACAACTTCTTCTTCATCGGTAATTTCTTCAGTAGCAATCTCCTCTTCTTCTTCTTCTGATTCAGCACTTGTGATAGCATTTGGCGGCTTTGAATCGGTCAAAGGGTTTCTTCTATAAGGTTTTTATGGCTTTTTAGAAGATGTTTCTGCCACTTGTTTCTTAATGTCAATCATTTCATTGGACATGGTTTTCAGAACTTTCTGCAATCCTTCTAAATCGAATGGATCTTTCGATTGTTTTTTCTTGGGGTCTTCCTTAAAAGTAACCTTCTTGGATTTTCATTCCTCTATTGCGTTTTTCTTTTCTAGGGCTATGATACATTTCTCTACTGCTATTTCTTCCTTCATATTGTCAGCTAAATTTGTTTTGTTAGCCCTATCAACGAAGATTTCTATGTTTGATGGTAAAGAAGAGATGTACCATTCACTTCACACTTCTTCACTAGGCTTGGAAGCAGTAGGAATTTTTTTTAACAGTTTATTGAAACGTGAATTAAAATCCTTGATAGGTTCTTTTAACTCAGCCCTAAGGTTAGACAGGTCATTGATCAGTGTTGTTCTATACTTGTCATCACCGAAATTAGTCAAAAATTGATCTTGGAAGATATCCCAACTAGTGATAGATCCAGACGGTAATGAGAAATACCATGATCTGGCTACTCCTTGTAGAGTATAGGGAAAAAGTCAGACAAAAACGTCTTCATTGGTAACTCCATTGAGATTTATGGACAACATAAAGTTATTTATATGATCTTCCGCTAGCATGTCTTCTTTAGGATTAAACTTAGGCAACCATTTTTCAGGATGGGCCGGTATTTGACTAAAGGGCGCAGGAATTAAGACCGCCCCTGGATTATTCCATGGATATTGGGCCATCGCTGAGCTACCAATAGAAGAAAGCACAAAAGATGATCCTTGCGGTTGAGAACATGAGGATATTACTATTCCAGATGTTTGAGAAGGAGATGTGGAAGTTCCAGTGGATTGACGGACAATAATCTGAAGTGGAGGGGTGGATGGTTGACTTCGCGGTGAAGAGGTTGAGATGGATGATGATGATGAAAGAGTCTCACTATTAGACCCTTTAGGTGATTTTCTTGCTCTCTTCCTTGTAGGTATAGGTAACTCGATTGGTTGAACACCAAAATTTTCACTCTGTAATCTAGTGAGAGGATGAGCAGGGTTATATTGCGAAGTCACACTGCCTTAAGATTTATCAGATCTTTGAGGTGATATTGAAAAGCGTTGAAGTTTATGAATCAAAGATTCAAATTCAGGAGGTTCAATAGCAAATTCTTCTCAAAATTCAGGGTTTGTGGCAGTGGTTGCTATTCTTTCAACTTCTGGCTCTGGATTTAAAGATTCTAAGTGCGATGGGGAAGTCGGGGGAGATGGTGAGGGCAATTTACTCTCATAATGGTATTTAGATTTTGAATTACTTTCCATTCATAGTTCGGGGCCCTACTTTTAGCACCAAATATGTTGAAGCCCCGAAAATCGGGTCGACAACAAGGGGGACACCCACCCGGTCCGAACCTTGGTTAGCAGCTCCTTTTCCGTTTGGTATAGTGGGTCCGACTGGGGATAATGGGACCAGTTTCCAAATATGTGTGTGTGTTTTTGTGTGTTGAGAATTGATATTTCCTTTCTAAAAGTTCCTAAATGAAATGCTTTTATTTTAACTCTAATCTAATAACATGCAATTATATTCTAATAAACAGAAATTTCTAATTCTACACTAACCCGAGATGTAATATTTCTGTTATGCGATCTAAAATGATTTCAAATAACAATTGATAATAAATATCATTCAACTGTTATAAGAAAATAATTCAATAGAGATAAACCACTTCATATAAAAAGTTAGACGAAACAATTGTGAAAAACATATCGCATAATAAGTTGCTCATATATTAAGCGTAAATAAATAGCTATCATCGTACAAAAGTGCCAAATGATAACTCAAGCATTAAAGCATCAATATATAAACAACTGAACATGAATATCACTTTAACACAAAGGTAGAAATAGTTAAGAGATAAAAGTACCATTTATAACTAGTTCTACTCATGAGGTTCAAGTAATAATGACTTATCTCTTCTTAATCCAACATCCACTAAGAGTACAAAAGTGCAACATCAGTAGTAGGTATTAAATGCAGATATCAATAAATCATGTTCCATTCATTCATCAAAACCTCCTCAGAGGGTGCAAAAGTGCATGTTCTAAGGACAATTTTTTGACAAATTTCAGGACCCTTCTCTAAATGCATGAGAAGGGTTTAAATACTACTAACTAAATCTAAAAATAATTTATTACAAAAATGTAGGATACATTTTAAATGACCATCCTAATTTCAGGAAAAAATAAAGCAAAACTGATATTAACAATGAATCTAAAACTAAAACTAACAGCTAATTATTTGTGAATCTGTTCTTTGAAATCGCAAGCATTCAACATGTGTTTGAGAAGATTCGGCTGGCCGACTTCCAACTTTAATTGTCCTGTGAAAATGGAATCGGCAAGAGCTGGCGCCATCTTCTCGAAATAATTAATGATACATTTGAGAGTCATGCACTGGCTGTGTGGTTTTACCAAATATGCCCAGTAAGAATCCCAATTCAACTTAGTTAATCTTTTAATTGATTCTGCCTTTCCTTGAGCCTTCTATCTCCAGCCTGTCTGTAGTTGCTGTGCTTTCGGTAGATACCCTGGAGTAGTTTCTGAGATCATATTTTCCTTGTGCAAATTTTCATTTATGCAGTCAATAACACTGTTTGCTGCTGTGGCTGCTTCTTCTGCCGCTTGCTCTGCTTTCCTGATTTGTGCATCCCAATTGTTAAAGAGCATTTCTTTGTGATTGTCATTGATTATTGGTGCACCTGCTCTTTTTCCCTCCCCTGTTTCTTGCCAAGCCAAATATTCGGTAACTCTTTTATCAATTAAATCATAATCATGTCATAAGTATATGACTTGATTAGTGATTTTATCGCTTATTTCACAATAAGAGTTCCACTGTGATATTCTTTGACATAATATTTCCTATTGCTGCAGTAGTTGATCATTTAAGGAAATGGATTCTGTGATGAATTCTGTAAGCTTAGGATCATCCTTATGCATCTATTGCATATCTTGTAACTGTTTTTCTCTTTCACCCAAACTGTTCTGGTACCCTACCTGCATTTGTTGGAAGTCCTGCTGTAATTTTTCAAGCTGTTTATGTGCTGCGTTGTTGGCATTGGCTTGTTGCAGTTTTTGTTGCAAAACCTGTACTTGATCTTCTTTCTCATTCAGTAATTGCCATACCTCAGATGCTTTATCAATGGCCGCAGAGGCATATGCTCCTGTGATCTGAGATAATTTGGTGAGATTCTCAATGGAATCAGTGGTAGGATCTTGCCATAGGATGTCTAATTGCTCTGCATCATGAGAGAGCACATTTTCTAATTTCCTTTTCTTTCTTTGTCTTCTCACTATTGCCTTGTGTTGTGGACTATAAAATACATCAAGAGGATAAATTTCCTCTATCTTGAGCATAAGTTCAGAGGGTGGGGTAATGGGAATATGTTCCCTTTCTGAGACATTGCTAATTGTTCTTGTGATTATATCTTTTGTTGCCTGTACATTACTCATAGGTGTCTGTATGTTCTGCCATTCAATATTGATTAAATCATTGAATGTCTCCCATTATTTATCTAGCTCAGTTCTGACTGATGGTTGTTGTACGATGAGAGGGGGAAGATATAGCTGTGGAGAGGTCAAAACCTGTTGCTGTAGGAGCTCCTTTGACTGGGCAGTATCCCTTACTGACCCTTCACTTTTATCATGGTCATTTTCAGACCTCTTAGAGTGTTCTAAAGTTTCTCTCCCGGACTTAGATTTAGATCTGCGTATGCCTGAACTTCCACTGAGACTAATACTGGGAGTTGTTTCCCTTAAGGGTTCCAAGCGTAATTTATCCAAAGGGATACTAGCTAACTTCCTTTCCCTGTATATCTTGAACTCTTGAAATTATGCTGGAGGAAATCGCATTTGGGCCGAATGTAGAAATTCTTTAAGTGTACCTTTCTCTTGGAACATGTCATCAAAAAGATGATGTTATTTAGAAAACACCTTTATTTTGACTGCAGTAGTGAAATTTTTAGCAATATCATAAGGGTCGAACGGTCTTCTTGGAAATTTGAACAAACGTAAACATGTTATGTTGTTTACTTCTTTGAATGCATGGCCTACATCAAATAATGAAAAGGCTCCACAGGCCACAGGAAATTGTGGCCAAATAGCCTTCTTGTTGTCCTTAAAATCTTTAGTCAAACCTCCTTCTCCACAGGTTTGATAAGCAATTTCTCATGCCATGAGTTTATCAAGAACATACAAAGGTAAGACATGAGGGGAAGTGAGACTTCCAAATACCCTGACATATGTAAACAGTTCTTCTCCAAACCATCTCGCGACAGGGAGTATATCTACCTCTGCTTCGGGAGAAAATCTTGGACCGTCTTTATCATATAACATTTTGTACAGGGGCAACATAATTCCATGACAAATCTTGTAAAAATACGGAGTGAACTTGGAATCCCACAATTCTTTATGATAAATATGAATGGGTAAGGGGTCTTGAGTCGTCCATTTCCAACCCATCAAAGGAAACTTGGAAATATAACAGATTGAATCCATCACATATGCAAATAAGTAAAAAGGGGGATAAATTATCTGAGAAACAGTTCTTTTAGACCGGTAATTCAAAATGGCTATGGATAAGTTATCAGATAATATCTTAGCCCAATCCACAACAGTAGAATTAACAGCAGCATTCAATAATGGTAGCCATTCAGATGAAAATTTATTAATGTCTAGCTTCCCAAAAAGCCTATAGAGCATAGCAGCAGCAAAGCAATACGGAGAGGTGAGAGAACCAGTACTATAAATACCATGTTTGTCCTTTTTAAATGGTTCGTCCCTCCTTGACCAGTCCTTGGTGCATTCTACCAGATTTTCATTTTCTTTAGCAAACTTCTCCATGAACTATTTTTTATAAGTCGCCTGTGGCTCTGGTAAATGATACATGAGTCTCAAATCTTGTGGAGTGAATGAGCCAATGATTTCTTGACCCTGAGTCTTAAACTGTCTATTTTTAATGTCAGTGTTATCCAGTACCCATTTAACCATGTCCGTGTATGGAAGAATTTTGGGCCTCGCCACTATCCGCTGCAAGAATGAGCAAGCTAGCTCTGTAATAGACGCCTCAGAAGACCCATGTGAACCTGCAGTAGCTGTAACCTCCATTACTCTGGGATTCTCTTCCTCAAGTAGACTATACATGCCTTCCCAAGTAGTAATACCAGCATCTTTGTTACAGGTAGTGTCTGTATACAAGGGCGTCATTTATTTGTCTTCAGAACTCAGAGCCTTGTCTTTCTTTCCCATAATATCCTGAATAATGCTTTGTATAGTTCTATGTTCTTCGTTCCTGCAGTTTACAAATGAAGTGAGAATAATGACAAGAAAAAGGTGACGAGAAAGCTTTTAAATGCCGAAGACATATAAAATATACCACCTTACGTGAAATGCTTGTTTGATCATAACAAAACCATATTTCATTAATGATTGACAACCAATTCATTGATTAACATTAAAGCACATAACCAGGCCTCAATTTATGGAAAAATATTTTTCGTACAATGAGCCCTAAAGATCTGCGATAAGGCGATCTACGATTTTCTTCGCAATATCGTAGATCGCAGTATCGTAGATTGCAATCTTGTGGAATTGCAATATCGCAATACCGCAATATCGCAAAATCACTGTATCACAATATATGACAATCATCCGTTAATGTTTTTTCTACGAAATGCGATTTTCAATATGCACCATCACATATCGGCGGTTTTGAGGTTTTGTAAGTGATATTTGAGGCATGCGATGCGATGAATGTTTTTAGTGTGTAGTTTCGCATTGCGATCTCGCAATCTTAGAATTCCGCTTGTAAGGAGGTATCCATTACCTTTTTGCGATGCGATATTCCTTTATGGAATGATTTTTATTCTATCTTATCATAAAACTTAAGTTTTTTAGATTTTTCAAGGGGTATTCTCCTAAGTATATGATAATAAGTTTTATTGAAAAAAGGAAATACAAGCACTAATCGATTTTTAAATTTTTTGACTAAGGGACCCCACTTATTTAGTATTAGTGATAATACTAAATAAGAAGAGGGGTTGTTGCTGGCCACAACAGAAGGGTATTAAGGACAGCTGGAAGAACAAGAGGGGCATACCTAGCAGGTGCAGCAGGTGGAGGTGGCACATTTCTTGCCATGATGACTGGAACTGTGGTAGTTTTAGGGACAACAACAGTAGAGGAAAAGGAACTGTTAGGAGGAGGTTTGGTTAGTATTTGTTGTCCAGTCACAATTGAACCCCAATCAGGAAGAGGGACACCAAATTTAATCCTTAATAATATTTCAAATGGGTCTAGTTCCATCAGCCTATCTAAAGATTATTTCTTTAACAATAATTCAGAAGTGACTGCTTCCCAAAACTCTTCTTTATCTTTTTGTGTCACTAAGGCTGACGTATCAATACCTCTTCTATGTAGATCTAAGACAATTTCAGTCAATTCTTTTTCATTTTCAAACCTAAACAAGACATCCTAAATTTTATCATCAAACTTTTTATCTTCAAGACTTCTTAAAACTTCTGAGGACAAGGATTTTGTATGTAATGGAGTACTTGATATTACAGAATGCCATGAATGCCTCTAGAGATTGTATTTGGATTGTTCACAATTGTAGGTGGATCTAGGTCAGGATTACTCCTTTTGTATCTCCTTTTCGAAGCCACCTTTGATCATATGAATTTTGAATTGAATCACCAAGGTAGTTGCAGTCTTGAATAGATTCTTGTATCCTACTACCTTTAAAAGTTAAAATTCAAAATTTTTGGGAAAAGTATATGTTCAGGCTCCCAGAAGACACATCAAAAATGTTATCACAAAATTTCACTTGATTGGTTGCTGATTAGATAGGTCTATGTAACTGTTTCAAACCAACTTTTGACTGAAGCTTACCCTCTTCAGTCTGAGAGGGCTCTCTCAAAGGGGTTTATGATATTATATAATGATGAAGCTAGATGGATAACTCTATTTACAAAATAACTTGTTTTTTATGTATGTTGGTTGAAAAGAGTACAGGTATGAAATCGTTTGGCTTATGGAGTCAACAACTCAGTAGATTTAGTGGCAAGGTTTCTTGACATGGAAGTTGAGGCAGATAAGAGTTTTTAACTAAGGAAAATCACACATAGATCATAGGGAAACACGGTCATTTCATCAATAAAGGAAGTTAGAGCATAAAGATATGAATTCGGAGTAATAAATATGAAATATACTGCATGTGGTACACATAAAAATATAGATCATAAAGACATTAAAAAATCCATGAAAATCTTAGGTATGTGAAGAAAGAAGTCCTATGTATTACTGATATCAGTCAAATTACATATAGCAACAATAGTGCAAAAAATCCCTAACCCTTTACAACTTCGATAATATGCCTTTAAATAGGCCCTCTTACATCAGAGATTATCTTCCTCATGGTTAGATTCATCAAAATCTTCCTATGGCACCTTACATAATAGAAAAACATGTCTTTTAATCAGAAAATGACAACTACACTCTAAACAAGACCTTTTCCTAATAGGACTCAAACTCATAATTATTACATCAAACTACCTTATCTTTTAAAACAGTTACATATCTGAAAACTAAGCCTCACATGTTCCAATAGGGTATGAAATAGCTCATCACTACTTGACATCTTAAATATCCTCCTCAACATATGAAACCAAACCCTATTATTCAGGAAAACATGACCCTATCTTCAACGAAAATTTCAGCTGATGAGTTGTCTTCATTGCATGGTCTTCAAGTTATAGATGTTTGGTGGAAATTTCCATTGACCTATTAGATGTGTCCATCTGTCCAAAACTGATTTTAAGCTCCTCAAAATCCTTCCAAAATAACTTGCTACTAAAACAAGGCAGTTTCGTAGCATGCTTTAAATGAATTTTGCACTCAAAATTTCTGCTTCTTTGCTTTTGCATGGTGTCCATCATGACATGACACCTATTCATTACCATTATACCCTCTTGAAATCTACAAAAATTGGTTTTAAAGGAAACAAAGATACATAAATTTTCGTAGTGTTTTCCTGGCTTCAAGCCTAGGAAATTCTACGAAACCGTGAAAAACTTTGAAATTTCCAGATTTTGACCCTGCCTAAAAAAAGTAACCTCCACCTGTAGAAATTTGGTCTTAAACATTCCATTAACCTCTCAAAACATAATAAAACTCAACTTAAGAGCCTTGAGGTGTTTCCTCTTCATTAATGATAAGTTGAGCTATGGGTTCCTCCACTATAGTCATCTTTAAGCCCTTCTTCTCTAGCTCCTCATGAATCAATTCTAACTGCTCTTGGAGGTCTTAGACTTGGTCCTTCAGCTTTCTGTTCCTATATTTCAAGTGCAAGTTCATTCTTCTGATATGCTTCACCTCTCTTCTCAATGGTTGAGTCCATTTGATCAATTTTTGTGTGTTATCTAAGATTTTTGACACACTATCAACCTACTCTTCCCAAAATTCTTTCATTTTCTCAAACTGCACCTTCTGAATATTATGTTTCCTTCCATATTTCTTCAAGACTAATATTTCATGATTTTTTGAATTCAACTGCTCCCCAAGGACCTAAATCTCTATTTTTTCAATGATTTTCTCCTTTCCTTTCCTTTGCTTGATGACTGGATCTTATTTTGCAGGTGATGATAGGTCAATGGTACTTGGTGTTGGCTGGATAGTTTCAGTGATCTTCTGAGCTTCCTTATTGCTTTCCAAGACCTTTATATCATGCGTTGTCATCGATTTCCTAGCCTGAAACATGAAAACTTCATCCTCACCTTCAATTTCTAGCTTCTTGTCTGATTTGTCTTTCTTGAGTTTCTTTCCTCCCTCATCTATATCTTCAACTTGGCCTATGGGGGTTTCCTCAATATCAATAACATGCAGAATGTCTTCTAAATTTCCCTTAGCCATATTTTGGCTTCTTGTAATCCTTTTGCTGCCATGTTTACTCACAATTGATTATTGTTTTGCAGGTGTGCTCACAATTGGATTTTGTTTTGCAAGTGAAAAAACAAGTGAATCAACATTCTGCAATGCCTCTGTTACCATAATTACTAGTTCACTTTGATCTGCTATTAAAGGCTCACTTTGCTCTACCACTAAAGGTGATGGTATACCTCTTGGTTTAGGAGTTATTTTAGGGGTAATGGCATCTACTTCAAAACCACTGACAAACAGAAAAGAAGACCAGGCTCTACCTAGTCTTTTTAACTCCTCTAAAACCAGCAACTTTATTAAACCATGATGAAAGAGTGAGGTTTCATTTCCTTCAGATTTAGCTTGAAATTTATCTACCATTTTTACTAAGCTTATATATAATTAAAAAGGTAGATCAAGAGATTTCCTACAAAAAAATGTAGCAAAATTCTGAAGTGGTAAGAATAAACCATATGATACCTCCCTTCACAAGTGAAGTACTTCTGAATGATAAGCAGTAGCTTTGAGAAATTGTCTTTCATGTAGCTCCTTGGAATGGCATTTACAAGGTCAATCTCACTATGTTCTGGCTTGATAAATTCTTTACAATCCTTCATGTTGAATTTGGAACCTTTGAACCATTGTTCACCTCCTCTTGGAATTCCTATTTCTTTTGCAATAATCTTTGGTGTTATATTGAGGTTCAAAATTCCCACCTTACCAATTTTCCCATTGAAATTGAAGGCAAAATCCTTATAAACATGCGCATGGCATCCTTGGAATCTTTGGTAAAGCTGAAAACACCATGTTCTTCTGAAAACTTATGAAGCTGTTGGGTCTTCATTTATCAAGTTCATGTAAGATGGCTCATATCTGAGACAGGTGCCACCTTTGTTGGTCTTCCTCTTTGAAGCCATGGTACTTTTATGTTTTCTCTAACTCGCTTGATCAGTGATACCTGCAAACTTTTGAAAATGCCAGGCACAACTTGGGCTTAGTGAAATAGCTCTCCAGAGCTCAATAACATGCAAAGAGGGAGTGGAGAATGACAAATGACTCAATTGAGAAAGATTTTAAAATTTCGATGACAAGTCATGGCATAATCATGACTCATACAACCTTAAAATAGTAATAATGACTTCAGTCATGACCCTTGTACATTGATTTAACTCTAACTGACTCAAATGACATCTAGCCTAACACCTTCAATCATTGACTGACACCTAGCACTTGTTTTGAAAAGACGGAAAGGAATACCACTTTTCGTAAAGAACTTAATGTATTTGCAGGCAGTTTCGCTACGAAAGTATTAACAGTTTCGTAGCGAAAAGTGCATTTTTCTGTGTAATTCGCTACGAAAGTAGGAAATCTTGGCTAAAATGACGCTTTCAGAGTTGTAAGCTTGGGAAATGAAATATTTCAGGAAATAATGACTGATGTGATATGAAAAGACTTGAATGGGGGTTGGTTTGTACCTTAGGATAAGCTAATAAGAAAAATTTTAAATTTTCCTTTACCAGGTAATGAAAAATGAATTCTATGACCATACTTTTGAGACATGAACCTCCAAGACTATGTCAAATGATGTATCACTTTTTTCTAAGTGATAACAGGTTTTTTATGGAGATAGTAAGATTACATGTTCTTAAAAGTGGAAAATCGTACAGCAAAAAAAGACATTAATTAATGTCAGGAAAACAGATTTATAGGGCTGGAAGACATTACAGTATCTAGAAAGTATTTAAAAATCTCTAAGGTATGAGGAAAATCAAATTTGAACTAGTCCTAAATGCTCTTTGCGTGCATAATCCTTTGTGAAGAGCACCTTCTACATGCCTTTTTTCCTGATATGCGCACAATTCTGGGAGTGGTGAAATGTCACTATCTGGGATCACACAAAGAAAAGGACAAGTGATTCCTTACTTGAATCCACCTAAGGACAACCACCAATGCCTCCTTAGACACTGTGAGCACACAATGGAATATTTGGAGCACACAAAGGAATCATACCCCTCTCTGGAGTCACCATCCTCCATGAACCAAGAGAGGGAATGGAAGATTTTAAATCTCCTATATAAGGCCATCATGAGATGAAGAATTTGTGAACACATTGTTATGCTAGCCAGAATTGCCCAAGAAATACCAGCGATGTGTGAACTAGAGCTGAAGATAGAGGGGACTAAATTTTTGGCCATCCAACAATTTCAGTCCAACACAGTAGAGAGAGAGAGGGAGACTACACCGAGGTAAGCTTGGAATAAAAACATCCTTGCATCGGGACCTGGAACCACTTTTTAGGGGCCCTTTGGCAAGAGGGTAAAGTTTCACTCTTATTACTACCAGCGCTCAATAAGAGGGGCCTAGAGCCACCGCTCGTATTATTGCTGTCGTTTGACTCTTTTCAGAGCTCCTGTTTATTTGTTTTTAGTTTTTTAGTTTAGTTTTTAGTTTATATATGCATGATATTTATCTATATAGTATGCTTATAATTCTAGCTTGTTCCACTAACTTGGTTGAATCCACTTCTTTTTCTCCCTATTATCAATAACTTAAGTTGGCGTGATTTTGTACATGCATGCACCAAACACACCCCAATTGGATTGGTGACTCCACTAATGTTTATTACCAAGTTTATGTTGTTGTTCCTTTTTTGCAAAGACCTTTGTCTGTGTAGTGGAGTGGATCTGAATTTACCCTAATATCTCTTGTAGTCCCTAGTTCATCCCGAGTGACAGACTGAATCAGAACAACTCCAAAAAAAAATATTGCTGGAATTTGCATGCGTTTTCTCCTCATGGATGCACAGGGCGTGCTTTCAGAGTTGACCCGCGTGCAGACAACGCACAAAATAAAGAATGAGAATTTTCTCCTTATTTTTGTATTTTCTTTCTTGTAAAGTGCTTGGCAGGCCCTAATGCACCTGCTAGCACTAGTTGTGGTACCCCGCAGCTTGTTAAAGCTCACTCTTAGCTGTTTTTTGTAGGTTTAGTGTCAGTTTTACTTCAAGTTGATTTTTTCAAAGTTCACACATAGTTTAAGTAGGGGGGAAAAATAACTTTCATTCCGAAAATAATTTATGTTTTGCAAATTTTGGTACTTACACACCTAGATAACTAGCCAAATTAAGAGGCCCAAGACCACGAATGCATAGCTAGTTTCCTTTTTTCTAGTGTAAAAAGTTTTAGTTTAGTTCAATTTTTGCACTTGGAATTTCGGGACTAGGATTGAATTGTGTATAGAAGAGCAAGTAATCTATGCTACCTTTTCACCCTTCGGTGATCCTAGGTAAGCATATGAATGCTCCCTATTCACAATTCTCCATCTCCCTATAGTTAGTCACATAGATTAACTAGGAAAAATAGAAAGAGGCCCATAATCCGCACATGTTTTTCTTTTGAGCCAAGAACAATACAACATAGTTTAAATAGGGTATTTTGTAAATGATCATCGATATCCACACATTTAAACAATGTTCTTGTCCTCTTTGTGCTCAAGCACACTCACCCACTAAGCGAAGCAAAGACACCTAAAACTAGCTTAACCAAACTCACTAAATTCTCTGCATAGGGGACACAAAAGAACTTATAGCTTAAGTTAGGATCAAGGGGGTAGGCATCCAATAAGCCACCTTGATCATACTTCATCTCAAAATATATAAGTTGTCTATTTAGGGAGCTTCAAATACACCTATTATCCCATGGAAAATAAAACCTGAGCGCGGCAGAGACCCATTTAAGAGGGGGTGAGGCTTAGGCGTAGTGCTTGCAGTATCAGTTGGGGCTACCTGACCCGATTGATACTCGGTACTGTTAGTTGACTACCAAAAATCCCAAGACTCAAACGCTCACATGGGACAGGGGCTCTTAGTGGCCAAAAACTAGGGAATCCTTTTCCCTATAGGTGACGGTGAAGGAAAGCACCAAACACTCTACCCTTACCTTCGCGGATTCTCTTCGGCTGACTCGGGGCATCACCAGATCTTACAGGACGTTGCTCCATCACTCGTAAGAAATCTTCTATGATTTCGAGTATCACACGCAAAAAAATAAAAACCACTTTTTTGATTGCTTGATCACATAGATTAATTTAAAGGGAAATTTATTTTATTTTTCGCTTTGTTTTATGTATGTGACAAGAATTTTGGTTTAGGAATGCATCTCGAATAAACCATCATACATAAAAAACATAAAATATAGATATCCATCGGCATAAAATCATACATAAACCAAAACAGGTGACACATCATGTACAGCCGCAAAAAATATCTCTTATATATATGTATATCACAATGTGTATGTTTGAGTACAAAAAATCATGTCACTGGCCCAACGGCCAGCCCAAAGATACAAAAGTCGTGAAAAATAAGGGAAGCATCCTCATAATGGGTGATTTCCCTGTGTACAAAAATGCTCTAGGGTGGTTCCCCCTCAAGAGGGGTACCTAGACCCACAACCGCTCCTGCTTCCACCACTAGAGTTGTCGTCGCAACCAAAATCGCCACCCGATGTAGAACGGGTCGATTGTCCCTCTCACGGGCCATCACGACCAGACCTCTTCGAAGTCATCCATAAATCCTCAAGTAGGCACCCCCTGGGTCAAGCGGTCCACTCGACTGCAGACATCCTCAAGAGCTCACACCCGAGCAGTCAGCTCCTCGATACGAGCATCCACCAAATCCGCACGTGCTATTGTTGCATCAGCATGAGCCCACTCAGTTGCAGCCTCTGCAGCGGGTGAGATGCTGCCCTCCCCTGAAGGGCCTACATCACCACCAGGTCCCCCAGCAGTGCCTCCTCCCTGATCACCCCTAGGTCGTCGTAGAGGATCGTGGCCAACCAACCGAGCCACAGGGCGACCCACCTCACCAACATTTGAAAGAGTAACCAAAATGATGTCAATGTCACTAGCAAAACACATAAGTACATATATACTCAAATAAATCCAGAAAACATACACAACATACCCGTAGGCCCCCAAGCGTAAACAAAAGCGAGACACATGTCTGGATCTCCCTCGAAGTCTATCCCCGCATATAGGTATGGGAGGAACATATGTGGGTTGGCATCGAACCAGGCCTCTATCGTGGTGTTCAAATAATGCCCCACCATGCCCTCACTGTCTCGCAGAATCACCAGAGCCCACCTCCTCATCCGAGGATCCCGTGGCCCCCCAAGAGGTACTGCCACCATTGGTCTCAGTAACACTACCCTCTTGTACATAATGCTGCAAAAGATACTGGCATACACAAATGACTTAGATCCACGATGGACCTTATTGAGTTGTGCCACCATCCGGGCAAAGTCAAAAAAATTCCCGAACCTCAATCGGCGTAGTACTCCAACTTGCGGGCCTGATGCCCGATGCAGAGCAACCAACCCTGCGAGTCTCACAATCACTGCTAGAGCACATCGCTTTGCCAGATCTGTAACTAATGAAATGATGATGCATCCCTCTATAAGAGGCACCCCACCATAGTGGCGTCTCCAAAATCTCTCCAAGTCCACTCTCCCGATAGGGAGTGGATATCTCAGTGCCTTCCCTAAGGCAGTAACTCGGTCACAAAATAAACATATGTCTCAAGACGAATGACCAAGTTTGTCCTCCACAACACGAACATGTTACACCTACTGCGCCAATGACAGATCAAGTAACGTAGCAGCCGGTCCTATGGCCGAGGAATCTCGTTCTCTGTGAACTTCAGGAGCCCCCATAGCACCAAGCTTACAGCGCGCCCCAGCATCAGTAGTAAGTGTAGTGAGAAGATCGGGCCAATCCCTATCCCTCCATAATAACCTGTCATCAAAATAGGTACCCATCAGTACAGAAAAACCCAAAATAGGCAAAAATCCAAAAATATTTTCTACCTGGGCTTTGTGCGCTTTTATTTTGCACAGGCATGCTAAAAAAGGGGAAATGGGTGCATTAGCGCACTTATCCCCCAAAAAAGCGCACAGGGGCTGCCCCTTTTCCCTGATCACCCATGCAATCTAGGGAAAAAAACACCTAGAATCCGTACAAACCCAGTCTGTACGGACCCCGACACCATCAAACTAAAAAAATTAAGTCAATGACATCATGGAGGTTACCTAGGCATGATCTCGCGAATCCCTGGTGCTCAGGCTGACCGTAATGGCAAGAAATGCTACGCAAAATCCTATGATATCTCAAAAACTTAACAAGTACAAATGAGTTGAATTAGGACCACACCCAACTATATAACACCCTTTTAAAAAACTTCTGAGGACCATAACGAGAGATCACAAGGTCCGTTCTCCGAGCCATAAGTTGCACCACAGTCAACACTCCATGATGAATAGAGGTGATGCCACACATTCGCACTCCCGAAAAAATAAATTTTTAGCGCCAGCAGGTATGCCCTCTCTCATATTCTTTTTTAAAGGTCATTAATTTCAGTAATATTTGATAAAGAAGATGGTTTCGCTTGAGGTAGTTGTTTTTGTAGGAAAAACTCACAAACCATCCACAACGTTATCTCCTGAATGTTCCGGAGCAGGTATCATTCTACCCCCAACATGATAGAGTCCCAATCAACTCTGCATATCTTGACATCATTTCTCCACCAGAAATAAATGATAGGGCCCTCACACCCGATCGTGTTTATCATCACCTCACCCTGCACATGGTAAATATCCTCGTTGGTCGGTAGAGCCTCCGCTCCATGGCGCTCGTCAGCCATAGTAGACCATATATCACAACATAAGTGATGCCATGGCCATACCAATTCAGTCTGGGAAGCACCCGATGCCCATCCATTCACTATGCATAAGGTCAAGTTTACCATACAAGCTGAAATCCCCCTTTTCAGGTAACCAGGTTGTACAAACAGATCAAGAGTGCACCATCGTGCCTCGCATTTGGCCGATCATACCTCCACCAGCATAATCCCATCTACGATACTTTCTCATCTGCTTCAACAACCCTACACATGAGACCAACCAGTGGGACCCCGAAGCTCAGCAAAACTCCTTCCTCACAACATCAGTGAGTGAACACTTTCATGTTTTGGGGTATCCATATTTGTTTTTTGTACAAACCAAACCCCATTATTTTATTATTTTGGTAAGTGTACAAAGACCTCGAACGGTGCACTACGTCCTTCACCCTCTCATTTCATCTTTTCTCCCATGGCAACAGTCCCTAAACACCCATGGTCGGATTATTATGCCCCCACGCAAAATCCACCTTGACATTCATAGCCAGTTTATACCCACCCTGGAATTCCCACCGACTCCAGGGATTTCCTCATCAGAAATAACTATGACTGCCACCAAGATCCTTATTATACTTTGACCACGGGCCACTGAATCCCCATCATCAGTTTTCAATCACCCCTCACCAACATGCCTATGTTAAACCCATCACAACCAGGTCCGCGATCCCTCATATCACCGACCCCGCGTTCGGTTGAGGCTTCCTTTTTGTCGACTTCAACACCTATTTTCCGAAAAGGAAGCGGTACCTTCAATCACCCCTCTCCATACAAGGGGCATCCTCGGGTGGAACTATGGGAGAAATCATTGTCTGGAGATGTCATCGATCCTCCTGACATTCGACTTCAACAAAAGATTTCATGTCAAGATGGTATCGTACCTTACAACCATTGCACTTTGATCAAATTTGTCGAAGACCCATGCCTCCATAAGCATCTCTTTCAACAATTCTTACATGGGAAGGTCCCAACCAATAGCTATGCGTACAATGTGAAACTATATGCCATACAAAGTTTATGCATATGGGTACCGTACTCATTTATTTTGAAAGAAAAAAATTCCCCTGAGGGTGTTAGCAGTCGTCATCAACAACCGCCAACATCAATACCATATCAGTGATACAGACAGAACATGTATCTGTCAAATAGATTTGTTTAACTAGCCACAACATCACGAGCATGGGACATGCCCGCCTCACAGAAAAGTTGTATATTTATTGTAAATTGTATTTACTTACATGGATCCCTTAGGCCATGGTCATTCTTGGAAATGGTTCAGTGCATTTTCAATTCCAAGCTTCACGCAGGTCTCTCTCTCTCTCTACGCACGATACAGAAAAGAAACTATAATGTATTTAAGCTATACAGTGCTTCCTAGACCTCACACATTAGGGGGAAACTATTAACACTGGAAAATCATACAGTAGAAGATGACATTAATTAATGTTAGGAAAAAGGATTTACAGTGCTAGAAGACATTACAGAAACTAGAAAGTATTTAAAAATATCTAAGATCTGAGGAAAATCAACTTTGAACTAGTCCTAAATGCTCTTTGCATGCATAATCCTTTGTGAAGAGCGCCTTCTGCGCGCCATTTTTCCTAATATGCACGCAATACTGGGAGTGGTGAAATGTCACTATCTAGGACCACTCAAAGAAAAGGACAAGTGATTCCTTACTTTAAGCCGCCGAAGGACAACCACCAATGCCTCCTTAGATACTATGTGAGCACATAATGGAATATTTGGAGCACACAAAGGAATCATACCCCTCTCTTGGGTCACCATCCCCCATGTACCAAGAGAGGAAAGGGAGGATTTGAAATCTCCTATATAAGGCCACCATGAGATGAAGAATTTGTGAACACATTGTTATGCTTGCCAGAATTTCCCAAGCAATACCAACAGTGTGTGAATCAGAGCTGAAGATAGAGGGGACTCAATTGTTTGCCATCCAACAAGTTCAGTCCAACACAGTAGAGAGAGAGAGGGAGACCACACTGAGGCAAGCTTGGGATAAAAACATCCTTGCATCGGGACCTAGAACCATTGTCTAGGGGCCTTTTGGCAAGAGGGTAAAGTTTCACTCTTATTACTACCAGCGCTCAATAAGAGGGGCCTAGAGCCATTGTTTGTATTATTTTTGTTGTTTGACACTTTTTAGAGCTCATGTTTGTTTGTTTTTTTCTTTTTAGTTTAGTTTTTAGTTTATATATGCATGTTATTTCTCTATCTAGTATACTTATGACTCTAGCTTGTTCCACTAACTTGCTTGACTCCACTTCTTTTTCTGCGTGTTACCAATAACTTACATGGGTAGACCACACCCATTAAGTTGGTGTGATTTCATACATTCGTGCACCAAACACACCCCAACACATGGCTTGTCGAAGTCCATCTCAGACATGGATGTAAAGTTCAGAGGCCATTTATGGTGAACGTTGTGGAAGAAGTTCGACACCGAACTAAATTTCAGTTCTGCTTATCATCCACATTAAGATGGGCAAAATGAAGTTGTGAACATGAGTCTAGGAAATCTATTAAGGAGTCTAGTTGGTGAAAATTCGAGACAGTGGGATCGTGTCCTTGCACAAGTGGAGTCTGCTCAGAACGACTCGCCCAACAGAAGCATGAGAAGAAGTACTTTCCAAATCCTATATGGAATGCACCCACGTGGAGTATTTTAATTACGGGATTTGGGTTAGTTAGAATGTAGGAGTGCTGATAGCGAAGATTTCGTGAAAGAAATCGGCGATCTACATGAACAGGTCAAATTGAAACTACAAAACAACAGCAAAAAATACAAACAACGAGGAGATCTGAAAAGGCGGGAAGTAAAATTTGAAATAGGAGACCTAGTACTGGCACATTTCCGCAAGGAGAGGTTTCCTAAAGGTGAGTACAACAAATTAAATATGAAAAAGATCGGGCATTGTAGAATTCTTTGGATGTTTTCTACAAATGCTTATTAGTTTCAGTTACCTCTAGGTGTGGGAATATCGCCCATTTTTAATGTGGCAGATTTGTACCCATACACTATTGTTGATGAAGGAGATGGTACATAGAGATGAACATGGGACATGTAGGATGAATAAAGAGCATGGATTAAACAAATTACTCTAGCATAGCCTTTGGAGATTGAACAGATTTTGGACACACAAGTGGCCAGGAAGACACGAAACAAAGAATATTTAAAGTATTTGGTCAAATGGAAGGACCATCCTCTAGAGGATTTTTCTTGGTTGGACGCTACCGAGATTCAAAATGTAGGGTATTCTATTGAAGAGCTCATGGACAGGAGCCGTGAATTTAATTTACCCTAGGAGCTTGATGCAAGAATATCCAACTAAAAGGCTACAACTTGAGTTGATTTCTTCTACTTGACAACAGAATTCGTTTTGAATTTCATTTTATTTTGTTTTAGTTAATTGGGGTTAACTCAGCCATTGTAATTTGCAGAATAAAAGAATGATTAATTTATGATTAGTTAAGAATTTCGCTGAATAAGTTGAATAAACTGTTTTGGAAACTGAAGGATAATTTCTCAACCATATGGGGATTTTGGGAAAGGATAAAACCAAACCAAATCCACCATTGTGGGGTTGTGCCATCCGTATCAAGAAAGGAGAGAATTGAGAAGCAGAAGTAAATGTAAAATCAACCATCTGAGGGTTTGTCTCTGTGTTTCCCGTTTTCCAAATATTTCCAAGTGTTTTGTGTTTGATCAGGACCCTTTTTTTTTTGAAAGAACAGTATTTAATTTCCAAGCTAATTCTAAGTGTTTTTTTCTTTGATGGGGTTCCCTGTTTTAAATTAATTATTTAAAACCTGCATTGAAAGTCGGACATCTGTATTTAAATCATACCACGAGAAATCTAATAGAATGTGCAGACATGGCGAGGCCTTAGTTCTACACATTCCTTTGTTGAATGTAATATTGTGTTAACCACAGAGCATATATCAATCGGATTTTTAGGCGCAACGAGGGTTGTTGGATCCAACTGACCAATGGTGGAAGATCACATTGCACGCAGAGAGACATCATACATCGCAGAGAATAGGAGTCTCAGTTACGATATTTCACAAGTTAAGTTTAATAACTTGCGATGCGAAGTGGTATGGATAGGGAGTTACACGGGCCTTCGGATCCTACAGAAGCCAACGGTGGAGATTGAAATGGCGACCGCACATCGCAAAGTTTAGGTGTTAACTTTAAGGACCATCACGGGGTAAGTTACAAATTATGCGATGCGAAGGGGAAGACATGTGTCAGTGCGGCGTAAAATCGCAAGTCGCAGGGAATAGAATTTAACGTGTTAAGTTAACTTGTAATTTGTGTGAAATACGATTGCCGATGATTGGTTAGAATTGTGTGGGTCCCTCCGGAACGAACTCCCATGAATTCACATTTTATTTGGGTTTTTGCATTGGTTTAGGTTTTTTTTGGTCTGCGTATGTAATAAAAATTCCACTGTTAATTTGTGCGTGTATGTATGTTGATAACTTCCAAGGACTGAACTCTATTTCGAAGTAAATGGATTTTGTGAGGAGTTTTAAACTCATTTTCTGCAACGTATTATGATATTATTGCAATGGGTTTGCATCAGTTTCATTTGCAACATCTGGTGCAATTACTAGTATTAATAGTACGCATGAAAATGCATGTCCCCTTTTGAGGGAAAACTAACATAATAGATGCTATTATCGTGCATCCAAATGCAGGTTCATTTTCCAAATCTTTCCTAAGATAAAGTTATTTACAAAGTCTACTATACACACAAATACATGATCTATTCTAAATAAAACTAATGTGTTAGTTAGTATTTCTTGTGTGTGGATATATGTGTTTTTCCAAAGGAAAGTTAATGCACTTATTACATGCACTCACTTGTTTTCTTTTTCAAGGTTTAACATAGTAATTATTATTTTCTGCAAGCAAATTCATATTTCTCTTTAAATGGTATAACAGAGTAATTATATTTTTTCCATGCACATTTCTTTCAAAGAATCCAACATCATAAGTGTACTTTTGATGGATACAGAGATCATATTTCATTTCAAGAGATCCAAATATATATATATATATATATATATATATATTGTGTGCAAGCAAATAACATCCTTAATTTAAAGATAAATCAAAATAAAATTTCTATTTTGTGCATGCAGATAACCTATTTCCTCTCAAGAAATATCAAACATAGTATTTATATTTTGTGTAAACAAATAACTTATTTTCTGTCAAGAAATATCTAGAGTAATAGTTCTATTTTAGTGCATGCAAAGAACTTATCTCGTCTTAAGAAATATCAAACAAAAATAGTTCTTTTTTTGCATATTCATCATCAAGAAAATCTAATAAAATAAGCACACATTCCTCTTTAAATATCTAGTGCTTCTCTTTAGGAATCTAATGCATAGGAATCATGTGAATAAATTCAAAGAAATTATTAGTCTAACTTCCTACAAGTCATTCCATGCAATACTTCTTAAAAAATTTCGTGCTTGAAACATGTGTTATTTTAATACAATCACCATTCCTTCATATTTTCTCAAGCAAAGCTCACATGGATTTTTATGAAAAAGAACATGAATCCTTAAATATTTTTTTGCTTGAAACATGTGTTCTTTTAATACAATCACCATTATTTTTAAGAATACAGTAGAAAATTAGAAGAGCACACATGGTGGACAAATTACACACAAAATAATTTGTATATTACACAATGAAAATCACTAGGATACATCACATATTTACGGTGCTTTTGAGATCCAACCAATTCCAAATATGAATAGGGAGGTTGAGATATTCTCTCAACATCCACCTACAAATATGTAACCAATTCTAAATTGATTATTGAAGAATTATCTTCTAAGTATCTCCCTTAATTCTTACATGCACACTTACAATATATACTATAACATTAAAAGTAATATTTATTTGACTGGTCTTCATCAACAACTCTACCCACTCTGTCTTCTGGACTCTGTTCTTTATTTCTCCACGTCTTCAAGCTTACTTTTTGACTGATTTAAAATACACCCGCTTCTAACCATCAATGATGAACCTTGCAGGATCGACAATTTTGACAACTCGACTCGTCAGGGCAATATGATCTAACAGCTTGACCTGTTTCACACACATGGATCCCATACTGTAACCTGTAGTCGTCATTGTTCAGGTTTCCGAATGCCAAGAACAACAAACCATAACCATATAAACACAGTCAAACTAGTGATTCATTCAAGGGTTTCAGAGCGCCAAAAACCATTAATTTAAATTATACAACATTGTCTAGTAGTTGATTATGCAACACATATAACTTCAATACAACATACATCACTCATAGCTTAAAAATGTGAGAGGTTATACACTTTTACAAACATAATAAATGAAACTAATAAATCTCAGAAAAACAAAAACCAATACCAATGAAACTGTATGCAAATATTCTAGTCCCTCCTGGTTATTCATATATATGTGTTTCATCTCAGTTCAATCTTTACGTTGGAGTTTCTCTCCATGAGGCGATTGCTAGAGAGGTCAATTGTAACAAAAAGAAACCCGTGTGTTTGACAAAACTTGCGAAAACTTTCATTTCTAGTTTTCACTTACGATCAACCATATGAGAACCATCATAACAATTTTTTATGTTGACAAACGAAGAATACACATTGTATTACAAAACAACATTGTCTTAAAATTCAAGATTACTTCATATATTTGCATTTAAACGCTCCACTTGAATGTCGTTGGTCTGGACAGGCTTGTAATCAGGCAGTTACAAACTCTTGCAAAAGAAGGATGGTGGTACGATTTGCACACAACATATGACACATCTGGGTATGACTATCGAAGAAGAAGGGATTCCTTATGAGGTAGTGGCTAAGCAACTGTCATTTCACCATTATAGGATAGGAAGGAAGATACGCAAAGGCATTAGTCGGAGTTCAAACAACACAAGTCACCGGGTGCATAAATATCATTGCAGTGACACAGACGATTCCAGGTATGAGGGTGAGAAAAATGAGACAACGGGAAAAAAAAGTCAAAAGAAAAACCTGCAACTAAAACGTAACACTCTCCCGACATCGTTGACTACGCTCACGTAATCAGGCTGCAGATGAAGAATCGGCTTGAGCCCCTCCGAATAATTGGGGGTGGTGTAGTTTTTCTAGGCAATGGCCTGTATCCAGATGGTTGTTACGGACAATAACCGATTTATTGTAATGAGGCTTACAGATTTGTGAGCCCGAGGAGCATCCATATCTTACTCTGATTTCGAAATTGGAGGAGACAAGCAAATGCTGAAGGTACGTGCTCAACACGCACTGATCCACTAATTGTGTCTCATTTCGCGATCAGTAAATAAACGCGAGTAATCACTCGATAGTTCGGCCATTTGACTTGATTTGTAGTCTTTCCACAAACATCGTGGTTCATATATTCCCATTGATGACAGGCTGTCCTTGGATCCTGGTGGGAGTGCTATAAACAGTTGCAAATCTCACACTAGAGCGATGAACACATGAAATTAATTGATCATTCACAACGATGAACACAATAAATAATTGATCACTCCCAACAAATAATTTCTATGTCAATTTATTTAAAGAGAATTCACAAATTTACTACTTTCCCATCTTTCTGAGCTAGTGAGGCACTAGGTAGAAAATTAGAAGAGTAGACATCGTGGACATATTAGATACAGAATAATTGATATATTAATTCATATATTACACGATGAAAATTAAAAATTATTAGGATACATTACATATTTATGGTGCTGGTAAGATTCAACCAGTTCCAAATATGAATAGAGATTATAGTGCTTGTAAAATCCAATTAATTCTAAATATAAATAAAAAAGTTGAGATATTTTCTCAACATCCATCTACAAATCTGTAATCAATTCTAAATTGAACATGAAGAATTGTCTTTTCAAGTAATACAAACACACAATCTTTTTTGAAAACTGTCATGAATTATTTTCTATATGCATATAGATCCTAAAAACTAGCACAACTAATTTATCTTTTACCATAGAGTATTTCTAAAATAATATAGCTAATATTTTATGCAAATGATAACTTCCACACAAATCACTCACTGTAGTCTTTACAAATCTCTGTAGTCTTTTCTTGATCATCTCTGGCAAGAAAAAACATTCTCTTTCTGTCTTTTCATTTCAAGAAATAGCCGGTAATTACCATGTATACTTATATTTTAAAGAGATGACTCTTCGTCCCTAATTGAGCTTTTCATTTTTTAAATACAAGTGCCATGATACGGAGTTTGGTGAAACCATTGTTGGCCATGATCACTAACACACCATTCTCTTGGCTCAACTCCTTTCTGCATTGGGCTCGTATGTTCCAATAGTTTTCCAAGAATAAGGTGTGGTAAAAGGCCTTGGAATCCTCTCGCGATATTGACGGCTTCCATGCTTACCCAATAATTATATTTCCACCCTTTCTTTTTCTGTAGAAATTAATAATATTTGTGTCTCTCGTTGTGTAAGCTTCAGCGGTGGAGGTTAAACTTAAATGGTTGAGCTGGTAGCGTATGGAGATTATTAGGTGAATGACAAACAAGAATCGGAGACTGGAGGTACCCCGTATGTTTTGTTCCCTCCGATAAAGAAAGACATTTCCCTTCCGACTGTCTTCTGTATGTAGACGTAGTGAATAATATGTGCGTGTTCCATCATCGTTGAGTAATTTTCATTTTTAGAGCATAGATCCTTGGTAAATAAAGGAAAAAAAGTAAATTCCAACCCAACTGTCTTCTGTATGTAACGTCGTGAATAATATGTGCGTGTTCCATCATCGTTGAGTAATTTTCTCTTTTTAGAGCATAGATCGTTGGTAAATAAAGAAAAATAAGCTAGTCAGGAATCATTTACTTCTAAGTCGTTCAATATTGTGGCCCATTAAAAACTAACTATTTAGATTACGTCAATACCTTCATAATATTTTCATTTTGTGGACGTGAAATAGGGATAATACAAGAGCCGAGAACACTCCAGCATGGAAAGCCTCATGGTATGCATGAAAGTCATAGAGGTGAATTCCCACCATTTTGATGATGTGTGGGCAATATTGTGGACCTCGTGAAGGGAAGCTTTTGAAAAGCTATGATGTGGCTTGCAAGGATGGGTGACAACGGACACAAAGTATTACGGGAGCCAATTTTAGTGTATTTTTTTAGATATAGGGTAATCGGTAATTGGTGAGAGTTGTTTCTGAGCAAGGGTTCAAATTTAACTGGCTGCCACTATAAACCTAGACTAGGTGCAACAGCCTACAAGCCGCACACAATAGCAATTAACTTATTCTTCAACAAGAGCCGAGACGTCTACTATGGAGTCACCTACTCTTCTAGCCAAGACACAACAGGCGTATGTGTCCACCGAAATTTGACCCTGAGTGGATCTGCTGAAAGTCAAGTGCCTTCATCATTTGACCTCCACCACTTCACAGACGGGAGCCAATTTTAGTGTTGCATACACTAAGGACGTCGGGTGAGAGGACACTAATTATGGCGTTGATATGTTCTACTCCTAAGTCCATGGTTGTGTGGTGGTTAGGGAAATGGTAATAGATGCGGCATAAATAAAAACACATAGAGAAGAACATGCCATCGTGGTGCTTATAGCTATGAAAGCCAAGGCGAGAGGACGGTGGAAGAGCACGAACGTGTGGTCTTGAAGATTGCACATGCAAGTATGAAAAAAGATGTTTAAATCAAAGGTGGTGTCCATCGGAAAGGACATTGATCTCATGGAATAGATGAGGTCAATGCAAATGCAAGAGTGAAAGCTAGAAAATGCTGACAACAAAAAAGAAATTAATTAATATGAAAATTTGTAAATTAAATTGATTTCATGGAATAGATGAGGTCAATGATGCAAGAGTGAAAGCTGGAAAATAGTGAAAACAAAAACTAATTAACATGGAAATTTGTAAATTACATGTAAATAAATCTAAGTTACAATTAGAATTATGTATATTTTTATGGCTATGTAGGTTTAGATAAAATTAACTCAATAAAATAAATCAAACTTGCGAATACTTGATAGAGATGACCCTTGAGTGAAATGAGTCAAAATTGTTACATAAACTATACTGGTTTTTAGTACTTATATTGATGGTTTAGATGACCCTTGAGTGAAATGAGTCAAAATTGTTACATAAACTATACTGGTTTTTAGTACTTATATTGATGGTTTGTTGTTTTAACAACATCTAGTAGTCGTGACCCGTACTTTTAAGGCCATAGTACTATATGTTTTAAAAAACATGAAAATTATGCATGGTAAAGTGCGATATTTAATAAGCAAATATAATATTGCATTTTACAGATTGAGATTTTCTAAAATAAATCATATGCTATATGGTCTAATCAAACTTGTGAATACAAGTATTGTGGTTGAGAATACTTGTTATAGATGACCCTTGAATGAAATGAGTCAAGATTGTTACATAAACTATACTGGACTTTCGCACTTATATTGATGGTTCGTGGTTTTAATAACATCTGGTAGTCGTGACCCGTATGTTTAAGGCCATAGTATTATATGTTTTAAATGCTTTAAAGCTTGAAAATTATGCATGGTAAAGTGCGAGATTTGGTAAGCAAACATAATCTTGTATTTTACCAATTGAGATTTTCTAAAATAAATCATAGGCTATATGCTATATGTGCACTGTGATTATGTGGAATTATTATCATATTTCGAATACTTCATTAAATTTTACTTTATTATAATGTAATTTATTTGTGAATAATATTATTAGTTTTTATTGTTATTTATAGTAAATTTTTAATAAAAATTAAATTTGTTTAATAAAAAATTATTTATAAGAAATAAAAATATTGATTTTTTATTTATTGATAAAATTAAATATTTTCTTTTAGACGCATCATTATATTAATAAAATTAAAAGTGTATTGTTTAATAAGCACATAAACTATAATGTTTAATTTAAAGTATATTGTTAACCTCAAGTTTAACAGAGCAAGTGAATCGCCCATACATGCGAAGGTATTTAATTGGGAATGGAATACCGATCATCAAAAATTTTAGGATTCTTAAGTCTAGTATGGTGAGATAATGTTAGGAATCCTATGTCGAGTATGGTAATATAACAATGTGACTTATTTATCTATCAAGTTATTATATAATTAATATTAATTATTAGTTTTAAATATTGGTGGAGTTTTGGTTAAACGTGATGAGATGAGTTGTTATAGCACTTTTTACATGTTCAATTCCCTTAAGTTATTGGAGTGATGTATCTGGACATGTTGATGAAGATATAAAGATGTAGTCATACCAAACTTTTAAAAAAAATTATTTAAAAAATATAATCTACAATTATAATTTTATATTAAATCATTTAATTACTTTAATCTAAACATATAGCATTGTTGTTATAGTAAGAAATAGAACATGTTTCAAATGTAATAAAATAATTTTTTAAATATTACTAGATAATAATAATTGTGTCAAAAGATATTCACAATGAGAAATATTATTTCTTTACATTAAAAAATAATAAATAAATGATTGACGCTAAGTGGACTATTCAAAAATCATGAGAAATTAGTCAATTACAACTACCTCTCATGGAAATGGTCATAGATGAATGACTTACTTAATGCAATTGAATGCCAAACATGATATCTAATATAATGCACTCACGAAACCCCTCATACTTAAAATTTCAAAGGTTTTTTTTTTTAAATCTCAATAATAATAATAATAAATCTATTTAAAAAAAAAGGAGAGAAGGAATCCACTTTAATATTGAAAACATCCAAATTGACTTTAATATAAATTAAATTGAAAATATAAATAAAATTTGTTGTTAATTATTAAGAAATTATGTTCTTTCTTCTATTTTAATTAAATTGATTAATTAAATATATATATATATGAACATGAGTTAATTTTTTTTATGATGACGATGATAATTAATGTACTTTAATACTAATATGGTGTATAAAACCTTAAGAAAGTAATAAATTTATCAAAATTCTATAACATATTTTTTAAGAGGAGAGACAAACATTACCAAATCACAATACATTTATTATCTTAATAAGTGAAGAAAGTTGATAATGCGACAGAAATTTTGAAAATTAGAATAAATATAACAATAAATTAGATAATATAAAAAAATGATTTTCATCTTTAACTCCCTTGATTAATTATAAATTGATTATATATATATATATATATATATATATATATATATATATATATATATATATATATATATATATATATATATATATATATATATATATATTACTTTATAGATATTTTTTCTTTCCCTTACAAGTACCACCTCATCAACTCAATGAACCTTAAATATTGCACTCTACTCAAATTTATGTGCAGTATTTCCTTCGGTTTATAATATCAATCATGGTCAACCATGGTCCAACGTTGCATTGTGACAAAGATTGCATCAATATGAAAATCATTCATTGTCTCCACCATGGTCGAACATCACATTATGACAAATATTATCTCAATATGATAATCATGGTAAACCATAGTCCACCATGGTTATCCATGGTCAATCATGCTCAACCTTAGACAACTGTGCTCAACCATATTTTATAAAATCAAGCATGGTCATCCATGACCAATCATGGTCAACCATGGTAAAATATCAGATTGTGACAAAGAATGTATGGATATGAAAATAAACCATGATCCAACATCAAATTATGATAAAAATTGTCTCAATATGAAAATAAATCATGGTCAAGCATGGTATACTATGGTCCAACATTGCATTGTGAAAAGGATTGTCTCAATATGGAAATCAACCATGGGAAACCATGTTAATTTTTGGGTTTATCATATTTATTTTAGGGTTTATATACATTGGGTTTATAATTTTTATCCCTTAGGTTTATTATTCCCTTGGGTTTATAATATCAATCCCTGGGGTTTATTAATCTAAGTGTTAATATTCTAAGGGATTAATATTATTCACATATTTTTATAGTCCCTTGTGTTTTTAGTATTAATCGCTAACGTTTATTATTCCCTTGGGCTTATAATATCAATCATGGTAAACCATGCTTTATAAATTCAATCATGGTCAATAATGATAAATAACAATTTATAAAGAAACAGTGGTTAACCATGGTCTAACATCACATTATGGAAAATGTTGTCTCAATATGAAAATAAATGATTATCTCAATGATATGGATCTCTTTAGCTACCAAAATTAACCAAGATCTTTTACTTCTATGATGTTAGCATAATTTCATATGAAATAGTACGAAAATCCACATGTGCATGCCTTAAATAAGATGAAAACATAACAACAACCATAAAATTATGAGCATAAAACACATTGATAACATATTACCAATGTGGATTACATCTCTGGGACAAGTGTCAAGAGATTGGAGGTCACTTCATTTAGTGCTGCAAAAGTTGATGATGTACATGTTATGTTATTTTTCATTAAAAGGATAAATACGCTCAACCACAGTGGCATGTCTCTCCACGAGACGTTCTCCCTGTTGGTGTCCAAGTGTGAATAAATATTCAAATCATTTCCCACATTAATTATCAATCCGGGTGCGTACATTATTTCAAGGTAGCACACAAGGTATATGTAGGAGCAATGGCACAATCCAATATTCATCACAGATTCAACAATTAAAACAACTAGAACTACTGTAATAGTAATTAAAGATAAATTGCAGAATTATAAAATCATTCACAACAATTAAAGAACATACCATAATAGCAGTGAAAATACTCAAACAGAAATGCGAAAGCAACAAAAGGAAATAACGCAACACCTAATTAGAAGAGTGGGCTCAACTCTCTGACCAGGGCCGTGGTAGACTCACAACTTATAGATAGAACAGAAAAATGACTTGCATTCAATTAATTAAAAGTCCTCTGTTAAAAAACTTGATCTCTTGCATGCTAACCCTCTATGTGTTCCCTCCTATGCATTTTATCCTCCCTTCTCTCTGATTTGTGCCCTTTTAAATATACAAACAACAAAGGGAAATAGACTGATTACAAAACCTCAATAAGAAAGATGAGATCTGAAAGATATTTCCATGATGATTCAGCTGGCACAAGTCGAATCTGGCAATTACAATTGGGGCAATTTTGGAAAATAGCCACAACAGAAAATTTACAAATTTTTCCTTCGAATAACCCTCAGTTTCTCTCAATCAAGACCGAATTTTGGAAAACTACTTAGAAAAAAACTAATTTGTTCCGTTCTACAAAAAACCCATGTTTTGGATTTTCGGAATTCTTCTCTGATTGCCCGAAACGTTCAACAGAAAATTGTCTCTTGTTATTCCAACGAATTTTTGAGTTGGAATATTTAATTATCAGCTGAAGATCAAATCTGCAATCTGGAAGTGATCTTGGACGCTAAAATAGTGGGTTATGTTATAACGAACTCATTAATAAACCATCATTGGAAAAATCATGACTAATAATCATTAATTTATCAAAATAATTGAGAAAAAATATTATTTATCCAAAACAGCATAAATAATTATGAAATGTAATTATATAATAAATTATGATAAATAATGTGATAAAAGAACATTAGAAATTGATGAAATGGATGTTAAGAAGTGATAATAATAATACAACTTAGTGGCCCAACATCTCCCCAAAATTGAACGTGTTGCATGTCCTCATGCAACCCAATGCCTCTGTATTAACCAAGTTGTAATACAATAATCAAAATGCTCACCCCAGCGCATGATACTGATGGAAGAGAAGGCTTCTTCCTCAAATGTTTCCTTAAAATAATTTTCATGTATATTTTCGTCCATATGTATATGAAATTGCAAGAAAGTATGATACAAGTAAATACAAACTTCATTACAAACCAGATTTTGCTGAAATTTTGTAAGCAAATTTATACTATATCAATGCTTCTCCAATCCAAAAATCAAATCAATGAAATGAACGGATTTCAATATACCAGCAAAATAGTTTTAGGTAATAATGCATGATTTTTTGGAATTTACAAATTGGCTTGGCTTGAAAATTCTCGGGTTTAATGATACCTCTTTGTTATCCAAAAATCACAATAATTGAGTTGATAGTTTTAAGGATATACAAAATGAGGAAGAAATGAGAAATCATTCATTATGCATAACAAACCTTTTCCCCCCAAACTATAGAATTAACATGCCCTCATGCTACATTAGAAGACAAATTGAGGTGGTTTCTATAATCATGGCCGAAATCTTTGCTTGGTGTATAACAAAATGGAATAAGGGATATTTTGAGAATGAATAATGAGATCGATGGATGATAAAGAATGTTAATGACATGTTCATGATAATGAAAGTAACACTTCCCCAAACTAAAAGATTTTGTCTCTGAAAAATGGGAAGTGGTAAAGAAGGGGAAATAATGGTTGAAAAAAGATGAGTGAATTATGCTCAATTTTTTTTCATGACATTCTCCTAAACTTTTAGTAATCCAAAAACTTATGCTATTTAACCTAAATTTTTACATCCATAAAAAAATGTGGAATGACATGTATGGATTGACTTTTCTTGAAGCTAATGTAGGCTGATCTGATGCTAAAAGTGATGCGAAAGGTGGAAGCCATGCAAGTTGAAAAAGTAATCAGAAAGCGTAGCAGGGTTTCCTTTCACCAAACTGATTAGTTTCCCTGTCATCTATAAAAAATCTCATGAGTATCCTTAATCAGTAATTCATCACCTCAATTACCTCATTACATATAAAAGTGACATAATCATATTGTGAATGACGTGGGATAATAATGGATAAGAAGGGAAAATATGCATTCCCTATACCCATATGCTTTGGTTATTATGAGCACAGAAAGTAAGACAAATAGTTATCTCAGTCTTTGCTTCTCAAGGTCTGTCGAATTACATGGGATTCAAAATCAGAATCGGGCCCCTTAGTGGTGTTGTTAAGATTGAATAAATGGTGACTGATTGGGCAAAGCAACTATCTTTGGTTAAAGATATGATACTTGTAGAATAAAGGAATGATAGATTAGATGATACAAAATGTCATATCAAATATCCTAAAAGTTTCATCCCTGACATGTAAAGTAAATATTTATAACTTAATAATATATATAAACCATAACTACCATCATCTAAGAACTCATTAAATATTACCCCATGAACCATGAGTTTTGGAAAACCTTGTATATGCAACAGTCAGCTTTATCGGAAATTAACTTTAAGAAAACAAGGTAACTAAGTAGATTATAGTATTAAATTAAGTTCTATACCATAGGCATAGCCACTGCTGCCAGCAGGCGTCCATAGCCTCGACAGGGATGCCTTTTTAACCCATTGAGATGCTAGTGTCCCATCTATTAGAAATAAGTACATAGTTGCAAAAAGCCTTTCAATTTACTTAGATGTCACCTAAAGATCATTAATTTGGTGTGGTAACTAGTTAATAACAATGCCATTCACGGGAGCTAACAAAAGTGAAACATTCGGCTCATGATGAGACCTATTGTCCTTCATTTTTATGAAAAAAAGCCATTATCGTGGCTTGGTGACCAGCAGTGGTAATGTCACTTTATTAGGACCTATGATCATGGTAAGTCGACTCGTGATGAGACCTCTTATCCTCTAGTTGACCATTTATGTTTAAAATTAAACTATGGTTTTTTTTAATCAATAGATATTACTTAATAGATGGGGTGGCAGGTCAACTCCTTAAGAGCTAGGGATGGCGTAAAAAGTTGTGTAGTAACTATTTTCAACTTTGATATTTTTGCTTCTTAAAAAATAATAACCTTAAAATGACTGTTGATAAATATACTTTTCATTTTTGAGATTGGGGTTGAGGAACAATTCATTAGATAATGGAGGAAATATTTAAATACAATTCTGTGGTCATCATCATAAATTTTACAAGATCATGGACTTGACCAATTAGGAAAGTTGAAAGCTGACATGATGAAATCATCTTTGCATAATTATTCCTTAAAAATAATATTATGTTTATAGATAAATTGACTACCCAATCATTATTTCAAAGAGGGCCTAGACCATTAAATGTGTTTCCAATTCACCAAAGAGAAAAACAAATCAGCAAGACCTACATATGTTGAATTCAACGTGAAAATTGGCCAACAACAATAGTTGTGACTGAGGTAACGACAACCATGACTTAGGTAATAAAAAGGAAAGGGGAAAAAGAACGATGTTAGGAAGGTAACATGAAGGAGGATTAGTCACTTTACAAAATAATGAGGAATTAAGAGTGAACCATTCCTGACAAGACTTACCATAATAATCATCCTTTAAATACGAGACCTCCCCCCAAGTAATGTGTGTCGGCCATCAATCATGGTTGACCATGTCATAAGCAAAATACCAAATAAATCCATGGAGTCGTTCGAGGGCGTACCTCGCGACTTCCTTGGTGGAGTAACAACACTGGAGGAGTAACAACACCAGGTACATAGAAAAATATTGAACCATAGAGTAACATCACTAGAGGAGTAACAAATTCAGAGCAGTAACATCACCAGAGGAGTAACAACTTCAGAGCAGTAACATCACCAGAGGAGTAACAACTTCAGAGCAGTAACAACACCAGAAAATTAGAAAATTTCTTGGAGTAGCAACATTGGAGGAGTAACAACACTGAAGGAGTAACAACAATGGATAATTAAAAAAAATCAGAGTAACAACATCGAAGGAGTAGCAATAGTGAAAAATTCACAACACCGACAGAGTAATAGCAGTGACGGAGTCACAACACTGACAGAGTAACAACATCCATTTATTAAAATAAAGGAGAACAAATATTATTTATCCAAAAGAGCATAAATAGTTATGAAATGGAATTATATCATAAATTATGATAAATAATTTGATAAAATAACATTAGAAATGGATGAAATGGATGTTAAGAAGTGATCATAATAATACAAATTAGTGGCCCAACGCTCCCTATAAGAAATCTCAGTGAAATGGTTCATCCTTTAGCATGGCAAGCTAATAAAATCTCACATGATGTGGAAAACAAGTATCTTTCAACATGATGGTATCAGTGAACTCAAAAGAAATACATGGAAAAACTACACCATATACCTCCACGTTTCGTGATGGCCTGAAAATGAAAAAATCTCCTAATGAAATGGACTACACCATTCAATTCTTGTCATGAAATCGTGCAAAATTGAATTTAAATTTCTTGAATTCTGTTGTTGGAACCTCTAGCCCTTTAAGGGATCCTTTGAGGTATGTTTTGATTCTCTACATTCAGGGTTCCACACCCTCTCCTGGGCAAGGTTCCATTGTCCGCTGTCCACCATCGCTGCTCTAGACATTGTGCAAATGAATAGGATTTAAATACCTTGGTGATGACTAAGCCACCAAGGAGTGTTCTTGTGGCTTGTTGGTGGCGGACTCAACTAGACAGATAGAGGTTAGGGTATTGAATCCCCCATCTACCCATAATAGTGAATAGCTTTATCTTAAATGGAAAGTTGTTTTGGCACGGTCATCTTAAACCGTTAGCAATACTGGTCCAACGGTTTGTTATGTGTAGATGCGATAACATTTGGTTGCGTTGGTTTATGTTTGAGGTTTTGGCTCGAGGTTGGGTGAGTCCGTCAGGGGTGGCCTGCCCACCCCATAACCATAAAAAATAATATATATATATATATATATATATATATATAGATATATATCCATTTTGGGGTGGCCAGGGTGGTGGCCTGCCACCTCGATTTTTATATTTTTTTTGAATTTATATATATTAAGCCCCATTGGTTAAAAATCGTTGACCAGAAACTTAAGCGATATTGGAATAAATAAATTTTAAAAAATTTCTCCCATTCTAGTGGATGAATTCCATGTGTAGGGTCTTAGTTAATTTGTTGCTTCCTTAAGCCTTTCACTTGTCCAACTTTAACTAGCCATAACTTGACCATACAAAATCGGATTTGAGTATCGTTTGCACCATTGGAATCAAGCTGACAAGAACTACGACTTGGTTCTATTTTATGATAAATCTGATAAATTTGGTTTTTGAGTTATTCTAAGCCCCCTTCGACTTTTAAGTGTCTCTGGAGCCACCTGGATCATTCTTGCCCACTATGGAGATTTTGGTCCTCCAAAAGCATGATCACAATAAGAAAATATTTTTTAACTTAAAGGATCTTGATTGTTTAAATATTATGACATGGAAATTACATGAAAATTTTATGGAAACTTTTAGGCTAAAATTTCCTCTAATGTGTGTTACATTTTTTGCACCACAAGTGTCATGATAGGTCACACTTCCTTCTCCTTCACCCTCATTATTCAGATCCATAAGTGATGAGATGACACCTGGATCTTCTGCAAACTTGTAATACATATTTGTATTTTACTTTCTCAATTACATGAACAATCATGACCCAAGCATCCCCATACTTGTTAAGAGTTTATAACACACACTCTTTGGTCAAGTTTACATCACGATAGAAATATATACGTCAACTATCAATCAAAGGCCAAAACATTAGCGTTTCTTTAATAAGCGATGGAAACACATAATCACTTTTACATTTATATCCCAAAACATGATATACAAAATGCATCCATGAAAAGCTACCATATCTAGTAAAACTATATTTTTCTCAACAAGGTGAACCACCAGGAATGTGGCAAATTTTCTTGTGGAAAATAATCACTGGTTGGTTTTTGTACAAGCTCTTTGTCCTTAAGGCGCTGCTTTGGATGTGGCCTCCAACATGTGGCTCTTTGATGATCACCTTTCTTGTGATGACTACACAAATTCTTCCTCCTTCGGACCTACTTAACTTGCTTCCTTCCCTGATGTGGAGAAGGCCTTTCATGTCTTGTCCTCCTTTTTGCTGCAATTCTCTTTGAGCACTAATAAACACCATGGTTATGCAAACCAAAAACAATACATAGTTTTGTATGTTATTCTTTATTTTCATCATTAACATGTTTGTAAGCAAAATGAGCTTTACAATAATGAGATTGTTTAAACCTCTCTTGACTTTGTTTGGTGGAATTATAGTTATGAGATATTTCCTAGCTATTCCTCCGCAATTTGCAGTATCATGGGAGGATTTTGATGTGTTACAATCATCCTTTTTCTCTGATGGATTCAACATTTCTTTGAAGCTTCTAATACCTTTGAGCACTCTCCTTCAGTGTACCCCATACTTGCAAACCGAGGTATTTTTACAACCTCCAATGGATGAGTCATTTCTTGACCATTAAGACCAGTTCCTCCTCCCGTGTACCCCAATTTGGTAATATTTCTCATGCCAGTTCCTGAAATGGGTACCTCCATGTCTCCAATAGAAACAGATCTATGTGAAAAAGGAACTCAAGAACTATCAACCTTTTTTTACCTTAGTTGTCGATTCTAAAGAAGGTGATGATGGCTTCAATAAGCCTTTGTTGTGCTTCAATTCTTGGATCATAGATGAAGCTAAAATCTATGATTCTCCTCTTTCTTTTTTTGTAGAAGTCTCCTCAATTTTGAATTCTCTGCATGAAGAATCTAATTGATCTCCTCATCTGAGTGATGAGAAGACGATGAAGAAGAAGAATGTTCAATGGAATATGGAGATGGAGCATTGACTACTCTTTCCTTCTTTCATTCCTCTCTTGTTATGTTCTCCTCATAATCTCCAGACATCATGTCCACCATTTGTTCCATCTAGAGGAGTTCCTCTTAGAGATATTTTTTTCTCTCGATTCCCCTTCTTGTTGCATGTTCAATTATTCACATTCGCAATTCACATCAATGAGGAGACTGCTCTGATACCAAAATTGATCAGGATCTCTTCAGCTACCAAAATTAAAAAAGATATTTTTCTTCTGTGATGTTTGCAACATAACATATGAAAGAGTATGAAAAGGCACATATGCATGCTTTAAATAATATGAAAAAATAATGACAAAAATCAGATCACAAACAAAAAACACATTTATAACAGATTTCACCCAGTGTGGATTACATATTTAGGCCCGGTGTTAAGAGAGTCACAGAGATCACTTCATATAATCCTACAAAAGATGATGACGCACATGGTATATTCTTTGTCAATACAAGGAAAATTCCCCTCAACCTGAGTGGCATGTCCCTCCATGAGACGTTCTACCTACAGGAACTCTCACTCAAATGGGCCCTTCTTTAGCGTGACAAGCTAATAATATATCACATAATGTGGAAAACAAGTATCTCTCAACATGATGGTAATCAAGGAACTCAATAATAAATAAATGATCTCAACAAATCAACAAAAATACATGGTATAACTACACCATATACCTCCACGTTCAGTGATGGATTTAAAATGAAAATTTTTGCTATGAAATGGACCACATCATTGAATTTGTGCACGAAATCATGCAAAATCGACTACAAATTTGTCAAATTCTGTCACCGACAACTCTAGACCTCTAAGGGAATCTTTTGATTCTCCACATTCAAGTTTCCACACCCTATCCTAGGCAAGGTTCTGTTGTCTTCCTTATCCTCTACTACTCTTGTCGTTATGAAAATGACTGAGGTTTAATACCTTGGCACCCACGAAGCCAGCAAGGAGTGAACTTGTGACTTTTTGGTGGAAGAGCCAGCTAGGAGGACGGAGGTCGGGGTATCCAATCCCCCATCTACCATAATACTTAAAAGTTTTATGTTAAATGGAAAGTGGTTTTTGCCGGTTTGGGCTAGACCATCCGTGGTCCTGCTCCTACGGTTTTGATGTGTGTATGCGGTAAAATTTGGTTTCTTTGGTCTATGTTTGAGGTTCTCGCTTGGGGTTGGGTAGTTCAGCCAGTGGTGGCCCACCCCACTGGCTATATATCCATTTTGGGGTGGTCTGGGTGGTGCCTTGCCACCCCAATATATATATATATATATATATATATTAAGCCCCATTGGTTAAAAATTGTCTACCAGAAAATAAGGGGTATTGGATAAATTAACTGTTTGATAATTTCTCCCGTTACAATGGTCACATTCCTTGCGTCAGGTCTTGATCAATATGCTACCTCCTTAAGCCCGTCATTAGTCTAACTTTGACCAAAACTTTGACTAGCTTGACCATATGAACTGAGATTTTAGTGTCGATTACATTGTTGGAATCAGGGTGACGAGCAATACGATCTCGTTTTGGTTTGGGCGAAACTAGAGAATATTGGTTTTTGAGCTATTCTGAGCCAACCCCTTTGACTTTTGAGCATCTTTGGAGCCACCCGGATCACTCAACCATGGTCCAACGTCACGTTATGATAAATATTGTATTAATATGAAAATAATGGTCAACCATGGTCAACCTTTGTCAACCATGTTCAACCATGCTTTATAAAATCAAACATGGTCATTCATGGTCAATCATGGTGGAACATCACATTGTCACACTAATTTTCTCTATATGAAAATGAACCAATGTTATTTATGGCCGACCATGGTCCAATGTCACAGTGTGACAAGGATTTTCTCCATATGAAAATAAACGATGGTGAACCATGTTTAATTTAGTTTTTATAATATTTATCTTAGGGTTTATATACCTTGAGGTTATAAACCAAGGAAATAATATTAAAACCAAGGGATTAGTATTATAAATCGAAGGTATATAAAACCTAAAATAAAAATGGTTGACCATGGTTGATTTTCATATTGAGATAATCAATGTCACAATGTGACATTGGACCATTTTTTACCATTCTTAAGCATGATTTATTTTCATATGAATGCAATCTTTGTCACAATGCGATGTTGGACCATGGTTGACCATGATTGGTTTCCAAATTGAGACAATGCTTATCACAATGCAACATTGGACCATGGTTGACCATGGTTTATTTTGCAAAATACGGTTGACCATGATTGTATTATAAATGCAACAGAATAATAAACCTAAGGGTTTATTACTAAAAACCCAAGGGTTATAAACCCAAGGAAATAATATTTAACACAAGGGAATAATATTAAACTCTAGGAATATGGACCCTTATATTAATAAACCCAAGGGATTAATATTATAAACCCAAGGAAATAATAAACCTAAGGGATTAATACTAAAACCCCAATGGATTATGAACCCAAGGGATTAACATTATAAATCCAAGGTATATAACCCCTAAGATAAATATTATAAACCCTATAATAAACAATTTTTACTTTAGTTGACCATGGTTGATTATAATAGAGACAATATTTGACACAGTGCGATGTTACACCATGCTTGACCATGATTGATTTTCATATCAAGACAGTCTTTGTCACAATGAAACGTCAGAATCTGGTTGACCAAGGTTGGTTTTCATATTGAGACAATTTTTTTCACACTGTGACGTTGCACCATGATTGAGCATGATTGACCACCGCTGATAATGCTTGTCACAATGTGACGTTGGACCATGAGATAATCTTTATCACAATGTAACCATGGTTATTGACCATGGTTGAGCATTTTTAACTATGGTTGATGATGGTTATTGGCATTGGTTGATATTATAAACTCAATGGACTAACAAACCCAATAGATTAATACTAAAACCAAGAGATTATAAACCAAAGGAGCTAATATTATAAACCAGGGTAAACCATGGTCAACCATGGTCGTTGGACCATGGTTGACCATGACTGCCCTTGCTTGTCACAATGTGACTTTCGACCATGAGGCAATATTTGTCCCAATGTTATCATGGTTGATCATGATTGATTTTCATATTGAGACAATATTTCTCACAATTTGACATTGGACCATGGTTGACCAAAGTTGATTTTCATATTGAGACATATCACAATGTGACATTGGACCATTGTTAACCATGGTTGACCATCGTTGGCCATAATTAACCATGATTAAATGCTCGTTCATTTAAAACTCAACCCTACTCCATCCACCTGAAGTTGAAAAGGGATGTTCGACCATGGTTGACCATGGTTGACTTTCATTTTAGAATAATATTTGTCACAATGCAACGTTGAACCATGGTTGACCATAAATTGTGACCCAATAATTCCAATCACAAAACTGAAGTCTCCCATTTATATAAATATGATGAACGGTCCTTAAATTTCAAAATTAACATAGTTATATAAGATATATTCATATATTTTATGATATATGTTATTAAATGAACATATTCATTACTAAATTAAAACAAGGCTACAAGGTAGCTACTACCTATCGCTTAATTTAAATATATTAATGTTGCAATGTGATCTTGAAAATGTCTATGGGTAGCTATTACATGCCGCTTAATGTAATTATAGAAATGTTGCAATTTGAGTTTGGGCATGTTTATGAAGATTTGATTTGCAATAAAGTATAGTTAAATTAAATTAGAAATAATTGTTGCAATTTGAGTTTGAGCATGTCTATGAGGATTTGCTTTGTAATAAATTTGCTGCTTAATTTAGTTTAAATATAATTAAATCAAAGTAAAAATTTAAAATTTATGCGCTATATAGTAGTAGTTTAAATCTATCTAATTAGAGTAAAACAACTTTTGTGTTGATGATGGTAACCAATTGATAATTACTAGGACGACCCATGAGCATATGCATTTGATGTGTATATTAGATCTGCTACATATGCTTAGCCTATTTTTGGCATCAATACGAGTATGATATAGTAGCTACTACCTGCTGTTTAATGTAAATATAGAAATGTTGCAATTTGAGTTTCAACATGTTTATGAGGATTTGCTTTCTAATAAAGTTGCTGCTTAGTTTAGTTTAAATATAATTAAATTAAAGTAAAAATTAAGAATTTATGTTAGTGTTAAGGTTTACAATCTAATCAATTTAGGTTTTTTAGTAAATGGTAAATTGAGGTATTTTGTTAATCCAATTGCACCTAATACAAGGAAAGGCTTGTGAGTCTAAGTAATCAGATATATACTTAGGCACAATTGAGTAATTGGAAACAAGTGTGTAATGTAGCAATTATCTGGAAAATATGGTTGACACAGTTGAACAATGAGTTAGGAACCTCGTCAAAGAAGTTTATAATTTATCAATTATCTGGAAAATTGTTGGCATCATGGAGGAATGGGTTAGTAACCTCATCAAACAAGTGCATAATTCATTAATTATTTGAAAATTTGTGGTGCATAATGGATCAATTACTTGGAAAGTTGTGAACTCTGCTTTCTAGCTGGTTGGTTACTAGCTAATCTGGAAGGTGGGTAGAGAAGATAAAATCCAGCTTGGACTTGATCCCTGGATAGGAAGTAAAAGTCTCCACAATTTAGCGAGGAGTAATATAAGAATTAAGAAATAAACGAATCTTTTCACTAATAGAAATTGTGAGATGGGAAGACCTGCAAATTGGCAACAAAAATGGTTCATTTGGGAGGGAATTGGCTTGGGGTAGAAATGGTTCAACAAGAAGGAAGTCGGCGGTACATCCCTTTGGCCATTTGACTGGGACTGTTGCTTTTAGGAATTATGTGAGCGCCAGATTAGCTCTCCCACGAATGGTACTTTTTAATCCTTTGAATGTTGGTGTATGTTCTCTCCCAAAGTCGTTTTTTAGGGGTCAGGGTTTATATCATGCGAATACTGAATTAGGGTTAGTGTTTTAAGGGCTGAGGCAGAGTTTTACACCTGAGACGTAGAGAGTAAGTTGATGGTTTTCTTTCAGTATTTTTTTTGCGACTGGGATCTATGGCATTTAATTGACAAATAGTCTTCTTGTTTGGAAGGCATAAAATTATTGTTACAACCATCTTTAATTTTCTCTTATACAACAAGAATTGGGGAAACTCAATTGTTTGTTTTCTTGTCCATAAAACAAATATGTCCTATTAAATAATGAAGAACCATTTGTTTTCTTGTCCATAAAATACAGTTGGTTGAAAATTTTAAAATTAATTAAAATAAATATTTTTCATATTATAATATTTTTAAATTAATTAAAATATTTTATTTTTCTAATATGTGAATTTCAAAGTGTTAAAAATTTTATGAGTACTTGTTATTATATTAATATATGTGTTTTTTTTATAAGGTTTTTATTAAAGAATGAAAGGGATATAGTACACAGTATAATTAATAAATAATTTGTTTTCTTTATTCATGAAACATAGTAGGTTTAGTGGATATTTAAATTAATTAAAAAAATATTTTTCATATTAAATATGAATTTAAAAGTATTAAAATTTTTCGGAATATTTATTATAGAGTAAATGTTTTCTTTTAAGATTTTTGGTTTTAATAAGTATATTTATTTTGGAATAAGACTTCTATAATTTTTATATTTTAAATTAAAAAAATATATATATTTGTATGAATGAGTGAGGTTTGAGAAAAAGAATATATTCTTTGTATATTAAAAAAAAATTAAAAAGACACCTATCTCAAGATGAGGGTGTAAATGGAATTGAAATAGTGAATTAATGACAAATGTACAACAAAAATTTTGATGGTACAACTATTTTGTAAACATATAGTCATTATAAAACAAGATTGTAAAGGGTTCGATTCAATAGTGTCTGTATAACGCGTTGATGGAGCGATGGAGGGCTCGTGTTAACACTTGTGGTATGTTTAACATTGATGGGAGCAAAGTTCTTTTAAGTGCATAGACGCATACTAAACAGAACCATCTCATGGCCATTTCAAGGCAAAATATAGAAGGCGAAAGCAGAGTTTTGTTATAATCGAGCATTGATAAAGAGACGGAACCTCGAGCATAGGGGGAAGTGGAACCACGAGGAGAGCGTGAATAGTGTAAGTTGTTTTGGAGGTGAAAGTTGGCTTTCGTGCGATTGAGAAGTGGTAAGGAGTTTTTGGAAAAAAAGGCGATGTATGTCATGGGTTGACGCGTGGCCACAAATGGTTTTGGAAAACCATTTATATCGCGTGACTTTTGTGAATTAACACTCGTTCATTTAAATCAGAGGACATTACGTCGGCGGATATTACACCTTTGCCGTACACATTTGCAATAACATCTTCAAATTATCCACCAACCAGATGCAAGGAAAAAAAATTTAAAAAATAAATAAATAGATTATTAAAATTTAACTATAGTCAAATTATACAACAATCCAAAACATATGTCTAATCAAGGTGAATTAATGTCACAATCAGGAAAAACCTGATGTGTAGTGATCTGCAGCGGCAGGTACAATAATAATATAATTTAGTTAACTGATTTGATTTTTTTAGATGTTTGATAGATTTGATATTCTACATATTAGGAATGTGTTTTTTCATTAATTAAAATTTTCAATTTCTAATGTTTTTTATACATAATATAGTTACATTTGTTTTATAATACAATAAGGTAAAAAAAAGTTCTTTAAGTTAAATTTTAATCATTTTTGTTTATTTAAATATGTTGTTTTTGTTTTTCTATCACATTTCTAATTATAGAGGTGTTTTTATCTTGAGAAGTATAAATATAAAATAAGCTTCACCCATATCTAAATGTAGACAAATATCTCCATTGAACTTTGGAACCTACCAATAAATCTTAAAATAATTCTTACGTCTCCAAGTTTTAAACCTTTAGTGTAAAGGACATCATCGTGAATTTCCAAATTTAGTCCTTTGCTGCACAATAAAGTCTCTATTTAAGAAAATAAAATCTTCGTATTAAGTATCACAACAAAAGCGTTATCTCTTAACACGTCAATTTCTTCGGGATTGGAAAAAACAATGGTATTTGTTTCTTTGGAATTTTCCTAACTTATAGCCTTCGAATAGAAATATATGTATACTACTCATCTTCTTACTTCCATGCGATTATTAAGGTTACCGAACTTGTCAACTATTATTTAATGAGTTCATGTGTGAAATTATCTTATACACATATTGCAACCAATTCTTATAATGTAACCATTCATTAACCTTTCCTCATGGCGAGCTCCTCTAACTATGCATTCTGATATCTAAGGAAGCTACTCCCGATGGCATTCCAACCTTAACTAAATATGTTATGTGTTTCCACTTGGCCTTGTCTATTCTCCATTGTTTTTACATGTATTATCCGGCAACGAGCTTTTATTGAAGTAAGGATATAATGATGTTTATTTCTAAATATTCCTTTCTCCAAAGTGATGGTTTATATACCTGCTATTCATTATGGTTAAGTTCATTAAAGGTGTGAATTCAACAAATCCTGAACTCATTTGCTATGTTTGAAAAGCCATGTGACTACCGCTATTTGGACAAATGTACTAGTGACAACGCAAAGACTCCACGTGATAGCCACTGGCGGAGTACAATCCACCCCTCCAATGTTGTACATGGTGCTAATCTCGAGGGTGTACTGCAGATTTCACAATTGTAATTCCACTCAAGACCCTGTCCAATCAGTTGTGTCCAACTAAGCCTTGTCCATGTGATTCACATCGTTCATCGTGTGATTGCATAATGGCTTGGGTCCTGTCTTCGTGTCTCCTTTTTTGAGTAAGGTATTCTTACCGAACAACGGATATTATTATGAGAACAACGGACTATTCAATAAATAAAAAGCTTGTAGTCTGCACAAATATCTATGAAATTTGCAATAATATGTTGAATTTTGTAACCAATAGAATCCCAAAAAAACAAATTAAAATAATTAAAATAAATAAACAATAATAAATTTTATAGTTAAACCATGGAAAAAATTAAAAAAAATTGAAAACATATGTCTAATCAAGGTAAATTAATGTCACAGTCAAGAAAAACTTGATGCATAGTAACCTGTAGCGGCAAGTACAATAAGCAAAAATAAATAAATTATTACCCTACAATGTTCATTCACCTAAAATATTTTCCTAATAAATCATTTTTGTATCTATTATAGGTTATATTATTCCATTTTTTCAACTACAAATATTCCTTCCTCGAATTTAGAAACTAAACATATTCTAAAATAAATTTAATTATTCCTTCCTCGAATTTAAAAACTAAACATATTCTAAAATAAATTTAATTTATTTTTTTAAAATGTAATTCATTTCTAAAAGATCTCTTTCCAAATTAGAAATTGACGCTTCTAAAATTTTAAATGGCTAAATATATGAACTTTGAATGTTTTAAATATTTTTTTAACGCAACAAATCTATTTCTATATAAAGATACAATTTTAATGATGCATATATATGAACTTCTAAAATTTTAAATGGTTGAATATATGAACTTAAATATTTGAAAGAATTTTTTAACTCACTAAATTTGTATCTATATTAAAAGTACAATTTAAATGGTGCATAAGATCAGAAGCAAAATCATTCGCGTAGTTTATCGAGGCCGTGTTTTGACCCGGAATCTGGCAATGATTTTCAGAAACTCTGGCAAAGATTTGCTCAGAATTTTGTTTATAGTTGTTAAATATTAGTATTTTGAGTGCCCCAGGGGTTTTTGATAGTGCTGAATCCATTTCTACTATCAAAAATGGATTCCAAGCACTGCAACTACCTGATTTATTAAAATTTATTTAACTAGATTCCAGCGGATTTCTGCCTTCCGGCCTCATAACTCCAAAATCATTTCGATAAGAAACCAAAAAAGTCACCCGTCATTTTACGCCGTCATTTCCATAGCCGAATGGAACATGTGCATTTTACAACTTTCCAATGGTGTACTCTACAGGGCTGACAATTTGGGCCCGGCCCATCTGTATCATGATTCCAACGCTCCAACCTCTAGGGTTGGGCAAGTCGAGTCCACCACCAAAACAAGATGACACAAACCGCCATTACCACTTGAGGTACGACGCTAATAGAAGAGACATGAGGTAATGCGATGTTTAATGCTTTACTCCCTCCCTGACCCCGCCCATGGTTTAAATTTCCCTACCTATCCCATGTTAAGTTTTTTATTTCTTCATCTACATTTTGTCCATAAATTAATTCACATTGTCCGAAGATTAAGCCACATCACGTATTTCGTTTAATTCATTTGTAGATTGTGATTGTAATTAGCACTAACCATTATAACGTTGATCATAGACGCAACAATTGTCAAGGCATGGAATCTTAATTTAATTACATGTTTTACAATGTTATCACGATTATAATGTGTTTCTATATGAGGTATCTACGCATGACCAATATATTAAAATATAGGCCTTTCTCTAGTACTAAACAAGTATGCATAGAAAGAAAGAAGAAGAAAGAAAGAAAGTATTTTTAATGTCTTGAGGTTAAAAATAGCCTATGGGACAGATTGCTTCTTTATCTGGCTCTTGTATTCGGCTCTTTTCCTGTGAAGTTTTACAATAGCCGCTCCCAGCTTATTGACAAACTTTTTGCTGAATATATTATCCCAAGAACTAGCTGCCATAATCCCTGCCAAGTTTTCCCTGCTGTCTTTGAAGGCTTCGCATTCTAAAATGAAATGTTTTTCTGTTTTCACTTTTCTAGAGGAGCAAAAAATACATACTCTTTCCTCCCACATTTCTTTTGGCCTTTTCCAGTGCCCTGTTTCACAACGGAGTTGATGAGAATTAGTCCTTAATTGAGCAATAAGAATTTTAGATTTCCAAGAAATATTAGCCCCTATGTACGCCTTTTATTGATGGTTATGCGTGGGGTTAAACTCTTCAATGTAGTACTTCTTCTTTCTCCCTGGCTCTTTCTCCCAAGTACGTTTGTGGAACTTATCCATAACAAAAGTTTTTATCTCTTTATTGTTTGTAGGACACATGCTCAAGAAAATACCCCATTCACTAAACCATTTGTAATTTTGCCGCATCCAAGTCTTCTTTCTTTTGCACAATCTGTCACTAACAACAGCCTAAGGCCATCTATCCTCTTCCATTTGCTCAATTTTTTTCAGATACCTTATGACTCGCACCATATCAATTGCTTCAATAGGAGCAGCCCTTGTTTCACTTAACAGGATAGCATAAGGAATTGCACTTTTAATTTTGAATATGTTTGTAATCAAACGCTTCTGAATTTTCTCAATTTGTTTCCACCGCATCTCGGTTGTGCTGCTGGCTCATAGTTCACAACCGTAGAGAATCACTGGAATCACTAGAAGCCTAAAAAGAGTTAGAGTGGTTTTCCAGTCCCACAACTTTGCCTCTCTACACCTGTTTTGAAGAGCATAAAATGCTTTCCAACCCCCTAAAGTTATTTTCTTTCTACAACCATCCCAAATTAAATTTCCTTTGAAGTCAATTCCAAGGTATTTGTAGTCTGCAACTTCTTCTAGAATGTTGCCTTCAAAATAAAACTTATGTTGGTTATTCTTTCTTTTGTTAGAGAAAACCACTACTTTCGCTTTGCTAATATTGACTTGCATCCCAACCCTTCTACAAAAATTCTCAAGGGAACGTAAATGCTCTTGCAAACCAAGAACCGATTAAGGTCATTTGCGTACAAAAGAATCCTTATAACGAACTTGCCCAAATGGATACCGTCACCCCCTTGCAAAGTTAGCCACTCTTCAAGCTTGTCAATATATAACCCAAAAAGGGTAGGAGACAATGGGCAACCTTGCTTGACCCTGATATCGCTTCTAAAACTTTCAGAAATGCATGTTGAAGTTCTAATTTTGACTTTCACCTCTTCATACAACCTATGCACAGCTGCTCTCAAATGCCTGGAACACTGAGTCCCTTCATTCTGCCCCAAAGATTATCCCTAGGAACCGTGTCAAAGGCTTTTCTGAAATCAACAAAGCAATAGAAAACTTCTTCCTTTTTTTCGCAAACTTTTTCAATGAAGTGCCTTAAAGTTATACAATGATCAACTAGGGAATGTTTAGGTCTAAAACCTGTTTTCCTTTTAGCACGTTTATCTCTTTCTTCTACCCACTTACTGATTTTCTTTTATAACATGCTTCCAAATAACTTTGCAAACAAGGGGTTTATCATTATGGTTCTATAATTGGAGGGGTTATTGACGTCACCACTCTTGAAAAGAGGTATTGCCATACTAGTTGTCCAATCTGTGGGGAACCCCTGCTGTGAGATGTTGTGGAAAATTTTTGTGATGTGAGGTGAAAGAATTTTTAAGCCCCACTTTAGATACTTTGCTTGGATTTCATCTAAGTCTTTTGCTTTTCCAGTGCCCAACTTCTTGATACCCATCTCTACGTCTTGCACCATGAATATTTTTTTGTCTGTTTTGACCAAGGGAGGAGGGTCAACCTTGGGATCCTGCTCATAAAGTTGTCTTGTATAGTCAAGCCATTTAGAAGTTGTAATGTTGTTTTCAGTTTGCACCTTTTTCAGTTGGAGCTCCTTCTAGAATAATTTGGGGTTATTTTTCCCGAGGAAGATTAGCTCTTCTCCCCTTGAAACCATGAAATCATCCTTTTTCTTTTTTACTATTTACTTGTAAGCTTTGAGCTTTATGTTATTCGTGTCTGGTTCCTTCCACCTTCTCCTTGCCTTTTTGCATTCCTCGTCAAATGAAGCATTAACCGGAAAGCAATTTGTTTCAGACTTCTTAAGTTTTTCTCTTTTACACTCAACAAGTGCGCTTTGAATTAAATGTGTTAATCCGTGACTATGAAGGCCATGAGATGAGATTTCCTCCTTCTTGAAGAGCCTCTCTAGCGTTATTTTGAAAGTATTACAATTCTTTGGAGTCAAAATAATTTTGCCCTTTGGGGGATTTTGTTGAACACACTGAGTGTTTGAACCTAATTGCTTCTTTCCAATCCAAGAGAAACTTAAATAAATTGGCTTGTGATCTGATTTTAAGTCCCAAATTTGATCTCCAATCAGCACTTCCTCCATTTTCTCACACAAACTATGTGAGAAAATTACATAATCTACTACACTTGCTCCATTGTAAGTATTGCAAGTGAAATTACAGGACTTTTCCCATCTAGTCAAACCATTACAAATGACTAAATCGAAAGCCCCACATAGCGTAATCAATGGTTATCCAACAAGATTGCAGCCTTTATCCTCTGAAATTCATTCCTACTGATGATTACTTTCTTCTGTAAGCCAGATAGGGTCACTGTCTTCTTTACAACAAAGAATGCTAGCTTGTTCACTTGCAGTTCTAGCATTGAAATCCCCCACTATAAGGACTTCACCTAGCTGAGCATATATTGCAATATCTGTTTTTAGGGCTACAAAGGGATCTTTGTGGTTAAGCCCTCTACTTTTGTAGATTTTTGAAACTTGTGGCACAAAATTGCATGCTGCAATTCTGATGTGATTTCCATTTTCTGATATTTTAAGCCAAACAAATTGCTTATTTGGGTCTTCTTTTTCTAGCTGAATGAAATGACCTTATTTTTCTCTTACTAATACCATGATACCCCCATGCCCTTTGGCATTCCCTACTGCCTTGTTCTACACTGCTATCTTCCAATACCGTTCAAACAAAAGTGTCTTGCACCCTTCATGCTCATGTGTTTCTATGAGGCAAATTATGTCTCTACCTTCTGTAGTAGGCCCTAACCCAGGTCCTCGTCCCCATGGGTAACCCCTCAAGTTCCAACAAAATAATCTTAAGGAAACCTAGGTAAGACTTGATTGCTATTTGTTTTGACATGCAAGACTCATAGTTGAGTCTATGTCTGTGCTTGCCCATAATAACCTTGCTTCCTCATTTCTTGTTGAAGAGTTTGCTGCCTCTTCTTTGTTATCATTTTGCTGCCTTGTTTTGGAAGGAGGTCCAAATTACGCAATCATGGCTTTACCTTTATAAATCCATGCTTCTTTTCCCTCATCTCTTGCTGCCCTAACTTTTTTCATTTCGTCCCTCCTTTCCTCTTGTTGTCTTACAGTTAAATATTCTTCTAGAAAAAACTGAGAACCCCTCAAGAGTTGCTTCTTGCTTAGAATGATATCTTTATCATGCTAGTTGGGCATGATGACTTTTATGGGCCTGTCTCTCTCACCGTTAAGCTTACCTACTCTCCATGCTTGACATATTTGTCCTTGCCATTGGAGTTTGTCTTTCAAGAAGTCTCTTGCAAGGTCAAGAGTACATTCATTTTTCCCATAATATTTCACCCCTTTAATAATTATGTTTGTTGCTCTATATTGTCTTTCCTTGCTTTCTCTATCTTGCATGTTGTTAACCTGAATGTTTGTTTCTCCTTCCCTCTTAGCAGAACTGCTAATAACTTGAGCCAAAGTTTTGGAGAGTTTTGTGGAATCTCCTTTCCTCCCTTATCTTGATGTTTCTTCATTGTTGTCTATTTGGACAACTGCTTTCCCCTTATCCTAGGATGGCTTCGCATTCATCACCTCTGCATTCTCCACTGCAAATTTCTTCATGTTTTTCACCTTTGCTTTCATGCGTTTCCATTCTGTTTTCCCTATTCGAAGAGCTTCCTGCAGTAATGACACTTGTTCCTTCAGAACTTTGTTGCTTTCTGCTAAAGCCTGGTTTTCAGCTGTTATTATATGGGTTGTACAATCTCTTTCCAACTCTTTAGCTTCTACTATAACTTCCAACCTTTCTTTTACATTTAAGAGTTCTTTCACATAAAGATCAGATGAACAAGTGAGAGGTGTGGATGTGGGACTATGTAAAGCATAATCATCAATGACTTTTTCTTTTCCTTTGGACTTTTTGCCACATGCTTGCAAAGAAGACCTGTTTGAATGTTGTTTCTTGCGAAAATTACTCTCCCTTTGAGACCTTTTTTCCGTGTCTACTCCTATTTTAGATGAGCTAGTCTCCATTTTCAAATGCCTCGATATTGTTTGGCATTGACCCAAACCCACTTCCTAGTTTTGGCTGATGAGGAAATTTTCACTTGCCCTATATGATTTATTTCCATGGGTTCTAAAGTTTCTTGTCCCATTATCTAGATAATATTAAGGGAAATCAAATTCTCTGCCCAAAACTGACCCTTTTTTTATGCTTAACTCTTCAATATCTGTTGGTTTTACCACTGAAAACTTGTTGCTCTGTCCTTCCTGCTTTGCCACTATCCACTGAAAACTTGCTGCTCTTCCCTTGCTACTCTGCCCACTGTCCTTGTCCTTTGTGTTGCTCTCTCCACTATCCACTACTGTCTTATGTGCTGCTTTTCTGGTGCTTTGAAGAACCTCTCTCAAACCGTCTCTGAAGAACCTTTGTCAAACTTGTGACCAAACATATCACCTTCGGGTTAAGTCACCTTGGTGCGGTTAAGAGGATGAGTATGGATGAACTTTCCAGAGACTCACATTCATCATACACTTGGCACATTGAGCCTAGATATTTGGATGAGATCAATGGTCCTCCAACTAACCCTAAGATCAACCATCCAAATTTGACAAGGTTGGTTGAGGTAACTATCTCCCTCTCGCAGCGCCACTGTTGGGTTCATTCCACACCATCTTGCCTCGAAAATTGGCCTTACAACCTAATGAATTTTAAAGTTTTCTTCAATTTACTCGCTACGACCACCAACATTGCGGCCTCTAAATAAATTTCTTGCTCTAAGGTAATTGTCGACATAGTGTTATTTTTGTTTATAGTGCTCACTTTTTTTGAGGTTATCTACTCAGGTTACTGACTTATTTCTCTATCTGCAAAGTAAGAATGTATTCACTGGTTGCTACTGATGATTGGTTTGCATTGTTTATTTTTACAACAGCCTTCTCAACACATTGAGCATGGAGAAATACCTAAGGATTTTTCATTACAGTGGACCTGACACTAAATCCCTTTGACACATATTTCTGTTGTTGTTTGTTGGTAGATCCCAATTACCCGGACTCACTCTTCTTTGTTTTACAAAGGTAATCGGTGTAATTTGGTTGTATTTCCTTGTAATCCTTTCAGTAATCATCAAGTGGTTTATTAATTCATAAAGACTTTGTTGACATGTTCGCAGGTTAGAGGGTGTTCATTTACGAATTTCATTCAAACCCCAACATTATGCACCTGACTCATAATCTTCTTTTATCTTATAGGTTATCCATTAAACCTTTTCAGCTAAAGTTTATTACCCTATTGGAGGTCTGACAACATTCTGAGTGTTGCGGGGTTTTTGTTTAAGAAATATGGTTCCAGGGAGGAATAGTTACAGGGTTTAATTGATTGTTGGTTTATGTAATTTAAAAGGGGCATTTCATCATCAGGAATAATTACAGACTGATTTTGTAATTTTGTAATTTTTTCCTTGGATATAATATATGGCACAGCCAAATTTAATTAAATCTTAATACAATTTATTCTTTATATTTTACTTAGGAGTAGGTTTGTCTATGAGAAGGAAAAAATCATGATTTTGCATTTTGAACTTAGATTGCATGATTTACATTTATATTGTAGATTGTGTATATTCATAGATTTGGTATATATAAGAACAAAACATGAATGACATGCAATCATGCCATAATTAAATCAGAAAATGAATACTAGAATTCATTTTAAAAACATAACAAACGGTAATGTTTAGAGGACACAGTTGCAACCATAAAATTTTCACGTTATTTCTAACCGGCGGGTTCCATGGCCCTCTTTGCTTTACTCACCAACTATCTCCATGGAGACCTATTTGTCATCCAGGTCCATCCCTCGCCCCCTCGAGCCTACTTTGCTGGGAAAAAAAATTAATGTCTCAATATGTCTCTGTTCTATGATTTTATAAGCAAATCGCTTGGCTTCACCCCTTTCACTTCCTGGCGAATTACGTTCTTCATCCCCTACATTTTGCAAACCACCATGGGAATTGTTCTGCAAATCGCCATCGGCATTATTGTGCTTACATTGGGCCAAGATTTGTTGGATAGTAACTTTGGTAGCATGTATCACACAGCTGGAGAGTCGAAGCTTTGGCTCTTCGACTTCACTTGGGCACTCCACATGAAACTTGGAGATATTTTTCAACCACTACCCAACCCCCCTGAAAGCCCATGCGTGGAATTCACAATTGGTGCTCACCTTTTTTCTTTTTTCAACTCACCATAAATTATTTTCCTATCGTAGGCTTCTTCCTCCACATCACCCAAGCCATCGGTGGAGGACATATTCCATCCAAGCTCAAGTGCGGCTATCTATAAATCAACAAATTAATTGAAAATTTAAAGTCATCAGAGGCACATCCATGTGGGGCCACCTAGGGTCGATGTAGAGACACTCATCGGCGAATTAAAGTTTTAAAACATTGGTTCCATATTATGTTTTTTAATTTTAATTTTATTTTAAATAATTTATCAAAGTTAGCATAACATTACATAATGGATATTTGTTCTATAACATTGCTTGATTCAGGTGGATATTTGTCGCCACCTACCTATTCCACCTAGACTTCTAGTTGGTTTCATCAGTTATAACAACATTTACTATTTTTATGTTTTTTCGGTCTTGAACTTCTCGAATAGTTTTAACCCCCTAAACGGTGTTTTTTTAGATCCATAGCAGGACCCTAGCTATAGGAAGGGGCATGTGGAAAATTGTGTATTACTCAAAGATATGATTCTGATGATATATCATACATGTCAAATGGATATAATATGACCAAGTTATGACCCCGAGAAGTTGGTTGCTCAACTAACCCCAACAGGGCCCAAAAACGCTTGTCATTCCATCTCCTCGGGTTATGGTTTTGGTTGTTTACGGTTTATCATGTTGTTCAATAATAAAAAGTCCCTTGAGCCTCATTTTAATATAGTTCATAGGCATGTAGCTGTTAGGTCCCTATATCACTAGTATAGCCCCTTATTATTGTTAGTGTAAACCCCTTATTGTTATTATTGTACCCTTGTAACCCCCATTTTGTTATTATTGTGCCCTTAAATTATTATTGTTAGGTCGGCTAGGATTACATTGTGGCCCACTGGGATTTCATTATGGCCCCATGGACTCCTATATATAGAAAGGAGGTTTTGTAAATTGTATCATCCAAGAATTGTGCATTTATGTAATGTGTTGGAGGTTTCCCCCTCGAAGTGGCTTATTTCTAAGGCGTTGATATCTCTTTTCTTCTATTTTTTAAGCTGGTTACACAACATTTGGTATCAGAGCTTTGGATTCTAGGGTTTCACTGCTCCAAACGAATTGTGGTAGCATTTCGCTGTAACTTTTTTTTCTGCAAAGTTTCGAGATCTTTGAAATTTTTTTAGGGTGCGAAGAAGTGAAATCCTGAAAAGGAAGTTTTCTAAAAATTTGAGCTTAGTTAATAATTGCGAGAATGTCATCTGTGGAGAAGTGGGGTATTTTTCGAGCTCTAAACAGGTCATCGTGGCATTTGCGCTATAAATTTTTTTCTACGAAGGTTCAGAATCTGAAATTCATATGGTGCGAAGCTGAAATCCTGAGGAAATTCATCAAAAAATTTCAGAACTTGGTTCGCAATATTTTGGGAGATATGATCTGTGGAAGGTAGTGCTTTGTTAGGCTCCTGAATTTCATCTCAAAGAGGTGATCGTGGGAAAAGTTCAATAACTCTCTCTCTGAATATTGGATTGGAGTGCCGTCAAAATTGGTCGCAAGTACACAGCCTGTAGTTTCTTCACTATCAATTTCAGAGACAAAGGACAAAACAGTGACACGTGGCACGTCGTACAATTTCCCTCTACTGAACTAGTCCAGAATTAGGTCATTGTGGGAGATTGGACACAACTTTTCCTTGGAGAATCCAAATCAGGTCATCCCTGTGGAATTTGAAGAAACTTCAGAGGGCTATTACAGGACTGAATTTCAGATATCAAAGATTTTTAAATTACAGAGATAATTCAATTTCAATATCGAGCTCCTCAAAGCTAGTAAAAGGTGTGTATTTTTTTTCCGAATTGCATAAGTCTTGTTTGAAGAATCAAGTTGAATTGATTCCAAGGGCATCTTGTAGAATAGATATCAATATTGGATTCTAAAATGGCCCCTAAAAAAGAATTCAACACCCATTAAGCCTTCAGAAGGCTCTACTATGACTCATGAAGATGAAGAATTGCAACATGATCTATCAAAATTACAAGAGCAAGTGCAACAAATTTCACTCTCGCAAAAAGCAAAAAAAAATGAAATGGAAGTTTTGAAGAAAGGTGTGGAAGTGAAGATGGACGGTTTGAAGAAAGGCATGGAAGCTAAAATGGATGGCATGGAAGTGAAGATGGACGGTTTGAAGAAAGGCGTGGAAGCTAAGATGGATGACATGAAAGACAACATGGAAAACATGAAGAGTGATCTAAAAGCATACATGGAAGGCTTGATGACAAGCTTAAAAACCGAGAAATGATTCCTAATGATGGAAATATAGGAGAAGAACCTCCCGATGAGAACAAAATAAATGTTAATCATGATTTCATAAACTCGAATGTTAGCGGGAAGCACCACCATATTCCAAAAAATGGATATGAGGAAGTTTGATGGAAAGGATCCTGTAACATGGATACTACGGATGGAGCAATATTTTGATCTCCATAACGTACAAAACACACAAAAGGTACGCATTGCAACTTTACATTTAGAACAAAATACATTTGTATGGTATCAATGGCTTTGCTCCCGTAAAAAAAATTGTCACTTGGTCAATTTTTACGGAGGAAATGATAGCACATTATGAGGATACAAAGAGCAACACCTTCTTTACCCAATTGATAAATCTCAAACAAAAGGGTTTAGTGGGGCAGCACATTGAGGACTTCCAAAAAATTGAATATAAGGGTAGCCGATCTTACGGAGGAACACGGGATTGATCTCTTCCTAGGCACTTTAAAGGATAACATCCAACATGAAGTTCGCATTTTGGAACTCCGATTCATTGGAGAAGGCATTCAGAGTTGGCAAGAAAAGTTGAATGTAAAATTATGGCGACAAGGAAGCCTACCACTCAATTCTATAAAGAAGGAAGTGTTGCTATGCCTAGATTTCCACAACCTACAAGGTTGACACCACAACAATTGGAAGAAAAAAAGAGCAAAAAGGGCTTTGCTACGATTGTGATAGCAAATACACTAAAGGTCATAAGTGTGCTTTGAGAAGAAATTATTTTACATAGATTGTGAAGAAGAAGAAGAAAATGAACAAGAAGAGGATATACACCGAGGGAACCACCCTAGAAGAGGAAGAAATGAATCCGACCATATCGTGTAATGCCGTCGGCGGGGAATTACCACTCCTCAAACTCTCAAGATAGAAGGACATATAAAGAAGAAAAGGGTAATAGTGTTGATTGATTCGGGTAGCACCCATAATTTTATTCATTATAAGGTAGCCAAGGAATTAAATTGTTTCCTATACCCGGCACTCGAGAATGTCAAGTGATGGTTGCAAATGGAGGAACTATAAATTGCTCTGGAAAATGCCATAATATCAAGCTAACCATGGGGGAATATGTATTGACTAGTCCAATGCTTGCCATTCCTATGGGAGGTGCTGATGTTGTACTAGGAGTACAATGGTTACAATCTTTGGGGGACGGTAGCTTTTAATTTTCAAGAACTTTTCTTGAAATTTTTTTTCGAAGGAAAGGAAGTCGAATTACGGGGTATTGCGGGAAGCCCGAGGGAAGGATAATAAGCTCTAATGTCATGACAAAGCTTCTAAAGAAAGAACAGTGAGGCGTAATTGCACAATTATGCTCACTAGAAGTTCCAACATCAAAATCATCTATTTACTGGGATCTCCAACAAGTCTTGGACAATCATTCCAAGGTGTTTGAAACTCCCAAAGGACTCCCACCTATTCGTGATCATGATCATGCTATTCATTTGATTCCGGGGAAGTGTTCCTCCAAACATCGGGCCTTATAGATATCCTTACTTCCAAAAGAGCGAAATTGAACGTATGATTGCGAAATGTTAGAGGCGGGTATAATTCAACCCAGGTCAAAGTTCTTTCTCTGCTCTCGTAGTATTGGTACACAAGAAGGATGGATCATGGCGAATGTGTCCGGATTATAGGGAGCTCAATAAGCTCACCATTAAAGACAAATTTCCCATTCCCTGTGATTGATGAATTATTGGATGAATTACATGGAGCAATTTATTTTACCAAGTTGGATCTTCGTTCGGGATATCATCAAATTAGAATGAAAAGCGAAGATATTCCAAAAACGACATTTCGAACTCATGAGGGTCATTATGAATTTTTGGTCATGCCTTTTGGCCTTACCAATGCACCTTCTACATTTCAAGGGTTGATGAATTCCATTTTCAAACCCTTCCTTAGAAAATTTGTGCTAGTATTTTTTTGATGATATACTAATCTACGGCGAGTCTTGGAAGGATCATGTTGAACATGTTGACGAGGGTGCTCAAACTATTGCGAGGGAGAAGCAATTATATGCAAAAAAAGTCCAAATGTTTCTTTGGAGTACAAGAGGTGGAATATCCGGGTCATATTGTATCTCACGAGGGTGTTAAAGTGGACCCTAACAAAATTAAAGCCATTAAGGAATGGAAAGTTCCCACAACCATAAAGCGAGTTGCGAGGATTTCTCGGGTTAACGAGGGGTATTATCGCAAGTTTGTTAAGAATTATGGGAGAATAGCGAGCACCTCTAACAACATTATTGAAGAAGGATGCATTTTCATGGACTCCACGAAGCAACTAAGGCCTTTGAACGTCTTAAAGAGGCAATGTGCCTAGCACCGAGTATTAGCTACACCGGACTTCACAAAAACCTTTATTGTGGAATGTGATGCCTCGGGAAATGGAATTGGTGCGGTTTAATGCGGGAAGGAAGACCCATTGCTTTTGAAAGTCGTCCAATCAAAGGAAAGTATTTACTGAAACCTATTTATGAGAAGGAAATGTTAGCGATACTACATGCACTAAAGAAATGGCGAACTTACCTAATGGGAAGACACTTCAAGGTAAGCGATCATGATAGTCTTAAACACTTTTTGGAACAAAGACTATCGTCGGAAGAACAGCAGAAAAATGGGTCACAAAGATGTTGGGTTATGACTTTGAAATAATCTACAAAAAAGGAAAGGCTGAATGTTGTTGCGGATGCACTCTCAAGAAAGAATGAAGAGGTGGAAGCATTGCTTTGTGCCATTTCTATTATCCAACCGGATTGGATAAGCTGAAGCAAGAGATGAATGGAAGAAGGACAAAGATGTATGGATACTCATTCAAAAGTTGCAGACAAGATCCTAGTACATATGATACATTTAGTTGGAAAAAATGATTCCTTATGGTACAAAGATCGCTTATATCTTTGTAAGAATTCCCAACTAAAACAAAATATTCTTCGGAATTGCACACTTCTCCTTTAGGAGGGCACTCGAGATTTTTAAAAACTTACCACGGGGGTGAAGAAAGAATTTTTTTTGGGATGGCCTTAAATCGATATTCGAAAGTTTGTGGCGGAATGTTTGGTTTTCCAGTGAGAATAAAGTGGAAACAATTAAGACCCCAGGGACTTCTACAACCTTTATCCATTCCAAGTCAACGTTGGGAGGAGATTTCAATGGATTTTATCACGGGTTTACCTAAGTCCGAAGGAAAGAGTGTCATCATGGTGGTAGTTGATAGACTTACCAAGTATGCACACTTTTGTGCATTATCTCATCCATTTAAAGCAAGTACAATTGCTACTACATTTATGGACGCAATTCAAAAGCTACACGGAAGCCCAATGGTTATTGTGAGCGACGGAGATCCCATTTTCTTTCGGAAATTTTTTGGACGGAGTTATTTTTCTTGTTTGGGTACTCAATTAGCTCATAGCTCATCTTATCATCCTCAATCTGATGGTCAAAGCTGAGATAGTAAATAAATGTTTGGAAGGATATCTTCGTTTTTTGTGTACTCGATAAACAAACACAATGGGTCAAGTGGTTACCTCTTGCTCTGAATGGTGGTATAACACTTCCTTCCATACTTTGCAGACAAAAATGACCCCATTTATGGCACTTTATGGATATCATCCACCATCCATCACATCATCTTTAAGGGAAAATTCGAAGGTTCAAGCGGTGGAAGATCACATCGAGCATCGGCAAGAAGTTCTCCAACTCTTAAAGGATAACTCTGAATTTGGCACAAAATCGAATGAAACAACAAGCGAGATCAACATCGTAGCGAGAGAAGTTTTGATGTAGGAGATTGGGTATTTTTACGACTACAACCATACAAACAAATGTCCCTCAAAGCAAGCAAAGAAGGATAATAAATTATCGCCAAAGTACTATGGTCCTTACAAGGTGTTGCAAAAGATTGGTACTATGGCATGCAAATTGGAGCTTCCTACTTCTTCGCGAGTACATCCAGTTTTCCATGTTTCATGCTTAAAGAAGGTTATAGGTGAAAATCTTCCAGTTCAAACAATATTGCCAGAACTTGATGAGGAAGGAAAAATCATATTGGAACCTGAAGCGGTCACGGAAACAAGAACTCGACAGCTACGGAATCGATCAATTTAAAAGTATCTCATCAAGTGGAAGAACTTACCCACTGAAGATTCTACATGGGAGGATGAGAATTTTATACAGAAGCACCCAGAGCTACTCAAGCATTGAGGACAACACTTTTTTGAAGGAGAGGGCATGTTAGGTCCCTATATTACTAGTATAGTCCCTTATTGTTGTTAGTGTAACCCCCTTATTGTTATTATTGTACCCTTGTAACCCCCATTTTGTTATTATTGTGCCCTTAAATTATTATTGTTAGGTCGGTAGGATTACATTGTGGCCCACTAGGATTACATTATGGCCCCATGGACTCCTATATATAGAAAGGAGGTTTTGTAAATTGTATCATCCAAGAATTGTTCATTCATGTAATGTATTGGAGGTTGCCCCCTCGAAGTGGCTTATTTCTAAGGCGTGGATATCTCTTTTCTTCTCTTTTTGGAGCTGGTTACTCAACAGTAGCCGCCACATCTCTTCTTAGAGATAAGCTACCATCACCGAAACTATTTAATTTCAATTCAGTTTGCAACCATATTTCAGTTATTTGTGCTACAACTCTGCATTTATATTTATTTATATATTTTATTGCGTTCATTCATGAGTCTGGATCAATGGTATCATAGAGGTCCGCTCTTTCTCAATCTTTCTTTGGATGTCTCCAATCGGATCATAGTATAAGGATTCAAGGCTCGATCTGGTTGAACCTTTTCAAGATTAGTCTCAAAAAACTCGACGACTTCCCATGGAAGAGGAAAAGAAAGCTGAGGGAGCAGGAAATCCTATCAAAATATTGCTTGATAAGGCCCTCAATAAACAAAGGAATGTAATGATGGATAACTTTGCTAAGATCCTTCGATGGCTACCCACCGACGATGCATCTTCCTCCATCAACCACTCTAGAGGCACCACTCATTTTAAGGTACAATTTAACTTTGACATTCCCATATTTGAGGGCCAAAAAGGTGCAAACGTCGTAGATAGATAGTTGAAACTATTAGAAGGATATTTTTCATTTCATGACTTTTTCAATCGCGAAAAGTTTACTTTTCCACTCCTCAAATTCAACCCCCCATGTTAAGGACTCATGGGAACGCTACTATGAGAAAAATGAAGAAAGGGAATCATGCATGTTCTTAGATGCACCCAATTGGAATTATTTATGAGATGTCATGAAGGAACAATATTAACCTGTGGGGAGTTGTGAGGACAAGTACATACAAGGGAATACGCTGCGGAAACAAATAGATGAATATGTGGATGAACTTGTGAATTTGTTCCATACCCTATGCACAAAGTTTGGTATCAAACATTCAATTAAACATTTGTTGCTTAAGTACTGCAGTTTTCTACAAAAATACATCTAAGAGGAAATGGAGTTCCTTGACGTCTCATCATTTGGTGCAGCATATCGATATCCTACCAAGATTGAGAATAAATTCAAATAGAAGAAATGAGGATTTGGATATGCATATTAGAAGTAAGGGAAAGGCACTCCCAAAATGCAGAACAAAGGAAAAAGCAAAGGAGAGGAGGCCTAGGACAACTCGCCAAAGCCACAAGTGAAGAACAACACCACGAAGCCAAATAAGTATACATGAAAGTGGTGTGAGTTCCATAAGAGCTCCACTCTCAACACAAGTGAGTGTCTTGTTAAGAAGTCACTAGTGGTTGAGATGAAGGCTTTTGAATGAGATGCATGTTATGATTCTCAGTTTGAACCCAATAAGGGGAATGACAAAGGGAAGAAGACTAATTATGTCTAGCCTAGTGCCACCGTTTCGATCATCAAGATCGAGAAGGAGGAACCCAGAGATCCAGAGGAGGGGGAGCACCTCTTCCATTCCCAAATGTGGGTGAACGGTTCCCTGCTATAGTTCATTGTCGATAGTAGGATCCAAAAGAACCCCATTTGAGAAAATTTCATGAAGCAGTTGGGCTTGTCAACCACAACACACCCAGAACCATGCACCATCTGGTGGCTTCACTAAGGATGGGATCTTCACGTCACCTAAGAGTGTCATCTTCCGTATAACATCAAGCCCTTCATGAATGAGGTATTATGTGATGTTTATCCTCTTGAAATTTTTGATGTATTATTAGGTCAACCATATTTGTAGAAGCGACATTATGTGTATGAGTCTAGGCCTTGCACTGTTATTGTTACTTTGGGAATAAGTTGTACAGGATACTGGAGGTATCACTGCCTAATGCCACCTCTTCGATCACTACAAAGTGATAAACTAAGCTCATTTCCCAAACCATGAAATTTCTTTTCCTTATGATCCAGCCTAAGGGAAAGAAGAAGACTTTAGCCATGACCTTCAGACAAGGCTCCTCCTCAAGGCAACAGCAGATGGACAAGGTCGTGGAGGAGTACGGGGACATCTTCACCTCACTCGTAGGGGTACCTCTCCATTTTCGAGTCAAGCACTCCATCGAACTGACCCCAAGCACATCACTACCCAATTAATAGATATATCAACACTATGTTCAGGTTAAATACGAAATCAAGAGGAAGATTCAAGAGTTGTTTCATAAATGCCACATCTATCTGAGTTAACCACCCTATGCGAGCCCGATCGTGTTTGTGCAGAAGAAGGATGGGACTTGGAGACTCTGTATTGACTATCGGGAGCTGAAAAAGATCATTGTTTGTAATAGGTATATGATCCCACATATTTATGACCTTTTGGACCAACTCATGTGGGCCAAATATTTCAGTTAGATCGACCTGAAGTTTGGGTATCACCCAATACCAATCGAACCCTTCGATGTGTGCAATACTTCTTTCGAATCAAAGAAGGGCCTTTTTGAATGGTTGGACATGCCTTTCCAGTTGACGAATTCCCCCACAACCTTCATGAGGTTGATGAATGACATCTTGCAACCATTCACCATCTCATTTGTGGTGGTGTGTTTCGATGACATCTTGATCTTCATCCAGAGTTGGGAAGAGGACCTCCACCACATTCGATAGGCCCTCCAAGCACTGCGAAAACACAATTTGTGTGCCAATTTCAAAAAACACTTTTGGCATGATCGAGGTTCAATATCTAGGATACATCATTGATGAGTGGGGAGTGCACAAGGACCAAGCCAAGATCTAGGTCATTCGGGATTGGCCATGCCCAACCACTTTAACATAACTCCGTGACATTCTGGGTGATTCTAATTTCTACCATGGGTTCTTGTTGGGGTTATCTCACGGGGGATTCATTTAATGAAGCTCTAACATATCACATGTGGTCATAGAATATTAAACAATACCCTTAATTTGAGTATATATTGTAAAATTGCCCTAAAAAACATTATTTAACCCCTACCATTATAAGTCCAATACACCTTCCCAATTTAAAAAGCCCCTACTTTCACTATATATTGTAGGTATCCATTATTTTACTAACATTTTTTATACCCCATTATATTTTTTCATTAACTTTGAGCTCCATTTTTTATACCTACCAATATAAAACCCTTTATGCCCTATATACCCCCAAGTATATTATGTCAAATTTTCATCATTATATATTCCACAATATGAACCTACATGCTATAATATTGCTCCTATAGTGAAGCCCTTGTGGTTTCTCTCATATCACTTGGCCTTTGACTCAAGTCACCAAGGGAGGAGTGAAAGCCAAATTACTTTGGTATGAATCTCAATAAAAGGTGTTCGCAAAATTGAAGCATTGCCTCTCCTTTGCACGAGTGGTCACATTACCAGACTTGGAGCAACCATTTGAGATTGGGATAGATGCCTCTCAGCATGCTATTCTGGTAGTTCTTACTCAACAAGGTCATCCAGTCATATATCACAATGAGACACTTTTATCCCACCTATGAAAAATAAATGTATTCCATTATGCAGGCTTGTTGACAATGGAAGCATTAAATTTTTGGGAAGGAAATGATCATCCACATATCATCAACCCCTGCAATTCATAAAGACACAAGGAAATTTTTAGAACGATAACCATTAGAAATGGTCCACATACCTGCAAAAGTTCCTTAAAAAAGGTTGTTGACTACGTCAACCAACTGCAGATCATGGTGCTAACCACTGTGCTAGACTCTTGTGGGCATGAGACTTCAGGTTGTCAACATCTCTACAAAAGCGATACAGAATTTAGAAACACATACCATATGCTCTTGGAAGGTAAGCAAGTTCCATATTTTCACCTCTAGGTTGCACTGTTATGCCACCTCAGACACCTCTATTTTCTTCCAAGTGAGCGTGCCAAGATGATTTGGAAAGCGCACTACAGTCAGATTGCTGGACATTTCAGGGTCCTGAAAATAGTGGTAGTAATGCAAAAGTATTTCTATTGGTCAAACATTTGACAAGATGTTAGGAAGTACATCATATCCTTCACCTCCTACGTCATGGCCAAACCAACTATAAATAATCAAGGCCTATATACTCTTCTACCTACCCCTAGTCAACCTTGGGAATCCATCTCCATGGATTACATGTCGGACCTTCCTTCTACCAAACATCACAACGACTACATTTTTGTGGTCATCAATAGATATATAAGATGGCCATTATGGATGCCTGCAAGAAGAATATGAAAGTAGAAGCCACTACTAAACTCTTCTTTTAACGATTGTGAGTACAATTGGGATCCGACAATCCATTATCTCAGATCAGGAAAACAAGTTCCTCAACACATTTTGGTTAAGTATCTAGTTGATATTGCACACCATGCTCACTAAGTCCACAACTTTATACCCTCAAACTGGTGGCCAAACAGAGGTCGTCAACAGGATGATCATAAAAATTCTTGACATGTACAAATCAAAGCATCCTTGAAAATGGGATGAAAATCCCCCTTATGTCCAACACAACTATAATCGGGCTCTCCACAACTCAACTGGCCACATCCCCTTTCAAGTGGTTTTGGGATTCTAGCCACTATGTCCCATTAATGTGGCCATACCATTTGCAGCTTCTAAGGAAGATTTGGCTCATGTGAAATTGGACGCTGACAAGGTGAAAAACTTCATTGAGTGCATTTAGAACATCCTCCAACAGGTCCATGACATATTGGGCAAAGCCAATTCTAAGTACACGTATCAGCATGGTCAACATCAGCTGCCACAAAAGTTCCAGGATGATGAAAAATTTTGGCTACATTTGTAGAAGGAGCGTATTGTTGGACCCTACCACAAGCTTCTCCCACTCCGATATGGGCCATACACCATCACTAAGGTTGTAGGGGATAATTCCTTTGTTACACAATAATTTTTCACCCTGCTAAGTTCTCGTCCTTGATCTTGAAGTTCCATATGACGAATCCTGTGAAATATATCAACCTTGGAAAAATACATAAAGACATACTCGAAAGAATAAAAGAAATTTTCCTTGAACAATTCCTGAAGAAACTTAGCACAAACCCTAAATTTTTGGGTCAGCAATTTTCTCCAGTTATCTACCCATGCTGAAGGAAGGCTGACTATTCTAGCCTAGCTCTTTCAATGCACTTTTGAGTATGAAAACCGTGATGAACCATTTTTGGTAGTGTTTCCTGAAATGGAGGAGAAGCTTCAACCTATGGACGTTTCCAGGACAATGAGTTGGATGTTGTTCGGTGGTGTTAGGGTCGATCTCTCTCTCATTTCTAGCTCTTGATATTATCAATAGGGGATTATCCCTTGAGAAGTGTGCCTTCCTCCTTTCATGGGATCCTAACTCCCTCTCCCTTCTTATAAATTGATCCCCAACCCTCCACTACTTGTTGGTCACTGTTGGGCTAGTCTGATCATTCATCCTTTGCATCCTTATGTCGTGTCAATGCCTAATCTACCATTTGGAAGAAGGATCGCTTAAGAGCCTCAGTTTGGACTAGGATTACACCAAAGGGAAGACTCCAACATCAAGGCTATGGTTGTAAGATTTCTCTTTTACAGTATTAATAAATACATCTGGCGTTTCACTTTCTATATTTGTTTGAATATTCATACGAATAGCCTAATGCTCCTTGATATGTTATACAATTAATATTCAATCTATGATTTGTATTGGATCACGTTTGTTGTTGTCCCATGATCACCTATAGGTATTCGAATGCCGCTAGGAGCAAAAATCGAGCCTGAAGGATCATGGAGTGAGGCCTTGATCAAAGAGTTGAACATAACATCATGAATAGGTAGGATGTTTTTCTTTTCTCATCCTGTTTTGAATGCTAATTAAGAAAGTGTTCATTAGATAGTCTCATAAGTTTCTAGACCCACTCTAAGGCTAGAGAGATCGCCTTTGCCAACAGAGAGGATTGTCTTCACACCAAAATTGGTGACTCTCCTCGGGAGATTTAGCCTTTTTGCCTTCCCTTTTCCGGTTTGGTTTTTGATAAGTTTGACCGATATTTGAGATCTAAGTCTGTTTAACTCTCTGTAGGTATGCATAGGATTTGATTATTTCTTTAGAGTGAAATGTATGGTTTGAGTGTTGAGGTTATTTTTTATTTTTCCTTGTCTTTCTCACTCACCACTTTTTATGCTCTTATAATAGTGTTTCCAATGTTGTTTTTTTGCAAAGCAGGTGCACTGATCTGCCTTTCAGCATTGTTCTGTCCTCCACAAAAATGTTGATCCCAGGGATAGGAAAAATATAGGGTTTTCCTTTGTCTTTCAAGTGTGTCTTAGCCTTTGAAGTGTCTTTTAAGTCTGAATGATCTGCTTTTCACTGATTTTTTACTTTGTTTGAGCGATTGGTTTTTTCTCTTTGACTTGCTTGTATTTAAAGTGAATTTAAACATCTTCTAGGTCTTCTGGGTCAATAATCCTTTGCTTGTCACTTGTGTTAATCATTATAGAGTAGATCGTCTTGTATTTGATTTCTACTCCAATCATTTCAAAGACCATTTCACATTGGTTTCTGTTTTTTTTGAAGTTGTTTTCATTTGCACCCATCATCACTGCACCTAGAAATCACCTTCGATTAAGTGTCAAACATAAGATCACGATCATTTTATTTGCAATTTTGAAAGGGTGTGTTTTCTCTATTTTCATAATTTGAAAGAGTAAATTAAAAGTTATTTTCATTTCAAAGCTTTTGATTTGGTTTGTTTTTCATTGTTTTTAAAAGAAAGTGAAATTTATTTTCATTTGAGTGTTGTTGAAGCGTTCTTGTTTTCCATTCGAAAGAAATAAAAGTGAAAATATTTCTTTTGCATTTATTCATTCATCTGGTTAGTTTAAATTTAGTTCATTGATTGCATGTTCATTTTGATATTTCAAAGTAAAAGAAAACAAAAAACATGTTTAATGAATCTTGGTGAAAAGAGAAGTGTTTTCGTTTCTCAGTGAGTTTGGATTTGGGGATACTGAAAGTGAATTTTATTTTTTTAAAGTTGCATTTCAGTAATTTTAAGCTAGTTGGCGGCATCATTGCTTATTGCATTGCTTGAATTTTGCACACTTATTTTCATTTATACCCTCATTAGTTTAGAAATTCATCAAAGTGAAATGGATTCTTTTTTTATTTAGCTACATGATAAGATTTAGGTGACATCGCTATTGAGCCAAGAAACAAAAACATAATCAAGATCAACTTTAAAATTTATTCAATTAACCTTAAGGAGCATTTGAAATTAACGCAAACAATTAGAGGTCTAGGCCAAAGACGTTTTCCCGTGTAATTAAGCGTAGCAGTTGCCGCTAACAGTGTGTGTTACATTTCAGAGGGGAAACTTCATCCCACATATGGAAGTATATAGGACTATGCTCCATGTATGAAAAGTATAAGGGAATGCTCTAATCGTCTATTTACACATTAGACAATGCTACTAAAGACTGGACTCCCATGTAGCATCGAGTATATATGGGGAGACACCACTAGGTTGCAAACCAGCCATAGGTAACTGAGTCGATGGCCTTGGAGATGTGATACAACGAACACAACATTCAGGGAGATTGGTTGTAGTATGTTAAGTCCTCGGTAATTTTTTCTTTCATTTATCACCAAGGTGTATATTACAGTTCATAGATACCTGGTAATCCTTTATGCCTAGCTCACCCTTTTTTATTTATTTTCATGTTTAATTTATAAAATTAATTGCATGATAACATACTTCTAGTGAATTTCTCCAGCCTCACATTTCTTGGTTAATTATAAATCTTGATTTCTTGGAAATTGATTCACCTTTTTCCTTGGTTGATTTTTTCTGAAAATTCATCGTGGCTGAATCCTCGAATTCACCTCATTCCTCTTCCCAAGGAAGTCATGTGCCTCCTCTTGAGATTCCACAATTTCTAATTGGACCCCTTTAAGCTCAAGGTGTTGAGCTTGGAATTATCATAAGTTTCTAGCCTATCTCATACCAACCACCACTTGATGATATTATTCCATTGTTATCTGAGGATCCTGAGCCGGAAAGTCCTGAACTCAGATTAAAGAAATGGAGATCGAGATGGACAAATTGGTCCATGAAAAAGAAGCCAAAAAAGCATAGGAAGTCCCTAACACTATAATTCCTATACTTACAAGAGTAGTGCCATCTACTCTAGCAGAAACGCTAGCTCCAAATGTTCCACTGGCTACGGCAATCCCAGTGACTTCATCAACAACTTCTGCTACTGAGTCTTCAGCAACAACAACACAACAATCATATGAGGCAAGTAAATTGGTAAAGGCAATGCAAGACATGTCCATCCAAACAAATGAGATAAACAGGTTAAAGGAACAGATTAAAAATCTTGAAGATGCCAAAAAACTTGCCCAAATTAATGCCAAGAATGAAGAGAAAAAGGTCAATAGGTTGAAATAATTAACTTTGAAAGATCCTATGGAACATGTTAAAAACCAATTATGGTCCAATATCATTAAAGTAGTCAATGATACTTGGCCATATATATAGGTAATCTATGAACATAAATATTTACTAAAAGTAGCGAAAGAAGCAATACAGAAGACTAAAGAGGAGCTAGGTAAAAAACCTGAAGAGGCCTTAGAAATTATTAAATTCCTCAATTCCAAAAATAAACAAGAATTAGATGAAATTGGAATTACAGATAGAACAGAGACCATCCTCGAATTAAGGAAGGTAATATCCAAAAATAACTTGATGAACCAATTAGAGGAAAAGTGCCAAAACATGGGAATGGAAATCAAAAGATTTATGATCAAATTTGATATTTTAAGGCAAAAAGGCCTTCCCAATCCACTGGTAATCAATGAAAAAATGATGAAATAGGAGGATTATGACAAAAATATGAGAGAATTTTCTAAAGAAAAAGTGAATAAATCATCTTTGCAGGGAATCCCAATAGGGAAAGTTTTGTCTAAGAGTTTTGAAAATCTGTTTTACTTGCACCATGAAGTAAAACACATTTTTGTGAAAAAACCAACATTTATACTGAAGCTGATGAAAACTTCAGAATGCTTATGAAGATTAAATTGCCAGAAGCTGAGTTGTGGGAGAAATTGACTGATCTACTATAAGGTTAGATTAAAGTGAAAACAGAGCAAAAAGAGTTTGATGTTTTTACATCAACATTAATAGTTTTCTGCAGTCAAAGAGTATTAGGATGAAAGTGTACCAGTCTAAAGAGTATCAGATGAGATATTGAAGATAAAATCATATTAAATATGAATCTACCAGCTTAGAGGATACCTCAGTTGTTCAAATGCCTCATTTATCAAACAACAAAGAGAGAAGGAAGTGATAAAATCAAACAACAAGCTATTTTATTTCAATAAATAGGACAGCTAGCAGTTAGTTAGGCAGTTGTCAGTATCTTCTTGCATGAAGATATTTATTTTCCAAGAAAAAATCCTAAGATTATTCTAGGATATTTTGTACAAGTTTTTATATAAATACTTCATCATTTGAAGTATTGAGTGTGGATTAATTTCTGAAATTTTCTGTAGTTATACTATTATGAACCTTCAGGGTTTTTGTACCAATTTCAAGTCAGTAGATTGGATCACAGGAAATAAAGCATCATATTACCGGATTCATGTGTTGGGCTACTGCATTGAAGTATTTCATTTGTCATCTTGTCAACTTATGTTTTCCATATATTCATGAATGTGTTCTAAGTCTTAATGATAAATCAGGAATTGTTATTTCAGAAATTGTTAAAGGCAATTTGTTATTGACTGATTATCATTTAAATGTTTTCTACTGATATCCAGACTAGGGAACCCTTAATTTCTCCCTAATTTTGATTGACCTCTTCCTTTCCACTCCTAATCCGGATTTAAGAACCCTTAATTTCTATTTTATCCCGATGAGAACCATTTCACCATAAGCCTTCAAGATCTAAAGTGACTCCGCTATCTTTCCTTGCAAACATTTACCTTTAGATCTTGATCCTGATCTGACTGCTTGACACATTGAATCCATTTTCCCAATGGGATATCGATCTATAGCTATCCATATAAGTAAGTGATTTCCCCACCAAACCAAATCAAAACCCCAAAACCAATTTTCCCCATATAATTAGCCTAAAATCAAATATAATCAACAAAGTTAAATCTTATAGAGAGAGCCCTCTATGAGTATTAGGAAGGCTAGATCCTAAGGCTTAAAAGTAGGTTTGTGGTTACCTCTGATATTCTTCAAACTAAAAATCTCACAAATTTAAGAATTATTAGAGTGATAACAACAAGTGAAATTGCTACTGTATTTATGGAAACTATTAAAAAGATCATGGAAACCCAAATATTATTGTAAGGGATAGAGTTCCCATTTTTACTAGAAATTTTTGGATGAAATTATTTTGTTGTTTGGGTACTCAACTAGCTCATAGATTATCTTATCATCCTCAATCCGATGGTCAAACTAGGATAGTAAACAAATGTTTGGAAGGATATCTTTGTTTTTTTATATCTGATAAACAAACACAATGGGTCAAGTGGTTACCTCTGGCTAAATGGTGGTATAACACTTCCTTCCATACTGCAGCAAAAATGACCCCATTTATGACACTTTATGGATATCGTCCACCATCCATCACATCATCTTTAAGAGAAAATTCTAAGGTTCAATCAGTGTAAGATCGCATTGAGCATCAACAACAAGTTCTCTAAACCTTAAAGGATAACCTAAATTTGGCACAAAATCGAATGAAACAACATGCATATATACATCACAACGAGAGAAGTTTTGATGTAGGAGACTGGGTATTTTGACGGCTACAACCATACAAACAAATTTCCCTCAAGAAAGCTAAGAATGATAATAAATTGTCGCCAAAGTACTATGGTCCTTACATGGTGTTACAAAAGATTGGTACTATGGCATACAAATTGGAGCTTCCTGCTTCTTCACGAGTGCATCCAGTTTTCCATGTTTCATGCTTAAAGAAGGTTATAGGTGAAAAAATTCTAGTTCAAACAATATTGCCAAAAATTTATGAGGAAGGAAAAATCATATTGGAACCTGAAGCAATCACGGGAACAAGAACTCGACAGCTACGAAATCGATCAATTTCAGAGTATCTCATCAAATGGAAGAACATAACCACTAAAGATTCTACATGGGAGGATAATAATTTTATATAGAGGTATCGAGAGCTACTCAAGAGTTGAGGACACCACCTTTTTGAGGGAGAGGGGCATGTTAGGTCCCTATATTACTAGTTTAGTCCCTTATTGTTGTTAGTGTAGCCCCTTTATTATTATTGTTGTACCCCTGTAGCCCCCACATTGTTATTATTGCACCCTTACATTATTATTGTTAGGTATGATAGGATTATACCGTGACCCCATGGACTCCTATATATAGAATGAGTTTTTCTCATTTGTATCATCCAAGAATTTTTCATTTATGTAATCTGAAGGAGGTTGCGCCCTCTAAATGTCTTATTTCTAAGGTGTTAATCTCTCTTTTCTTCTATTTTTGGAGTTGGTTTCATAATAGGGGTGATGCATAGATATAATCCCAAGAAGAAATTTGGGTAGGGTCCATTGAGATGGCATGCCTCATAGATTGAACCTACCTACGAGGAACCCATAGTACAACAGTAGCAGGAAGGATCGGTTAGATTGATACAGTCATATGTAAGGAAGACATAAATCAGAGTGATAAATGTTGGATACTGGAGCGCAGATCAGGGTTGGTAGCAGTGCAGAGGGCATGGATGCAGTTTTCAAGAGAAGCACAAAGATTTCAATAGAAAATATAGTAACTAGTAGTTGTTAGAGACTCTAATGGAAGATGCATCATATTGATTCAGTTGTTTAGAGGCTATTCAGTTTCAAGATTTTCATGTGCAAACAACACTAGGGAAGTGTTTGATGCATAACATTCCAAAGGTACCAGATCAGGATAGATTGAATTTCTTACTTGTTGAGAGGGAGTGTTGAAATTTGCAACATGAGTGAAATTGGAAAATAGAAAGGACAAAAATTGACCACATACTGGTGTGGGATTTGAGTCACACATGAGTGAGGAACTCATTTTCACATTAGTGCTAAATGTGGGCGTCTAATTTATTTATCCTTTAAATAAATTGGAAAATAAATTTTAATTTCATCTCATAACAACTTGTATCAGTTAACTAAGTTAGAAATACTGATTTATCTCAAGAATTTTGAGTTTAGGGTCAAAGGTGAGGCATGTAGAGTGATCATATTATTTTTGGGGTCCAGTTGCAGTTAATGCACCAATGTGGTGTGAGTGTAAAAAGTTAACTCAAATTAATTGAGTTAAAATCAGTTTAACTAGCTCTAAATGAATGAAGAATTAGTGAGAGATCTAATGAATTAAATTAGATTCAAATCAAAAGTACTGATCAATCATATAACTCATGATTCACTATTTATAGCTACATTCTTGTAAATTCTGATGAAGGCCCAGTTGAGATAGAGATTAAAGGGAAGATAACTATGAGTTGTATTATTAGAAATTACCCGGGTTCAATTATAAAGTCACAGGAAGGCTCATGATGGATTACACAATCAAGGATTGTTGATTATCCTATTTAATAGGGATTAATTTCCTAGGGATTGCATGAGCAAAGCTGGGCTAAGCAGAGGATGAGAATTGGCTAAGTGTTGGTCAATTTTACCTAAGAATTTCTAGTCAGTTTTGAGTAGGATTAGGGTGAGACGATCAGTAGAGTGCAAGATTTTCTCGGTGTGAGAAAGCATTGTATTGTTTCACAATTATTTGACTATGTACAATATATGATAGAGGGGTTTTGAGCAGGTGCTTTCCTCGGATACATCTTTTGTTGTGTGATTGATAATTTCCTTTCTCTTACTTGCATGTGATTGAGTTATCGTATTTTATATTTAGCAAATATAGTAGAAGGATTTAATATCTTGTTTTAGTACATTACATGATCGGATTGAATCCATTGGTATAAAGTTTCTATATAATTTCTACACCCTAAAGTCAAACTATGCCTCATCTTGATGGAGGAAAGACTCATTTTAAGTGCTTTGTTCAAAGGAGACATGACTAACTCTTGCTGTCAACAAAGTTACCGATCAAATGAGAAATATTACCTCAAAATGATAACTCTATGAAAAAAGCCCTAAAAAACATGAAAAAAATAGCCAGAAAACAAAAAATGTTGATTCTACATCACCAATTTTTTTTTAGGGTAAATTTTCAACATTTTTTTAAAATGACAATAAAAGCCAAAAATTTTGGTGCAAAAAACACCGTGAAAATGAAAAGTGTGAATTTTGGAATGACGCTTTCTTTTTTCAGGGTAAATTTTCAACTTTTTTTAGCAGTGCTGTTAAAGATAAGATATCATGACTCTAGAAACCCTTAAAATTCCAACAATTTTTAGGCATGACATTAAAGATAAAATATCATGACTTTGAAAAACCTTAAAATTCTAACCATTTGTAGGCATGGCATTAAAGATGAAATATGATGTCTCTAAAAAATATTAAAATTCCAACAATTTTCAGTCATGATGTTAAATATAAAATAATTATAATTGTTTTCACCCATAACATTAAATATAAAATATCGTGACTTAGAAAAACCATGCATGGTGTGAACTTGCAGAAAATTCATGGTCAAAAGTGGCTTATACATGAGTCCAAATGAAGTCGGCTTAAGATGAAAAGGGGTACAAGTGGTGAATATGAAATTCAATATTACAACTCAACACATGGGAGCCTCTAGGGTATAAAGCGAGAATAATACAAATAAGAAGAAGAATGTCGCTTCAACGCAAAGTCATGATAGGACTAAATTGGACTCCCGAGCCTACTCAATACTTGTAGCATGGGAAACATATGCTAGCTAGGTTCTAACTAGGAATTCCATGGAAGGAAAGGCTCTACCACTATGTTAGAATTTTACAATATGGTGATTGAGAGAGGTTAAAAAATCACAACATAATGGGGTCGACCCTATGGCTAAATATCATAGTATGAGGTCAAGATGCATAATGCAATGGAAATTTTATATCCCTTAACCTATATACCATTTTAGAATATGATACCTACCACGATATGTCAATGATCATGGAGTCCAAGCAACATAAAAAATATCATAAAGTCATAAAAAGTCTTTGTTACCCTAAAAAGGACCTTTCCCAACACTTCAAGCAAAGGTCAAAAGTTCATAAAATAAAATAATAAAGTTAAAAATGAACTCTAGGAAAGTGGGTTTTAAATTTTGGCTATAAAAAAGAGTTTTGGACTCACCCAATTTCATTTCACCATTTAAGTTTTAAGAAGAGGGCTTTTGGATAAAATTTTGGGCAAGCCAATGAGACCAATTCCACCAACAAATCTGGAAAACACAAACTCTAGGTAATTCGTGACCTTAAACACTTCCATTTGATAAAAAAATTTATAGATTAGATTGAAAGTTTAAAATAATTGTTTTATTTTAAAAATTTCTTTTCATTTACGTGGGTCTCAGATTTTAAAGTCGTGTATATAAATACCTATACACAAGCTAATAAATGGAAAGTCATGTATATATGTGACTGTCTCTCAATGAAAATGCGTATGCATAGATTAAATTAAAAAAAAATATTCTAATGGATGAAATATCTCAACTTTTTAGAATGTATATCATTTGGTGGGAAAGAGAGGATAGTGATGTGGAAAATGAGGCTTTATAAGATCAAGAATCATTGGATGGATTGAGAAACTATGGATTGCTCAAATTATTCATGATGCCCAATATGAGAGCTCAAACTCGATTATTGGAGATGTTGATTTATTACTCAGACCCAGAGAAAGAGAAATTCATCATAGATAAAATTTGTTTATAGATCGAAGTAGAAGATATCTACTTCATTGAAGGACTCTCCCAAAGTGGAGAGGCAGTAGATTTGAAGGGAAAGGATTGTGGAGGCATTAATGTTTTTTATTACATGGTTGTGTATTGTGCACCGGACTAACAAATTTGGTTCACAAGTCTCAAAAAACAAATCACGAGCTTGTCTATAAAAGTAATCCTTTTCACCATTTCCAAGATATTAGGTTCAAATTCATTGCATCAAGCCTCATGACGATCTATGTTTTTGGCAGTAGAATGCTTAAAAATAGTAGTACATGATTCGTGGACAACGCTTCTAACCAACATGAACAAACAAATGATGTCACTGAGATAGGGAAAGACAAAGAAATTTGGCTATGGCATCATCCTCTACTCATTTTATATGAGCGGATTCCTGCGCTACAACCTAGAGTAGCATCTTCCATTAGTAGTCCTAGAGATCCAAGGATGGCCAGATGGGCATATATGATAAAGAGACTTGGCAGAGGAAAAATCACTAAGGCGGCCTTTGATGATGAGTTCTTCAACTGGTGGGAGAAAAGAGTTATGGCCATAGAGTATTACCCATATGCAAGATTATACTTTCATGCAGACCCGAAGTTAGCAATACCTCAAGGAGTTGCATGGGGAAATATTGGTAATTTTTTTTTATGTTTAACATATTTTATTCTATTTCTGTATTTTTGAATGTAATCTTAAGAAATTTAAAGTATTTTCTTGTGAAACAAAAATTCTTACATGATTTAATGATCATGATACATATGTGGTACTAGTGAGGCCTGAGGACCTATCAAGGCATAAACATTGCGACAGAGATGCTGAGAGAGAAGCAGTTGAGTCTGAGAGAGTCCTACATATTGTATAGAGGAACTTGGATAGTTTAACTCATTAGGTTCTAATGGCAGCAATAGAGGATATTCTCGAGGCTATACAAATACGAGTGGTTGGAGTACCATGACAGTGGGTGGGACTCTTTCGACGAGTGGCGAATGGAATCATCTTCTACCAAGATTCTCATCTAGGGAAGGGCCCATAATTTAGTTTTTAGATGACTGATATTTTTTTGTATGGACATGATCAGGCTTAAGCCCTAATTTTGTAGGAAAATTTTCCACATTTTGTAATATTTTGACACACTTATCTATCTATATATAGATATTTCGTGATGATTTGATGATATATGCAGATGATTATTCTATTTTTTTATCTAATGTGATGAATGATTGATATGTAAATCCAATGGTTGGTTAACTATAGAATCAACAAATGCATTATCTAATTGTGAAATGTGAATGAAAGCAATAAAATTAAATGATCTTTGCAATAATATCACTCTCATAAATTGATGATGTAATAAAGGATCCCTCACACAATAAACATTATTTAATTGAGACAGAACCAATTTCAAGTCCAAGTAAACCACTAATGATTCAATACCATAAGATATTTCCTCAGAAAGAAAATTAATAACAACACTATACTCAACCATATTATTAGAAGCAGGATGAATACACATGCCTCTTGCGACCAAAAACCCATACTAGAAAATGAAAAATTAGTGACTAGGTGACTAAAAACATTATTCACCATAGATTTTCCAAGTGATATACTACCAAAAATGAGAAATATTAAGTGACCCTTTACTAAAAACGACTAACATAAATGACTAATTTAGTCCCAAGTTAAAATATATGAGTAGCTAATAAGTAATACAAATAAAAATGACTAACATGAATAAGTAATTTAAACTAAACTCTGGCTAACTTCTAGTAGGGAATTTTTGAACTCTAAGTGAAGTTCCTCAAAAATTATGGGTTACATACAACTTTTTGAGTTTATTAATAACATTATACATATAAATAACGATATTTTCTACCTCCTTAAAGGTTAGTGGATATTCCCCTTATATGAAAACATCATGTCCCCTTTCCCCTTTTCGCTTCTTATATTAACATACTTATATTAAAAATATAATTTTGTTAATTCCCTCAAGGAAAAATTATCACTCTCTAATCATTTGAAATCATTATTAAATATATCCCCTCAAGTTATTTCCAATAAAATTAACCTTACTCGAATGAAAATAAACTTAACCTTAATAGCACCAACCTAATAAAATTAACTTTAAATGAAAATAGAATTAACTTTAATAGCGCAAACATAAGCTACCATAGAAATTATAGAAATTTACATTTCTGACTATTCTAAAATTAGCCTATTCACATTTAATTTTCGGCTAATCTTGTTTCACATTTAATTTCCCGCTAGTCTTGTTCCTTCCCAGGTTTCCAGAAAGTTATGTGAGTTCTCTTCTCAGAATCTATTATGTTCCGCTGCAAAATTAGACATTTTTTACTGTTATAAAATCAATTGATTCACATTTAATTTTTTGCTTCTCTTACTTCTCAGGTTGTGAGAGAGTTATGCTCTTTTTCTACTCATAATCTCTTAGATTCTACTGCAGAATTTGACATTTTCAACTACTATAAAATCAACCTATTCACATTTAATTTCCTGCTACTCTTCTTCCTTCCCAGGTTGTGAGAGATTTATGCTCATAATACTAGATTCCATTGAAGAATTTAGGAGGAAGGTGTGGATCTTTGCGTTGCGTTCTACATTGGGTTCTAGGATCCATTGTTCATGATGGATAGGGGTTCGAAACCTGAGGAGGAAAAGGAAGGTGATAAGGTCGGCATATAGGGTACCTGAATGGGTCGCCAAATGGGTCAGTTTATTAGTGTTTACAAACTTGGTTAGTCATATTGGCTCTACCACCTCTTGTATTTACCAACGAAGCCTACGAGTCAATCTCATCTGATCAGGTACGTCTCTGTCCGCGGTAAGGGGGGACAAAGGTTGATGGACCTCTCGCTCGAGCAACCTGGGAAAGAAAAGTGCGGGGACGGGGGGGGGTGGCGCGGTTTGTTAGACCCGTAATAGGAATTTATCCATGGTGTAGAAAGTATATTCGAATGAAATGCAACGTCCTTCACCTACTGCAATTCCCCTCTACACTATAACAATGGGAAGTGTCATGAATTTGAAACAAAAGGGAAGGATCAGAGCCCAAATAAGAGTGTATTTTAAAAAAAAAATTAAATCTATTTGATGAATCTAAACAAGGTATGAGCCAAATTAGAAGCCCAAAAGCCAAAGGAGGAGCGGTAAATCGACCTAAAATAATTGGATATCATGAGTATTATCGCCTAGGGAAAATTTGGGACTGTTTACAAAGGATTTTACAATGGAAAATATGTTACCAGTATGTTTATGTCCTTTTCTCATTTTCTTGATCAAATTTCATATTTTGCAAGTTAAGTTTGAATCCAATTACTTCATCTAAGTGTATTATTTTAGCCTAAAGATAATTTATGAGAATGTTCTTAAGTGTTGGATTCATCCTTCTTTGTGGCTGCGTGATGGGCTTGGCTCCATATATATTCTATATAAATGGGATTTTGGGAGATGCATTAATGTGTACATTTCATAGATGAATAGTTCCAGACAAAGGCTATACTTATTTTCTGTAAAATTTCCAACAATTTATCTTCCTTAGCAATAATAAAATTATTTTTGATTCTCAATGTCTTTTCGGTGCAACTTCAATCATCTTGTTAGAAGAGTGACTTTCCTTTACACTATATAACCTCTACCATATAGTTTCCTCAATCAATAAACCAATATTTTCCTAGTCTTCAAATATCACTATGCCCCCAAAGAGAAAGGATTGTTATACACATTTTGCATAAAATTTGAGAACATAGTTTCTTCTTCAAGTTTTCTGAGAGAAGCAACTCTATCAATTTTTAGAATGAGGAGAAGTGGGCCATCCCCATCTTATTATATCCACATTGGATTCTCTTCATCCAAGGAATTTTTTTTCAGGTGGATAAAGTGTGAGCTTCTTTGTATAGTAACCAATTTCTATTGCCATTTTTCCTTCCCTGCACCCTATATAAGCGTCGGCTGTATCCAAGCATGACCTACCAAAAGTAAGACAATGAAATAAAAAGGGTACTCCCATGAATCAATTGATAGATTTATATCTTCCAATATTATTTCTGGACATATAGTTGAGGTACCTGCTAGCTACAAAATAGTGGGAGTGTGCCTAAGAGACAATTGAAATTTCAATCTCAGCACAATGCCCTTGATGATGAAATAGATACTCCATTTTCGATAAAAATTTTGGTAATGTAAGTATCATATATATGGAAAGTCACAATAGGACTTTTAGGGTCAACATACTTTAGATGTGTAGCTTTCTCCAACGTGATATCAGAAAGTTGTCCCGTACATAACTGGTAGGAGGATTTATTTTCTTTCTGCCTGACCCTGTGATACATGATCCCTTGATGAACTTGTTGTAAATTGTAGAAATTTGAATAAATGATATGTTATCCACTGAGATTCTCTTGATCACACACTATTTTATCTTCATGCACAATACAAAATCTCTTCTACCATTGATCATCACATGCGGAAATAAAATCAATTGCATGCACACATTAAAACCATAAAAATTAACACATGAACACAGTATGTAATGGGAAATCTAAAAGCAGAAAACCCCTAACTATCTGTATATTATATATGTCATAGAGATCATGTAACAATCATCATACAAAGCTCCTCACAAGCTCTCAGTATTATCTCCACTTGCTACACACTAATCAGGCCTGATCTTGCAAATCCCATGCACCGATCTTTGCCAGCCTTTAGCCTGCCTCTACTACGCAATCCCTGCTGAATAATGCCTCTTGATGAGTTTGAATTACGACCTTGCTCAACGGGCGTTCTTCCCACCAGAAGCATCTCTCACCGGGTATTTGGATACGAGCCATGCATCACTTATAGTCACAGCGATAGTCATACTTGCCTTTTCTATCTGCTGATCTCCAATAAATACATCCATGCCAGAAGTTAGCGAAGTGTATTCTTTAGTTGATTAATGATTTTATAATTAGTGAATTAATTAATAATTAATTCACACCACTCTCACTAATTGTATCAATTAGTTAAACTAGATACAAATAGCTCAACTATGTTTAGATTAGTTAAACTGAACACAACTCCATTAACTTCCTCAATCAACTCCACCGAACTCTGTCACATGAGTTCTAACTGAAGTATCCATGCAATAGCTCCACATAACCCTCAGGAATAGCGTAATTCCTTCTGTCAGCTCCTGTGCCACATCTGTGCACTTAACTGAAGTTCTCCAAGAGAATAAGATAATGTTTAGAGTCTAAATATTATTAAGAGCTAGTAATATTAAGTATATATATTTTTATTTGTGATCTAAAAATAGATTGCACTTGATATGTCTAAAAATAGAAATCCATCTATTTTTCCAACTTGATCAACCATCCACAAATAGCATCCTGCAACTCATAGAATATGATCAACATGTCTAAAAATAGACATAGTCTAAAAATAGACTTTGCGACAAAAATCACCTGTGTGGGCCCCACCTAGTTTAGGTGATCATTTTCCAACTAGGATCAAGAATGATGTTTCAGGATGCCTCCTTCACTGTTTCTTGTTGTAATATTCAACACTCCCTCTCAACAGGAAAGGCATGTCTTTGCATGCGATATGCAACTCCATGCATTCGCCCTGCAACCTTCACAAGCGCCATGCAACTCCATGCATCTGCTCTGCAACTCCTCTGAAACTGAATAGGCTCCAAATAACTCAATCAGTTTGATGCATCTATCATCAAAGTCTTTGACTTTTGCTGGTTCCAACTGTACATGTCATCAGGAACCACTACGCTATTGAACTCTTTCACCCACGCACTCTGCACTTGCTGTCAAATTTGATCCGCGCTCCAGTATCTGACACTGTAAGTTTGATCTGCCTGCATCAATTCAACTGATCATGCTACTGATGCACTGTGGGCACCTTGTAGATAGGCTCAATCCATGAGATCCACACCATCTCATGAATCCTGCCCATAAATCTCCTCTTAGGATTACTCATGCATGTCGCCCCACCTCTCACCTAGTGGTATAGCTGCATGCACTCCCTCTGCCCATCTGGCACGAAATTTATTTGCATCAGTGGTTGCTCCCACTCCATGATCCTCATCTTGTGGCTGATCCACATCCCAAGTTTCACTCTTACCTACATGCAAAAATTTCCCCCTTTCAAGCATCAATTGCATGTCTTTCTTGCACTTCCCAACAGTACGAAGCTCCGTAGACATCCCATCTACTTCAAGTCTGTAGAGATTCTTTGCTCGAATCCCAACCTTCTTGACTTTTCCTTCCTCATCCACACTAACTCCTACACTCCCAAGCTCATCCTTGTAGTGGACAAACTTTTTCAAGTATACCGGAATAGTGTCATTCTTCTCCATTTTTATTTTCTTGAGTTTATCCTTCAGCGCCAACTTCCTCTGGTCGCTCTTGCTTTGGAAAAAATCTGTCAAATATTTCCACATCAAGAATGGAGAAGATTTACCATGAAGGCTAGACACTATGTGATCCTTCACTCCTTCCAACAGAATCCTTCGACACCTTGCTACCTTCTTTTGCCATGCGTCAAGTGCGGCAACATCGCTAGAAGCAGGTTTTGGAATTTCTGCATCTATGAACTCCTTCAACCCATTGTCATCCAACACCGCCTCCATCCTGTCCTTCCATGCAATATAATTCGAGCTGCCCTTTATGGCATACTCCAATCACAATCCATTGAAATACATCTCAACTTTGACACCAAGAAAACACTATAGCAATTTCGAATTCCACCAGCACAAAACTCAACCGTTTCAATGCTTTGCAATTGCTCCAATGATCAATATCCCTCTGATACCACGTAGAAATTTGAATAACTGATATGTTTTCCACCGAGATTCTCTTGATCACACACTATTTTATCTTCATGCACAATACAGAATCTCTTCTACCATTTATCATCACATGTGGAAATAAAATCAATTGCATGCACACATTAAAACCATAAAAATTCACACATATGAACGCAGTATGTAATGGGAAAGCTTAAAGCTGAAACCCCCCAACTATCTGTATATTATATATGTCATAGAGATCATATAACAATCATCATACAAAGCTCCTCACAAGCTCTCAGTATAATCTCCACTTGTTACAAACTAATCAAGCCCGATCTTGCAAATCCCATGCACCGATGTTTGCCAGCCTTTAGCCTACCTCTACTGCGCAATCCCTGCTGAAGAATGCCTCTTGATGAGTTCGAATTACCCCAGCCTTGCTCACGCAATATTTATAGGCATCTCTACTGAGTGTTGGATGCAAACCATGCATCACTTATAGTCACAACTGATAGTCATACTTTCCCTTTCACCTATCTCTGCACTGGTCTCCACTGAAACTGTCCATGCACTGAAGTTAACTGATGTATTCTTTAGTTGATTAATGAGTTTATAATTAGTGAATTAATTAATAATTAATTCACACCACTCTCACTAGTGTGTCAATCAGTTAGACTAGATACAACTAGCTCAACTATGTTTAGATTAGTTAAACTGAACACAACTCCATTAACTTCCTCAATCAACTCCACCAAACTCTCTCACATGAGTTCTAACTGAAGTATCCATGCAATAAATCCACTTAACCCTTAGGAATAGCATAATTCCTTCTGTCAGCTCCTGTGCCACATCTGTGCAATTAACTGAAGTGCTCCAGGAGAATAAGATAATGTTTAGAGTCCAAATATTATTAACAGCTAATAATATTCAACATATCTATTTTTAGACTGGTAATCTAAAAATAGATTCTGCCCAATATGTATAAAAATAGAAATCCATCTATTTTTCCAACTTGATCAACCATCCACAAATAGCATCCTGCAACTCATAGAATATGATCGACATGTCTAAAAATAGAAATAGTCTAAAAATAGACTTTGCGACAAAAATCAGTTGTGTGGGTCCCACCTAGTTTAGGTGATAATTTTCCAACTAGGATCAGGAATGATGTTTCAGGATGCCTCCTTCACTATTTCTTGTTGCAATATTCAACACTCCCTCTCAACAAGAAAGGACTGTCTTTTCATGCGACATGCAACTCCATGCATTCGCCCTGCAACCTTCACAAGCACCATGCAACTCCATGCATCTGATCTGCAACTCCTTTGAAATTGAATAGGCTCCAAAAAACTCAATCAGTCTGATGCATCTATCATCAAAGTCTTCGACTTCTACTGGTACCAACTACACATGTCATCAGGAACCACTGTGCTGTTGAACTCTTTCACCCATGCACTTTGCACTTGCTGTCAACTCTGATCCGCGCTCTAGTATCCGACACTGTCACTTTGATCTGCTTGCATCACTTCAAGTGATCATTCTACTACTGCGTTGTGGGAACCTCGTAGCCAAGCTCAATCCATGAGATCCACACCATCTCATGAATCCTTCCCAGAAATCTCCTCTTGGGATTACTCATGCATGTTGCCCCACCTCTCACCTGGTGGTATAGTTACATGCACTCCCTTTGCCCATCTGGCAAGAAATTTCTTTGCATGAGGTGTTTCTCCCACTCCATGATCCTCCTCTTGTGGCTAATCCACATCCCGAGGTTCACTCTTACCTGCATGCAAAAATTTCTCCCTCTCAAGCATCAAATGCATGTCTTTCTTGCACTTCCCAATAGTAGGAAGCTCCATAGACATCCCATCTACTTCAAGTCTGTAGATATTCTTTGCTCGAATCCCAACCTTCTTGACTTGTCCTTCCTCATCCACACTAACTCCTACACTCCCAAGCTCATCCCTGTAGTGGACAAACTTTTTCAAATATACCAGAATAGTGTCATTCTTCTCCATTTTTATTTTCCTGAGTTTATCCTTCAGCACCAACTTCCTCTGGTCGCTCTTTATTTGGAAAAAATCTGTCAAATCTTTCCACATCAAGAATGGAGAAGCTTTACCACGAAGGTTGGACACTATGTGATCCTTCACACCTTCCAACAGAATCCTTCGACACCTTGCTACCTTCTTTTTCCATGCGTCAAGTGCGGCAGCATCGCTAGAAGTAGGTTTTGGAATTTCTGCATCTATGAACTCCTTCAACCCATTGTCATCTAGCACCGCCTCCATCCTGTCCTTCCATGCAATATAATTCGAGCTGCCCTCAATGGCGTACTCCAATCGAAATCCATTGAAAGACATCTCAACTTTTACACCAAGAAAACACTGTAGCAATTTCGAATTCCACCAGCACAAAACTCAACCGCTTCAATGCTTTGCAATTGCTCCAATGATCAATATCCCTCTGATACCATGTAGAAATTTTAATAACTGATATGTTATCCACCGAGGTTCTCCTGATCATACACTATTTTATCTTCATGCACAATACATAATCTATTCTACCATTGATCACCACATGTGGAAATAAAATCAATTGCATGCACACATTAATACCATAAAAATTCACACATATGAACACAGTATGTAATGGGAAAGCTTAAAGCTAAAAACCCCCAACTATCTGTATATTTTATATGTCATAGAGATCATGTAAAAATCATCATACAAAGCTCCTCACAAGCTCTCAGTATAATCTCCACTTGCTACAAACTAATCAGGCCCGGTCTTGAAAATCCCATGCACCGATCTTTTCCAGCCTTTAGCCTGCCTCTACTGCACAATCCCTGCTGAAGAATGCCTCTTGATGAGTTCAAATTACCCCAGCCTTGCTCACACAGTCTTTATAGGCATCTCTACTGAGTGTTGGATGCAATCCATGCATCACTTATAGTCACAATTGATAGTCATACTTGCCCTTTTACCTATCTCTGCACTGGTCTCCATTGAAACTGTCCATGCACTGAAGTTAACTGATGTATTCTTTAGTTGATTAATGAGTTTATAATTAGTGAATTAATTAATAATTAATTCACACCACTCTCACTAGCGTATCAATCAGTTAGACTAGACAACTAGCTCAACTATGTTTAGATTAGTTAAACTGAACACAACTCCATTAACTTCCTCAATCAACTCCACCAAACTCTCTCACATGAGTTCTAACTGAAGTATCCATGTAATAGCTCCACTTAACCCTTAGGAATAACGTAATTCCTTCTGTCAGCTCCTGTGCCACATCTGTGCACTTAACTAAAGTGCTCCAAGAGAATAAGATAATGTTTAGAGTCCAAATATTATTAAGAGCTAATAATATTCGACATATCTATTTTTAGACTAACAATCTAAAAATAGATTCTACCCAATATGTCTAAAAATAGAAATCCATCTATTTTTCCAACTTGATCAACCATCCACAAATAGCATCTTGCAACTCATAGAATATGATCGACATGTCTAAAAATAGACATAGTCTAAAAATAGACTTTGTGACAAAAATCAGCTGTGTGGGCCCCACCTAGTTTAGGTGATCATATTCCAACTAGGATCATGAATGATGTTTCAGGATGCCTCCTTCACTATTTATTGTTGCAATATTCAATATAAATGGGTATTTTTTTTATGGTCTAAAGAAGGGGGATATATACATAAATATTTCTAAGCCCATTCAAAAAAGTGGTTATAGCTTGATCATGTTTCTTATGCTCCAATCTTTGTGGAAATGGTGGGACAAGAGATGAAATTCTTGTTGCATTTTTTTCTTCTACATTCTCTTCCTCCTCTTGATCTCTGGTTGTCCCTTAGGGTTTAACACTTTCATAGTGTTCAATAATGACAAGACGTGGATGATTCTAAGTTTTTTTTCCCTAACCTGAGGTGGATATCACTGATTTCAACCAAATTCAGTGAGTAATTCAAAAAATTGGAAGGATTGATGTTGTAGACAGGTTGGCCCTACCTATTATTCTGATTAGGTGCCTGATGGGTTGGTATTTATGGAGATATTGGTGATTTTTGTAGGATAACATTTTGAGGAGTCATGGAAACAATAGGCGTTATAGGTGGAGGCATGAGACCTTGTTGTTTTAGCTACTATTGGGGTCTCCATCCTACTAGTGAATAGGGGTTAGATAATTAAGCAGTTGGGTGGAACTGGAAAGAAGTACCCTATCTTGATTTCATTTGATGGTTGTTCCAATATAAAGAGCGTTTATTTGGTAGTGGGGTTTTCTTAATTGGGATGCAGTCTAGTTGTTTATATTGATTTCCATAAGGATCATAATGTGGATGCTTGTAGGACTATTGGAAAGGCCTAGAGGGTCTTGTTCTTCTCTTATTAATAAAGAAAAAGAGTTCCATGGGTTATTTTGGGCCTTCACCTCTCAATACTACCTTTAGGGAGATAGAAATTAACAATTATATATAACATGTTGATCAACACATATCCCCCAAATAGAAATGGTATCCAAAGGTATTCATTCTTATCACATTTTTTTCTACATCTAGGACAAAAAATGGCCAAAGCCTTCTTTGTCTCTCAACTATGTATGATTGATGTAACATCATCGTTCACAAATGAGAGATAAGTAGAAGAGGAACAAAAATTAAGTCCTTATACTTCGAAGAGACCCACTCTTGTACAATTTTTTGATAAAATGAGATCAAGCCAATGAAATGGATGGTAAAATTAAAACCTATAAATTTGAAAAAAAGAGCTTCAACGGGTTCTAGTAATATATGCAAATCCTACAATAAATGTTGGTTTGAAAGAGATAAGTCTACATTCATGATAAACACGAAAATGTGGAGAGATTATGAACCATTCCATATTAATTCCCCCGGTTATATGCAATATGGTTTACCCTAGATAAGCTTCACATATCCAAATTCATGTACCACTAATGTCATATCATGCGCCTAACTCTACCTTAACCTTGATAGTTAAATAATGGGTACATGCTTTGTCACTAACATTACCTAGTTCCAACTAAAAGTTCTACTCATGTTGGTTAGATTTCCAACTCACCACATAGTAGGTCTCTTGTATGGAACTCTTTTTGTTGGCCTTATGGGTGATCCTATTAACATCTAGTTTGAAAAACCATCTCGGTGACAAAAAGATTCACATAATTTTGTTTTAGCCTGAGATTGTTCTTACAATCTGAAGTCTTATGTGGTAGTTCTTGCAAGTTTAAATTAATGTGCTCATAAGCCATGCATTTATAATAGTAGTTTTTTTTTCCACTTACCTACAAATCCAATATTAATGTGGTCATAAGCCATGCACTATAAAAGTGGTGCTTTGTTTCCACTTTAAATGAAAATTATTTCAACACATTCCTATCTTGGGCACATCTACTTGCCTTTTTTTACATCTTAGCTAATATTTATTTGTTTCAATTTGTGTTGTAATGATGAGATTCTCTAAATATGGAATTTTGGATTAGGACAAAAGGGCATAGGGTTGCCCTGTTTATAAAATCCTTTGGGTTAGTATGCGTTTGGTTGGCTTCATTTATGGGGATTATAAAACACTTATTTATTGTTCCAAATCCCAACAAAATTCCATGAGTGCATTAAACCAACAATATATTTTGTTCCATTTCTTAGGTTGTCTATTTGCAGCTAATTTTTAGAGCTAGAATGTGTAAACAAAAAGGAAAATGGGGAATTTCATTTTCAAAATGTACTTATAATTAGGCTCATTAAGTAAGGTTCTTGCTATTTTCAAAGATGTCATCTTCAAATGAAGTTCAATTGCCAAATAACTACTCCAGACTTTTGATCAATGCATTAGTGAGGACAAGCATGGCTTCCCAAAATGTTGAAGACAAAGAATCCAACATGAGATTCAATTCAACCATGAATAGTAGTGCCTATAAATGAAAGAGATAACAACCGAATGTAGTAATATCTTAAATGGATTCACACCATAAATAATTTAGTTCTTAAATCAATGCATTAAGATGCTACAACCAATTTAATTGATAATTAAGGTTATGCAAGTTGTCTGGTAGTTAGATGATTATTTTTACATTCTTACATCAATAACGTATAGGCCTTTTGGAGAGGAAAACACAACATTTCCCCTTCATCTTATCCTTTTATGAAGATTTTCATTCCAAAATTCAAATTCCTTTGGGAACTTCTTTGCAAAGATGGGCTTTTCCCTTCGGTTGAGTATATAACCACTAGCATAAACTACAAAAACAATGCATAAAAGGGAAATGACAAAGATCTATAACCTCATGATAAAAGGAGCCGAAAACTATAAGGAACCTAGATAGAAGTGCTTCTTTGAGGAAAAATATCTTCTGACACATCTATTGATCTTGCTCATTTAAAAACTTGTATCTCTGTGTAACCTTCTTGGGTAGATAATCTACTTCATTATTGAATTTCTTGAATATGAATTTAAAGTTTATCTCAACAAAAAATTGTTTAAATTCCTCAATGTGAAGGAGGCTACCATGTAGCTAGATGTTTCTTTTTACTCTTGTTCCAGTCAGCCTATCAATCACCTACTAATTTTTCCACTCCACAATCTCTTGCTAGCTTCATTAGAATTGTGGTTGATTTCACCTCAGCTGTGTTATTTTTTCCCCCTCCTAATCCATATTCAGATGTGAATTTAAGGGAAGGAGAGATGACTAACATTCTCATAAATTCATAAGAATTGTGATAAGCATTACCTTATCCATTGAAGAAACCATAAAGAATGGTTGTGTCTATGTCTGAGGGGCCAATTATCTATGTTTGTTTTTTTTTTTAATGTTCAAAACTCATATGACACTTCCTAACCAAAAAAAACATTTCTTCTGCAGTTATATTCTTGTCCTGAAAAGGGGATTCATTTCTTGTAAGCCGGATGGCCCAAATGATTAAAAGGTGAAGGGTTTGAAATCTGATATCTATATCCCTATCCTCATTCCAGTCTTCAAGGGTCCCTTATATGGTGCTACTATTGCAACTTCCATTTCCTCTTGTCATAGTGAAACTGATGTCCATATGTCTCTAGAGAAAGAAAAAAAGAGATGAAAATGTGTGAGACAGTCTCATTTGAGAATTTGTATGGAGGGTGTATCTTTAGTCCCAACACGTACTCTGCTAAAAATTGTCCACGTTAGAATATTATTATTGATAACCAACCACAAAAACACCCTTGATTTCATAAGGGCTTCAAATTTCCAAATCATGGACCTTCTCCATTCATCTTAATCTTGTGGTTGCATTGCACTTATGTATCCTAGCTTCACCTCATACAATTCTTCAATTTTTCTTGCAGTCCATACCATTTTGTTTTGGATGTATTTTAATTTAAATGAAGCATCCCTCCGGGAACCTAAGTAGGAATTTCCACTCAAACAACTTATTCTCCTTCCATACTCATTTTCCTTACCTCTTTCCATACTCTTAACCACTGATATTACACCTGCTTGTTACACACATATGCAATATGGAATAAAATTTGTGAATGCAGGTGATTTATTAGCTCCAGGGGGAATCTTGTGGCATCCTCCCCTCAAACCCAGTGGTTTATAATTTCTTACACTCTCTCCACTTCTGATAATCCATGCAAGGTTGTTCAAAATGATAGGGAATGTCTATGTCATTCCTTTCACCATATTTGAACCCCACCTACACTCTTTCTAGACTTTCTTATCCATTTTTCTATGCTCAAGGGGTTTATTTCCATGGACCTTCAGTTGATAACATCCTCCATATACAGTTTATAGCTAGCACTTTTGAAAAAATAGGTGTGTGTTTCAATCCACAACCCCCAATGTTTTTTGGTCTTCCTAATCTCTACTATTTCACAAGTGGTATGCTTCTCTCTAGCTTTTTCCCTTGCACACGGGTATCTAGTGAAAACTATCTGTATATTGGAAATGATTCATTTTGGATATATGCCACTATAATCCAAAATATAGGCATAGCTTCAATAACACTTTTGAGAAGGGTCATCCTTCCTCCCATAGAGATCCACTTTTCAAAATAGTGGCTAATTCTCTTCTTCATCTCCTCATAAAGCCACATCCAATCCTCATAAGAATAGTTGTTTTCTTATGGTGGAAGCAAGATATGAAAGTCTATCCATGAATTGTTTTAGTTGGAAATGATGTATTCACATATTCCTTTCTGAAAGGTGCCCCCCACCAACTAGAAATCCAAAGTAGACTATTGGAGGTTAATTTCTTTGCTAGTAGTTGAAAAATACAATTATAAATCTTTTTATATCCCTTTGCTTCTTGTTTTTTGCACAAATTTTGTGTGTGTGATAAAAGCCCCAATAAAAAATGCACAATATAATGGGGACCTCTAGGAAGGTCCCCCATCATCATCTCAACAAGTTGTTCTCTCACTTTAGGTTTTCTCTTATTTGACTGAATATAGGCTTCCCTACTAGGATCAATAAGGCATAGTCAATTAGGGACAAGGTGATGTTAATGGTAGCCTCAATGAAACATATTTTTTGTATATCTTTAGGTTTTTTTGTAAAAATGAGGAAAATGGTGATGGAGGGATATAAATATTAGTTCCAATATCCTTCTTGGGCTATGGAGTCAATATGAATCAAGTGGAAATATGATATTAAGAATAAAACCTTCTTAAGTCAATTAGCAGTGTTTGTGGATTAGGGAAAGAGGTTAGAACCTGATAGCTAAATTAATCTCTTGGATATTCAAGGAAAATTATGAAGTCATGACCCTACTAGAATGGATCTCTCCAATGGGAAAATATCCAACCACAAATTGACTATGGAATGAAATAAAATGAAAAAATCTTACTAAGTAACTTTGGAGTATGGCCTAGCAAGGAGGATTAAATTACCCCAAATCAACAAAGGAGAAAGTGTGTGAAGAGCCTCTATATGTCCTCCCTCCAAGTTACAAAGTTTCCATTCAAATAGATTGATATTTGTAGCCTTATTACAATATTAAATAATCACAATAATCCTTTAATGATGTAGAGGAAACAATCAAGAAAAAACAACTTTTAAATATAGAAAAATCACCACATAAATATGCCCTCGAAAACAAAAATTCTCCCATAAAGATATTTCCATTAAGTTTCAAGGAAAGGAGTGCTCTCACAATCCAACCATGAGTAAATATTAGGAGGTTATCATCTAGTTATAGATTTAGATCTATCTTCCTTTACTATAAAATATAATTATTGGATTTAATTCCTTAGATCTAGCCTAAAAAAACTAAAACTAACCCACTCTTAAAAAAACTAAAACTAACCCACTCTTAAAATCAAGTAAACTAACACATCATAAAAATAAAATGGTCAAGCCACACATACAATGATTTGATGAGTCAAAGCCCCACAAGGGGGTCGATCCACCCAAGAAGACATAGTAATGGTCGAAGCTTCCACATCAAGCCTCAAATAATTCTCAAGGAACTCAGTACCCATATTAGGATGATGCAAAATATCATCACCAGAAATCCTTCTCTCATCGCTTCGATAAGGAAATTGGTCATTCACTTGCATTATTTCCAACCTCCTTGATTTGGAAAGGATTTTTGCAGACGCACTCCTGGTACCATCAAATATATTTCTGCATGGAGGTCCTCTTATCAAGTGGAATAATTCTCGATTTGCATTGTAGAAATTACTTTTCTCAGGACCCATTGTGGGGAACATTAAATGTGACCAATTTCCATTTTCAGTCGACTCTATTTCCTGTCCATCGGGGGATTCATGAAGATTTGGGTTCCCTGGACTAACTATTTGTTGATCCCCTAAAGGATTCAGTGAGCACCGACCATTTTGTTCCATTCTTGCAATATTTTAGTGTTTTCTTCTTGCAACTCTTTCAACTTCCTCCAAGACTCTCCTTGCATTTCTTTTAGCCTCTTCCAAGACTTTGTTTGCCAAAAAATTAATTCTGGTTATTCCATTTTTAAACACTATCCAGGATGGAAAATTTTTTCATGCATAGATACCATTGTAATAGAACACATATTTTTTTCCTAGTTTACCGTAGGTCTGAGCTTTAATATCCAGGAAGTTACAATATTCCAGAGTGTAATTAGATGATATATGCTTTGCCTCAAGGATCTCCGACACACTGGTTGTTTTCGTTACAATTCCATCCTCATAAATGTATGTGTAACGTTATGTCCAACCTAGAATATGTTGATCCACTGTAGATAATAGTTTTAGTGACAAGATAGATCTAGAAGACTTCTTCTCTATCCAAGGTTCTGACTCAATGAATAATCCATACATCAAGGAGACTCGATCATGGGGAGATGCGAGTATAAGAACCCTGGTCCAATAGTGACATATGACCTCAAAAACTTATTTCGACCTAACTAAATTTGTGACTCGTGCCTCTTCGTCTATGTTCCGTGGTAATCCGCTCTATCTATCTAAAGGTTGCGACTTGCTACAAATTTCTCTAGTTATTTTTTGGCCACCAAATGTTTCACTTGGTCCCAGGAAATTAACCACAGGTTATTACATTTAGTTTGTCATAGAAGGTACTACTACTACCATATAAATCCTCCGCTTGTATTTACGTTAATACAATTGTGTTGGACCACACGAATGGGTACCAACAGGTTCGTCCAAAGCATTAGAACTATGAAAATGAATTGTAGTCACTCCAAACAAGATATCTTCACATGGGCAGGAGTTTGCATTTCAAAATGATACGTTATCTCAAACTACTCGCTACCTCAAAATCTTAAATTTGGTCATTTATTGGCTTCAAAAACTTCATTTGATTTCAAGAAAATTGCTTGACTTGCTGCTTCTTAGATAGAGAATTTTATGTTCCCATACAACTAAAAATAAATAAAAATGTAAAGGAAAATAAATTATCAACTAGGATGGAATGTTTCATCACTAAAATCGATAGGATAAAATAGGTCTTAAAACCCTTAGAGCCTCGGGCTAAAGAAATTAGAGATAATTGATCGAATCCAATCATGATTCAAGATGAATTCATCCCTCTCATATTTATATATTTTCGAGTAAGATTTACTTCAAGCCCCACTTTCGGGTTTCTTCGCTCAGTTGCCCTAATTCTTTCCCAACAATGAGAATTTTGGGGTTTTTCCCCCTTTATGGAGGACTATGGCCTATAGGGATTAATAAACTACTGCATCATTGGTTGACTAATTTCTTGGGAACATCACAGTCCCCCCTTCTTGACATTTTTTTTGGTAAATTAGGCTAATCTATATTAATTCGAAAATAGAAATGGTACATATGCCACAAGCTGGGTTGGTAAGATGCACTTAACCAATCCCAACCTTTGTTGTGTTGTAATGGGGCTGCCTCTGTGGAGGAAACCAACCTGGAAAATACTTCAGACAGGAAATTACAAAATGTGCAGAAATGCTGGTGTAACCAAAAATTGCAAAATATGCAGAAGCATTAGTATGACTTGAAGTTCCATGGTGATAGAAAGCATGAAAAAAAACAAGGAAGTAATAAGCAGCTTCACAGTCCTTAGTCTTCGGCTTCATCATCACTTTCTGGCTCTTCCTCCACTATGGGGTAGACATACACCTACGTAGTTGCTTCCTCTGTATCAGTGGATGGACGTGTAGCCTTGGGGATCGGTGCATAGAGGATGGGAGCCACCGGGTACTCTGCATCAAGGACACATTTCTAAGTACCTTCAAAATCCATAATCCAAACATCTGTATCATCACCTTCATTCTCCTGAGCCGGAAGAGGCTCGGTCTTGCTAGGCAGGAGGTGTGCCTCATGCGTAATGGTGGACTTATGTGGACAACATCTGCCTCTTTGCGAAACTTGCATGGGGCTCTCCTCCTCCTAATCAGGTTTGGGGATCTGTCTAGCATAACTACCTGAGGAGGAGCCTGCAATAGACTCCAGGTAGTTATCCATCCTATGGTGGTAACGACCGAGGAACGCCCCTCTCTACCCTCCATGGATGGTTCTTTGGCACAACCTAGGTGCCATGGTCAGTTGAAGTAGAGGTGTGATGGAGTTGGGGGAATGCTCAGTAGGGGGGATCGAAGCAGGGGAGAAGCACAAGAGGATAGGGGGGAACGTTGAGGGGGAAAGTGCATCAAGGGGCACAGGGTAATGGGTGCGCATAGACTGATGAGACTGAAAGGACAAATGGAGCTCAGGTAAGATGCGCATGCTAGGTGAATTGTAACCCAGGGATTTCTGTGTAACACAACTCTAGGGAGAGGGTTGCACGATGGACTAAGTGCATAGGAGGGCAAGAACAACATCAATAAATAATTCTATAGGAGTTGACTGTGTGTCTCTTTGTGCTAAGGATCCTTACTTTTAAAAGGCTCGTGACACATGCGAAGGGGTAGAACATGAGTGGGCCTCGCACATGGTTGTGTGCCATGACCTTTTTCATGAGTCAATTTGAGTGAAGAGTTATTGCCTATCAGCATATCCATCCTGGTAATCATTGAGGACAATTTCTGCAGAGAAATACCCTGGAGGGGGTGACGCTGTCCAAGTGTGTCTTCATCATACCTTATCTAGTTCATATCATGTGAATGATTACTGGCTATAGGATCCCCATCGGGTGAGGACCTGCACTGCATATCTTCATCCTCATGGGCGTGGGAGAGATGATTTTCATTCGTACTCCTGCTCTCACCCGCATCCGGGGTCACCCCTTCTTCTCATTGCTTGTCCCCAACAAATGAAAAATTATATTGCAGCCCAATTTATTTCCATTATTTGGTGTACTAGAGGTATTTTTTGATATCCTCCATATATTGGTAATTTGACTTCTACAAATTTATGACTTTTTATGATCATTAATTCCTTCTTTACTGGATAAAGAAGGGGATTTCCTTATTTCCCCCCTTTATTTTTTCAACTCGAGTTCCATATTTATTCATGGGAAGAGAACAAATCAATGGGGCAAGAAAGGAATCAATACAATTCTTATATCCCTTCGCTAGTGTTTTTATAATAGAAACTGCAAAAATTTCCATAGAATTATTTAAGCTAGTCTCAATTGAAAACTGATGAGAAGTAACCATTTTAAGATGTTTCTGAAATAGTTCCTCTTGTTCCTTAACACACCTTTGTGTTTTATGGCTATATAATCCATCACTAATACCTGAAATGAATGTAGTCAATGCTTTTAGTATTCTCAAATTTGATTCTCGAACCATGAAATGTGAACTTAATCCCAACATCTCAATGTTTGATAGTGTTCTTAGTTCACACATTGAAGCATCACTTAAACCACCAACCAATTTTACAAGTTAAGAAAACAAGTGTTTATTATGAAAAAATGTAACACTGGACAACTTATCTAGAATTTATGTTACAAGTCAATACACCTTATCTGACAATCCCTCTTATGCTAGAAGTTTACTTATGTTTTTTAATTTTGGCTAAGAAATATGTGAGAAATATCATGTGGATGTGTAGCCTTGTTGACACCAGAAATAGACGCCTCAGAAACACCATTTTTTTTAGTTGCATCATAACCCTTATGCATCTCAGTCTCATATCTAGTTGTAGAAAATTTATCCCTTTCAGTACTTAAAGCCACATTAGACGCCATTTCAGGCATAATTTGAGTTTCTTTCCCCATATTCAAAACATACTCTCCATATGAAGACTGTGATTCAGCCTTGAGTTCATCATTCTTGAGAACCACATTGTGAAGGTCCATAAAATTATCCAAGTGACTACTGCTTCATAATAAAAGTGGCTCATTAAGAAGTTTTAGAAGCACATACAGAGATATTTCTCCTTTCTGGGATCCATCCAAAGACCATGAGAATCTCTTTTTTTCCAGTAAATTTTCTTTCCCTTTAGGTTTATTCAACTCTAAAGTTGCCCTAGATGATGATTCTAGTGTTGAACATGGTTCCATATAAACTATAATATTTGTAGCATATGAACGATTTGTTTTCAAGTATGTCAAAATTTTGAGTACTTGATGAGAATTAAGAGGTGCGAATCCATTTGATAACTGTAACTGAGTATAAACTATCCACAATTCGCAGTGGTAATATGCCTCTTAAATCTTACCTCATGTTTTAAGGGTTAAGTTTGGAGTAGAAAATATGAATTCAATGTGACTCATAGGTTGTTTATATTAAATCTCAAATCCTCTTTTAAGATCTCACAATGATTATCCTGCAATAAAAAGTGTGTCACCAACACTTTCTATTAGTATCTACTGCCAATTCCGTGACAATATTGTCTTTTCATGTTTCCCATTATATTATAAAGTCCAATGATTAAGTTTTGTAAAGGATAAAGAAATTATATTAATGTCCACCAATCACTAAAGTAGGTCGGTGGGACTCGATATTACAAGAAGTAATAAAGGCAAGATAAATAGTGCCTGTAATACCTAATCCTAGAATTAAAAGACAAATAAGATAGCAAAAAATACATATTTTGTTTCTTTATTTTATTCTACGTCTCAAAAAGAGCGTGTTTAGTATTCTAAGTTATAATTGTCTAGCTAATGTATCACAATTCAATTATGTTGTATTTATCATATCATTGTTAATGAGAAACATATCTTCTAGTTGTCTAACATAAGTAGTGATTGATAGTTCTTATAGGGATTTTTGTACTATTATAAAGGTTGCCATTTTTACTCTTTATTAGAGTGGTAGTTGTATTTTGAAAAAAATATTCCACATAACTATTAATATAACAATATCTACAGGGTATTTTATAAAAACATGAGATATTAAAGCCATCACCATGAGCAAAAAATAAGAAGCGTGAACTGAAATTTTTTTACTGGCTATTTGGGCTACACCAAGAATTAGAAATGTCCATGTCCATTAGGTTTAGAAGCCACAAGGAACATAAATTAAAGGTCCAAATATCCACGCTAGTTTTCCATCATCAAGCCATCCTTATTGCTGGGGTTTCGCCCCTATTCTTCAATGCCACGACCCTTAGTTGGGGGTGAATAGTGTCATATCCATCATTTTGTTGGTCGGTGGCTTATCCCCTTCTAGGATGATGAGTGCCAGGAGATAAGATAAGACAAAATAATATAATTTTATTAGTTTCTAAGTGACAAAAAAACTAGGTTAACCTAGCTAAAATTGAGATGTGATCTTCAAGAATATTGATTTATTTCATCTTTTTTTTCGATATGAGATATAATATTTTAACTCCAAATAATTGGCATGTTGTTTGGAACTAAATCAACTAAGGGAGTTTATGACCTAACAGGCCAGACTTCTAGAAAATGGTGTTAGGGAGAAATTAGTTGCAAATACTCTAGGTCTACTCCTAGGATAATATAATAGATATACAATTACGAGAATTGGGGTGCAATACGCTCATTCTACTACAAAACGGGTCATTGGCCTGGGGAACCCGCATATAATGAATTCACATTGTTGGCCAAGAGGAAGGCCTTCCAAAATCAATGAGCAGGTGAAGAATGGATTTTTTGGCTCAATATAGGGCTCCCATATTGTTTGAAGCTAATAAAACCAATTCTTCTACTTATACGAGAATTTACAGGCTCCATTGAGCTGAATATGCAAAAAAAACTTTAGGATTAGCCAACAATATTCATTCACTAGCTGGAAATTATTAAGCCCTTTGGTGTAGTACCCTCTCCAATCTCACTATTTTCACTAAGTTGTAGGGACTTGTAGACCAAGCTTGAGCAATAGATTATCTGGAATAAGACTATTGATGTGCTCTATAATTGACTCTTCAATAATGGCTAAATTAAATGCCTTCAATTCAGACCATTTTTTTTGAGACCTGGGTTTTCAAATTAAAACGATCAATGACTATGGTGATGTCTTTCTTAGGTAAGTGCTTGGATGAGAATTAGAAAATATGTAACTCTCTTGAAAGTAGTGACCTACTTATGTTAATGACATAGTTATTTTACTTTTCATTAGGGATTTGTACGTTGAAACATGAGCCTATCTAGGAAGATGCAAAACAAAGAATGTAAAAGAACACCTCTAAATTTAAAACTGTATGAAATTTTATTTTTAACTTGAATTTTAAATCATATGAAAAAATAGAGTTATGTGCTTTGTCACACGGCTTGTTGAATGTCCTAAAAAATCTGATTTCCCGTCAAATTTTAACCTTCTTCTATGCATGTGATAAAAACCATTGAATCTCTCAATCATACAGGTAAAAAACCTCCTGTTGAAACTCTTATGAAGTATTTTTTTTGTTTCCAGTTTTATGCAAATGTTGAAACCCCCACATTCCTTGGAAAATAGCATTTTCAACAACTATTCTAATTTGTTAGGTGTCTTCATTTCAATCAAAATATATTGCTTTTTCAAATTCTTTGTCACCATTTTTAAGAAATATATCAACATTCTGGTCATTTTTGGCATCTAAATAATTGTTAATATATTTCAAACTCTATGTTAGCTAAAAATTTGTTGTGAAATTCAAAACAATTTGGCATGACTAGTTGATCTTTGTTGTTTCACTCGAGTCTATTTTTCTCCACAAGGGCAGGAAGGAAAGAATAAATTAGGAATAATATGATAATAAGGTAGATAGGAAGAATGAGAAACATATCCCCTCAAATAAAAATTATGTGTAGAAAGAGGGAAGAGAGCCTTATGCCAACAAATTTATCACCTAGCCAAAATTCTGAATTTAAAAAACCCTTGAATTTGAGTTATCATCCTCACTTTGAATCTCCATTTAAGGTTTTTGGCATGCCCTTACAAAGTTACAAAAATATTTCCAGAGAGCTAAAATTATGGAAGGCTTTGAAGTGCGCGTCCCAAAGATAATAATTACATATTCAACTACATGTTTCCATTATTCTTCCTTTTGCACAAATATCCTTTGTTGAAATGGCTTCGTTATATCTAGAAGTCAAATAAATATAATTCTCTTGATTAGTATTTCAATTCACATACCACTTTGTATTTAGAAAATAGATACATCATCATTATTTCCGAGAATGTGAGCACAATGTATTTGGACTCTTGAGAAACGATTTTGACTTATGTTCCAATATTTTTCAATAATTTTCATTTAGATGTGAAAATTTCTGATAATCTGCCTTTCTATTTTAAACATCATATCCAAAAAGGACTAGAAAGGATGGAAGGAATTATAAGTGGTTCTAATGATTTTGGTGATACCATGTAATTTAGGGTATTCAAACTCACGTGTATGAGCATCTGACGCCTTGGAACATAATTCCATTTCCAAAAAATCTACATAGACATCCAATGCTTGAGAGCATAAATATCAACAACTTCTCTTATACGTAAGACCCCCTTATTATTTTATCTTTCCAATTTTAGGAAAGTTGTTTCTTTGCACTCTGAAATATAGCATCCCTCACCCCATCAATTATTTTAGAGTGTTTGAATGCTAGTCTTGGACTCATAAATACTTAAAGTACTATGTCTCCTTGATGAAGGAAAGGGGACTTCAAGTTGTTTTTCAAGTGGTATAATAATCTGGGTGCTATTCATGAAGGGGGAGTTATACCATGTCCAATTAAATAAATGAAATGATCAGTTGGAAAATTGCTTCAACTAATGTATGAGCTCAAAATTCCACCACCTGGCCCTGGAAATAGATGGAGTGCATGGAAGTGTCATAAGCATACTGGTTATGCAATAATATACCTCTGTTATAAACTTTTCTTGTCTTTTGCAAGACATTATAATGAGTAAAATGAAAAATCCTCATATGGAGAAATAGGATATAGGAACTCATGTTGGCTCAACATAGTCTTCCATCTTGGTAACATTGAAATAAACAGTCTTCAGAGTCTATCATACTAGTGTTAAACTCTTCACCTACCCTCAATATTGGTTGATTCTTGTTGAGTTAGCTATGGGACAAGTACTCCCCAGAGACTCCACCTAGTGGACTTCCCCACTTGTCGGAATTGGGAGTCTTGACCTCAAACTTGGGACTTGAGAGTCCTTCACAAATACAAAAAACAACAATATTGACATGTGATTTGATTGAGTCAGACTTTTTTTGGAGGGAGATTTTGGAGGGAAATGAAGTGTTTGAGGTTAGAATCCTTGATAAAGTCATTCCTCCCTAATTGTTTCTCTAATGTTCCACTATCTCAAATGGAATCACCAAATATTCCTACATTACAGTTGTTGCTTCAATCAATCTTGTTGTTTTGGTTGATACGATGGAATACTATTTCAATGAATTACATTGCTATTGTTCTCATTATGTCGAATGTTTATCTATTTTTAATATTATGTTGAATGATACTATTAGTATGATGAATTGTATCCTATAAACTGTGATGCCAAAAGAATCACACGTTGGAATTGGTTTTCATATACTTTTTACTAAATATGATATACACAGAGTCACATGATTGGTTTGATTTAACACATGTTGCTGGCCATGGAAGTTTCTTTGTAACCAGTGACTATAATATATTTATATAGACCCATATTCACACTAAAGTGACTACCATGTAGAGCATTCCTTCAAAATTCGTGGACTTCTACATTCGTTATGGTTAAGGAACAAACCAGGATTTGTTTCTTGTATAAGGAAATCCTGTAAGGTAGAAGGAAAAATGCATCCCATAGCTCAGGCCTCTAATTGATAGGCATGCCTAGAGTGTGTCCATACTTAATGGATTTATACTGGTAAAAGCTAGGTATTCATGGATAAGCGGTACATGCCTCAAAAATATGTCCCGACCCCTAGGAAACTGAATGTAAGATCCATATCTAACCCCTCACTATAGAGATAAAGATATACATATATACAGTTGTGGTTATTCACATATCGAAAATGCAGTTGATGATCACATTCCTAAGTAATTTTTATATAATGCTTAGTGAAATAATTTGTGAATTACATATACAACTAGATTTAGGTCAAGAATAAATTGCATTTCATTTGTCATAGCATACACATCTCATCCTGAAATAGAGGATTTATATGTAAATTTGAGAGAATTTTCTTCACTATGGGTAGAGGTAGGATACAAGGCATGTGAAAACTTGTTCCTCCATGAAGAACATGCCCTTGGCCACCACATTGAAATGTTGGCCATTACTTTTGGAAGTGTCTCTAACCATCAAGATTCATCCTCCTTTTATTAATGACATAGTGCTAACAAGTGTATCTCTAACACGATAATAATGAGATTTTAGTTAGGGATGGTGGCCATTTTCAAAATTTAAGGAATTGTGCTATGTGGTGATTGTTGGTGAACAATCATATAAACAAGTTAGGGGTTCTATTAGCCTTTTCGTGTTTAAAAGGTATGTGAAAAATATCTATTTCAATTCTTTGATCTGAGAAAGAATTTGATCAACATGGAAAATGTGTTGAGGATTGGAGTTCCTAGTATTTTTACTTTACGAAATTATGGAGTGAGAGTTCAATATTTCACCAAGACAAGGAAGCATAGTGGTAGTAAAGAAGTCATGGAGTCACAACTTATTGGAATTTCTTGCACATACTTGTTATAATGATAAGAGGCTTACAATTTTTTTTATTGTTTTTGTATATATGGTTGTATCATATATGTATGAAACTATTTAATCTGTAAATTTATTTCTATTCCTGTATATTTTTCTCTAGACACTCTCAATTTTGTAATTCAGGCAATAGGTAGATATTTGTGTATCTGAAAGAGAAAACCACAGAAATCACATTTAACATTTGGCTACCAACAATATCATGTTCTGAGATACTTAATCCCTCATATTATTTGAGTCGCACCTTCCATATATCTACAGTTAGATTTCTTAGCTTACCCTTGCAATTTTGCACACACCCAACAACCTGGGGTGGCACTGTTTGATGGATCACCGAATCCTTTTATGATTACACACTTTCCTCACAACCCATGGGTGAGATATTCCTTGAATTACAACATAATTTGTCTCCAAAAAACTTCCTAACCATGTCATTGACTAGGATTCCATTTTTAACCTTGAAATATGTAGCTTTGATGTGTTTACGTGCATCTTGGTTTAAGGTACGTAAAAGCAGTTTGAAGCCATGGTTTAATGCCATGGAGCCTTATGGACAAAGTTGAAAGATGTTACATGGGATGTAATGAAGTTCCCATCCAACCCCTCCTCATCCTAGTTGACCTTGGCTTATTATGGTTTGATGCTAGTCAGATTTTCAAAGATGGGCCACCAAGAGCCTCTGCTAGAGGAAACAAGCTGGAGGAAACTGTTGTCACTTCCATAATGGTATTAATCGTGTAGAAATTTTTTGCTGCTTGTTAGCGCACAAGGTCATGTGAAGGAGAGAAGATCATGGCTAGTTCCAACTCTAAATCAGATTCCTAAACCTAATTCTTGAGGAACTGACCTTTTGAGGGCATCAAACACGCAGATCCACCGAAAATCTAGACCCACCACAGAGATCTAGATCGGTGCTACCATCGTAGAAACAATTCCAAGTTGTAAAATAATGCCAATTATCATGGAAGGATATATGATCTATAACCCCTAGGGTTTACCACGAAAACACCTAGAACCCCAAATTTAACGCCTTTACATCTCAATCATTTTTTTCCATCAATACAATTCTAATCCACACAGTTATACCATGGCAGAAAAGCCTTCTCAAATGAGAGTGAAATTTCGATGAGAAAAGGAATAACTCAAAAAGAAGGCAAGAAAATTGAATTGCTAAAAAATATAAAAACAAGGAGAGTGAAAAATACCTTCCAATTATAACAATTTGAAGTCCATAATTCGGGCAGGTATGGGAAGTTGTTCAAAGGATGGCTGGAAAAAGTATGTAAATGGGAGACGCTTATTGATTTCACTTGATTTTTTTTATTATTTGAGCCGATTTCGGCACATCCATAGCCTAAATAGTTTACCATTGTTAGGCCTCATGGATTATAATAAATTATTATTATAAAATTTCACACACTAAACTTTATTTTTGTTAATACTTTTCACATTAAACTTTATTTTACCGAGTTTCCTCATATTATATATTCAAATTTATTTTCAAATAAAATAAAATGGCTATATTTTTTAATATTAAAAGTTAGTTTTAATTTTCTCCATGGTGTAGATCAGTTGATGATAGAATGTGTTGTTAAGGACTTTCTTATGATGTTATTAGTTTGAACTTAAATTAGCTTAGTGTGCCATGTGTGAGGAAATTTGGGTACAATGGGAGGTGATTGTGGTAGTGGATAGAATCAATCTCATACAAAAAATAAAAATAATAATAATAATCTTGTTTTTTTAATTTTACTAAATTAATTATTTATCAAAATTAGATTTTATTAAAAGCAAATGATTTTATTAGAGGTAGTTTAGGTGATGGAAATAAGGGAAACTAATTTTCTCGTAAGAATTTTCTAAATTGCATCACCACTCAAACAATCTCACAGAAAAAAAATGTCTTAACCCCACCGAGAATGCCTAAAAGGAAACTCTCAAGCAAGCCACCCAATTTCACCTTGGTGGCCCTCTCTCACTCTTTACACTACAATAAGGATATCCTTTTCAAGGGGGGAATCCTTAAAGATCGAGCTAAGCTAGGTCATTGAGTAATGAATGGAAGTTCTGTAGCGAAGACTAATGATTTGCCACTACTTATTTTCAAAGTAAAAGGCCAAGGATAAGTGTGCGAATAGTCAAATAAACCATTAATTAAGAACAATTTTTTAATGATTTTAATTAGAAAACTATGCTTGTTCATCCAATGAAATAATACTTGAAAAATGAAAGATAAAACATGCTAAATTAACCATATAAGATGAGATTCTAGTGAAGCATATATACAATGGCACAATAAAAATATAAAATGAATCATAAATTTTGTCGATACAAGTAAGGAATTAGATCATTCATTCATCGTATTCATGAGAATTAAAGATTTATAGTACGTCATCATCATCAAGAGACCATTCCAAAATAAAGATATCACATGCCAATAGTATTAAATATGGTTGGGACGACAAAGAGTTACGTGTTTGCAATGATAAATAAAGGAAATATTCAAACGTTTTACTGTTACTAAGGATAATGAAGACAACAAAGTTGAATGTGGACCACTTACACATTTGTAACATTCAAATTTCATCCACTTACCATCAATTTGTCCCCATTTATAGTTGGGTAGTTTGTAACCATATAATTGTGACCCAAACGATGTATTTGTAACATTCCAAAGTGTGTAATTACAACTAATGATCCATGAGAAATAAAATTAGCATGTGATCACATTAACAACTATGTATTTAGAAACAAATTCCATTAATACTAGAGATCAATGTAAGTTTTCAAGCACCCCTAAACAATAAGAAATTCCATATTTCAACATCAAATATTTAAGAATTGTGTGCATTGTCTAAATTGTGTGTAGAGTGCACCGATAATGGCACTATTGGGCTTCCATCACAATATTTTTATGTGTGTTAGGATGTCTCAGTTTAAATCATACATCTACAAAAAGGAAAGAAATTAAATCGTCAAGACAATCTTAAAAAAAAATATTTCCATTGGTAGACTTCTCGGAATTGTTAACAAAATTCTATCTAGAAAATCAAGAACGATGCTAGGGAAATTCTTTGTGAACAAAATGATATTCAGAAAGACGCATTTAGAAATTTCCAATCATCACTGAGAGTAACAGATGTTCTTCCTCTCAGAAATATATGGACTTCATTTCTCTATATCCTCAAATGGTTTACTTGGAGAATCTCCTCTATATTTTATAGGGAGTATGAAGTATCTTTATTATTTGTGAAGGGGAAATGATCTATACCCTAGATCAAGTGGGAATATGGATCTCCTCTCTGATTTATAGGGAGTAATGATAAACATCACATTTTTATTCTCTTCATTATGTGTCATGCAATACTCCAGGACTAACAACTGTACATCTAAGTGAAGGGCATAGAGGAAGAATGGTGAATGGAGGATTGAATAAACATATGTGATTTCCTTGATGATAGAAAATTCAAAATAGGAAGTGGGTTGACACTCTTTGAGGATTGGAGAGGTATCCAACACAAAAGTGGTCAAAGAGGACTGATATTATTTGAGGGTTGGGAATTCAAGATAACAATAGTCCTAAAAGGACATACCTAGTGAACATCCAAGTGGGGCATGCCCCAATTCAGAAAGGAAATTTCCAATACACCAATCCATTCCCCAATTCAGAAAGGAAATTAATAATACACCTATTAGTAAAAAAAATTGATCTTTTAGGGATTCATGATTGGAAAATAATTTGATTCTTGAACCTTTCTTTGGAAAAGAATATGGAACTTTTTGAGATTCATGATTGAAACTCTTGCAAAGGCCATGATATTTTTCTATCATCCTTATTAGTTCAGTGTCATGTCATTTTTCCAATAGATATTGAATATGTATGGAAAACTCAATCTATACTTCTTGTATATGGGGAGAAATGCTTGCAAAAATATCCTTTTTTGAAAGGCGTATACCTACAAGGACTTACCTTAAGGCATTCAAGTGTTTTAATTTATGCACTATTAGAAATATCATAGCCACAACATGTAGCTCCATTTATCATTAGTCTATAGTGACAACTCCCCTACATTTCCTTCATCCCTCCACTCCATGGAGAGGAAACATAGATGTTTGAAGGCATCACTGGGTCGATGTAAGCGATATACAGTTTTCCATCCCCAAGATGTCCCACTGTCTCCAAAGGATGTCCCAAGAAATTTAGAGGTGCTTCGGTGATGCCATGTTATACTCAATGGAGTTGGAGAGTGCCACTCCATGTTTTAATAGTTTAAGGGTTTTGTATAACACTACTTTTTATCCCATCTTCCTTTCTTTTGTGTCTTGGAAAATACCATTTTCCATGAAATTTCAACAATTTCCAGAATATGTTAGGATGGTATATATTGACTTAAGTACCATCAATATGTTTTAAATTTGCAAAAAATTTCTACGAAAGATTCAAAAACATCAACAACTCCATAGAAATCAATAAAGAGGTAGTTTCCATAAAATCCACTGACATCTAAAATCCATATAAGGTTTATTCAAAAGGTTTTGAAATTAACTACACTAAACAATAGTGTTGCATGACACAAATTTGGAAAAAATCAGTGAGGATCTAAAATCTGATTCGAAAAATAATCGTTGAACAATAAATAAAAATGAATTAGAAAACCTAAAGAAAAAATCTAACGTTTTCGTTGCATCTGCCAATTTTTTCAAAATTTGGCAAAAGGGAGTATTTTTGGCTAAATGACTTGTTTGAGGTACATCTCACCAATTAATTAGTAGTTTATGCAAATATTGTTTAACAATGCATTAAAAAAACCAATGGAATTCATTGCAAACATTGTTTATACCCATATGATTATTTAGCTTGAAGGAGTAAGCTATTATGACATACACCAGAGATTTGTGAGGCACTTGGATTACTTGATATGAATCAACGATTTTTATACACACTGTATATACTGATTTGTTACATTCATCTCACCATATCCAAAACATTATATGAGATGAACATTATATAACAAGGGAAAATGATGCATATGAGGATGTCATAGTTCACTTACTGTTTCCAATAATCACCACGATAACATTGTCGAGCTTTGAAATGTTGGAAAGGACAGGCACCCTGACACTGAAAATTTTCTATGCAATATGGTAGAGTCGAAACCACAACATACTCAAAGTTTATGATGACCCAAATAGGTGTCCTAGGGTTGTATTTAAAAGACCAATTTCAAATGGAAGCTTCTCACCGTGTTGACAATAATATTTTCCTTTGGCTGCTCCTTCACAACATTAGTGCAAATTGTGTGAGAAGCATAGCCTGTTACATTTCATCATCCCAAAAAATATTTCCAACTCTGAAGAAATTTTATTTGATAGAGATATAAGCTTTCTCCCACAAGAAAAGTATTCCTCTACTTATTCTTCCCAATCCAGCTGCATCCAAGCCTATTTTTGGTTTCAATATATTTCATACTATTTCAATATTTTCCCACCAACCAATTGCACTGCAAATGTTCGAATGCAACCCAAGAACCGGTAATCATAAGGTTCAATTTAGAAAGGTGAGAAAAATTTAGAAATGTATTGTGCCACTTTCTCTCTGAGATCCACATTGGCATGGACTTTACAAGCGCCCAACGAAGAATTCCACACAACAATGTTAGGCTCTATTGGAATTTTATTGATAAATTCGTGTGCTTCATCTAGGCACTTATTTCGACCAATAACATAATTCATGCACCAATAGTGCTCCATTTCAGGTGTAATTTGGTAATCTGTGCTCATGGAATTGAAGTATCACCAGACTTCATTGACTAAGCGTGTGTGGAAACATGCATAGAGAACACTAATGAATGTGGCCTGGTTCAACTTTGTGTTGGGGTATTTCATTTTCTCAAAGAGGTTGAGGGCCTTCTTTTCAAATCCATGCATGGAATATGTTGCAACCATTACATTCCAAGAGACCACATCTCTTGTAGAAGTTATATAAAACAATTTACTTGCATCACCTATGCTGCTACATCTTGCATACATGTCTATGCAGGAACTCCCAAAAAAGACAACTGACTCAAATATGCTTTTAACTATATCCTAGTGAAGATCTTTTCCAGAATTGAGAGCTTCCAAATCGGCACAAGCTAGTAGGATGCTAGGCGAGATTTCTGCATTGTGTTTTACTTTTGTTAATTGTGTCCATTGAAAGAGTTTCACAGCCTCGTCAAAATAGCCATTTTCTGCATAACATGAAATCATGGCATTCCATGAGACCACATATCATTGAGGAATTTTCTCAAACAACTTGAAAGCCACATTAAATAACACATTCTGCACATATCTAACAACCATCGTGTTGTATGAGACCAAATATTTTTCTAGCATATGTTCAAATATTTCCAAGGCCTTATCAAAATTCCCATTTTGGGTGCATCCTGTGGTCACAGAAGTCCAAGAAACCACTTCTCATTTTTTCATTTTGGAGTTTCTACGAAAAAATCCATGGCATCATCAACAAACCCTCTATGCGCATATCCTATTATCATAGCATTCCAATAGGCCACATTTCTTTCAAGAATTTTCTGAAACAAATTCAATGCCTCTTCAACATGCCCATTATGTGCCTATCCCACAACCATCATAGTCTACAAGATCACAAATCACCCAAACATTGAAGCTTTCATATCAAAAATACTTGCTTCACAAGGCTATAAAACAAAAAGCGACCAAGACCGCCCTCCTGTTGCTCCGTCTTTGTGGAATGATGTTGGGTTGAGGGCTTCCAAGGGTGAAGGGTGGATTTATTTGTAGATGTAAATTGGGAGGATAGGGGAAAAGGGTGGATTTTTTTGCAGGCTAGAATTGGAATTAATCGAAAATTAAAATTAAAAGATAAAAAATAAAAAATAAATTTCAATAATAATATTTAAAACAATAAAAATATATATAGTATTAAATTAAATATTCAATATAAATAAATAACATATTAAGTTGTATATAAATTATTTAATATGTAAAACTTACAAACATAATTAGTAGTCTTACGAAGTTATATTTATGTGTGTCAAGAGTATAACCTTATTGAAGTTTCAGTTGTTTACGTGGTCATATTTTCTCATGTATTGAGAAAAATTAAAATACTCAAAATTAAAATTGTGTTTTTTTCTTGTTTTAATATACACATAAAAAGGTATCGTAACATGCCCCCTCCTAAGCTTTCAAATTTTTTTTTTTGGACTAAGCCTCCACCTATCACAATAATCCCAATTTCCCAGATTTAGCATTATGAGAGGTTATGACCAATGGGGGAATTTCTATTGGGGATTTTATGTTTATTAATATTTGCACAACATTACCATATTTTGCACACTAAGAATAACTCTCAAGGCCTTTACCAATGGACATGAAAAGGGCCTTAGAATAGGAATATGGGAGCCATTATTATTCTTTGCATGAATACAATTAGTATGAGGGAAGGGGAAAAAGGATTTTGTTTCTAAAATGAAGCTTCTCATGCTCAAGGGGAATGAATTTGGCATTGAACAACCACATAGATCCTCTCTAAATAATCTTAAGAATATATGGGATATCAATTGTACATTATGATTTTTTAACACAATGTATAGGATTTAAGGAATATACTAGGGGTATGGGAGGTAAAAAACGGAATTAGGCCTAACAAATAAGATTTTTAGTGTCAAGGGAAATGATCTAGACATAAAAACCACATATATATTCTTTAATGAATCTTTGGTCTTAAGTTGGGATATGGGAACCATAAGATTATTTATCACCACATATGGAAGTTAGGGTCTATGTTATGGTTAGGAGAGGAAAAAAATGGCCTTAGTCCCTAAATTAATCTTTCCCATGCTCAATTTCCATGAACAAGGACTCTAGCTCGGAATATCGGTATTTAGTGTGTTTTACATAATAATAATGAGTCCCATGGCCTTTACCATGGCCAAAGAAGGAAATTAAATAAAAGGGACTTAAGTCTTAAATAATCGGTGGCCATTAAAAAAGCTTCAAACCACCATTTAAATTATATTCTCTAAGGGATATTTGTTGGCCTCTAGAAGATATGTGTCTACCATTAAAAGGTTTTGCATAGTATGATTGGGTTTGGGAGCCTCATCATTAGACCTTAATGAAATTAGGATGCTTTCAAATCACATATGATGCATACAAGTGTAGGATTCATCAAAATAGGAACATCATAAGGGGCTTAGGTCTTATTTGAATCTTTGATGATTAAGATTTAGAAGTAGTTCTCAAAGAATGACACATAAAATCTATAGGTAATATTAGGAATATATGGGGGATATTTAGTGCCATTGGTATTTTTTACAAAGTTATAATGGGTATTAGGCTTGTGCCATTGCAAAGGGATGAAAAAAATGGCCTCAATCCAAAAATGAAACTTCTTCGGCTCACACCGCATGGACAAGATCATAAAGAACAATATAGATCATCTTTGAGGACTTTTAGGCCTTCATCTAAGATAAGGGTTCCATTATGAGGTTTTCCACATCACATATGGGAGTTAGGTCTTATATCTTGGCCAAGGAATGAAAAAGGGCCTTATGCCTAAAACAAGTCTTTCTCATATTTAATGTCCGTGAAAAAAATTATATTATATTCGAAAGGTTGGAACAACTAGTATGTTTCACATAATAAGGATGGGTTTTATGGACTATATGATGGATATGGAAGGAAAACAAGATCCTTAGTCCATAAAAAAATGTCTTTAGTTCAAGGGACGTGAATAAGGCCTCAAACCACCACACATATCCTATCTGAGATATGTCTAGCATTTAGGTGTGATATGGGTGGTATTTAAAGGTTTTGTGTGATATATTTGTGTTACACCAATTTTTGGTCATCTAAGTTGTTATTGTGAATTGTAATCGCAAGTGTAAAAAGAAAGCTCACTTTAGATGTGCATAAAAAAAAGCCCTAGAATCAAATATGGTTGCCAATTTCTTTAGATCTGTAGTTAATTGACCAAGATAAATGCTACAAAATCTAGATCTATGTAGTTAAATACATTAAGTGATAAATAAAAGCAAGAGTTTCTCCATGCATCCAATAGACAAGACAAGAATATTTTTAAATAATTTTTTGTATTTATGACACCTGGGAAGGGAACATAGAAAGATGTTACTAGTCCCCCTCAATGGGATGGTTTCTTGTATGTCCTAAGCGCTTCAGATCTAAGATCCTTCTCTCTTGATTGTGTAGAAAACTCAGACAAAAATGGAACTGAAGGGGAGTTCACAAGCAAAAAGATAGAAAAATATGACAATGATGGAGGATCAAAGTCAGACGAAGAGTATAGATCCAGAGTGATCTTTAGGAAACAAAAGGTAGTGAATGAATGGGAAAAACCCTTATATTTACAACAAAATCTTGAGGTAGTCTAGATATTGGTGCATAATTAAAATATTATATAACCAAATCTAGATCCAACTTTTATGGAATGTTTTATTATTTTTGTTGGAGGGAAAAGGAATTTGAATTTGGTCAAATCCCTTTATTTGTAAATAATAAATAAATAAATGATTTATTTATTATTTTAAGAATGTGGTTGAGCAATAATTAAATAAATAGTGATTTATTAAATTATTCATAAATGATTTGGTCAAATTTAACAAGGAATATTATTTAAATAAGGTTTAAATAATTATTCCTAAAAAGTAATAAGATAAATAGTGATTTATCTAATTAATTTTACTATTTTGGGTTAAATATGACCAGGAATATTAATTAAACTGTTGTTTAACTAATTATCCCTTGAGGAAAATCAAACAAATATGGATTTATCCAATATTTCCTCATGAGGTTTCCTGTTTAGACCATAAACAGCTTTATAAATTATGGATTACTAAGTTGTTTTTCATAGTGAAAGCAATTTTACTTCGGGTAAAATTGGTCTTACATGGTGCACTTTGGTCCATCTAATAGTAACAGGTTAGATGACCAAAAATTGGTGTAACAAATTGCTCGCTAGCGTGCGAGCGTTAGGAGCTAATCGTATGACCAAAGTACATTCTAAGAACTCAATCACCAGACATCGAAGGGGAAGGCAGAGAGAGAGAAATATAAGGTAGAATAAAGAACTAGAGTAAAAGACCCTAAGGAGGTGAGACTTACAGGTGCAAAAATTCTCTTTTATGAGTTAGTACATGTTCTACAAGAGGCGGGGGAGGCATACCTATGCCTGCTGAGATACAAATTACAAAGAATAATGCATCCAGTAAACAAGGAACTGAAGTATATAGTACATGTTAGGATAAACATGGGCTAGATAAGAACTTGATAATGGATCCCACATACATACTGTGCCTGGGATAATAGCCAAGACTTATAAAATAATATCTGAGTACATGAGATATAATTATAACCAAATATGCCCTGTAAAACAGGAGAGGGCTCTAAAAATCTGAATGATACATGCAAACTAAAAGGCATTGCAAGCGGCTGAGGCCGAAACCATCAAACCTATGGAGCAGCATCAAAGGCTATAATGGAGAGGTCATCCGAGCATGTGGGGGGCTACCTGAAGGGCCGCCCCCTCATGAGGTCTGAAACATCTTACACACACCTGGGAATCACTGGTATAAGACGTTGCATCACTAAACCATCAAGTATACAGATTTCGATCATGCGGTAAGGAGCTGGATTTGAGAAACAATCAAGTCAAAGAGAAATAAGGAGTCCCTTTTCCTAATCTGAGGCACCGAACAAGAGTGGAAGTTGGAACCAAGGTACACCGCCCTCTAGACCTGTCATCTGGAATGAATAAGCTGATTTCAACAGAAGGAGGTCTGCCATAGGTGAGGCAATAAGGGATCCTCAACTAAGGCATAAGAGATAATAGTAGATTGACTGACAGACTGACACCAGGGATGATGGTGGAATGGGGGGTACTGAGTAGAGTGTTGAAAACTTCCCTTGTTAGAGCATGAAGGGCATGGATGACCTGGCAGCAACTGACACGATATCAAAAGGAAATAGGGTACAGTGTGACTAAAGGCCACAATGTGTGACACAAGAAAGGAACCAAGCAATGAAGGATGGAGGAATATAGCGGGATACAAAGGGACTCGAGATAGACTCCATGGATGTGATGATGACTCAAATTGGATTCTCTAAACAAGGGAGACTCGATGATGTTGCCACACAGAAAAGGTCCAATGGGGACCATAAAAACATGAGTATAAGATGGTTACTCACGACAAAAATTAACGCAAGCATGGACAAGTACAAAGGCAAAGTGGTGCCCCAAGTACAAGTGTTACAAGTGAAGAAATTTGATTTTGAGGAGTGGTGAAGTGACCCTTCTTATAGGAAATGTGTCTAGATGAAGTATCAAATCACAAAAAATGAACAGATACACATTTTAGAGCCTGGTGAGAGCTCTCCAACGGTATAGACAGTTTGTCAAACTGAGTTATGGTTTGGCCGTAGTGGGAAAAAGAAAAATTTGGGGTTTCTCTTTTAATAAGGCATTTTCCCTCCGAACTCAATCATTTGCAAGTGTAGCTGTTGTGAATGTAGAGAGGAGAAAAGGCCCTAAATCTTGCGGCGAGTGTAGCGGACAAACTGATCGTTGAAATTGAGATTCGTCAGCTGCAGGTAAGAGGCCTAACCATACTCTTTCATTTTAGTGGATTTAAAGTTCAGTTTAGGCACCCAAAGCTCAGGAACAAACCCCTGCTCTTCTTCACGGTTGGGCTGCACTTTTTGGGGAAATATCTGCGACCTGAGTAGCAGGATTTGGGTAGAAAACTGCGACCTGTCCCAGGATTTTGCCTAAAAAATGTGACCTAACAGAGAAAGGTATTTGAATGTTGTTTCTTGGCCGAGAGTTGGGTTTTATGGTTGAATGCAGTCTTTCCTTTTTGTACACTAACAAATGTGATGTTTTTTGTGCAGATATGGAATAATTGAGGATCAACTAGAGAGAGAGAGACCTGGACACATTATAGTCGTAGATCCAGGAGGATCATGGTGTCTGCAGTGCATTGGACAGGTTAGGGGTCCTGAAGTTTGTGGATAACCCCTTGATGAGAGCTGGAGAGCCCTTGTTGGACCAGATAGTCAACTATTGGGATTAGGATCACGAGATATTTATAGTGCAGGGGCACCGGATTGAGTTGAATTTCCAGGATATATATATCTTGACTGGTCTCCCACCACTTGGGATGGTGGGGAATACCTAGCCAGTGTTACCGCAAGGGCAGAACATCATGGAGTTTGTAGAGCGCCATTGCCAACCAGGTCTCAATGTGAAGGGGAAACGAATATCGATCAGGGATATAGAGAGGCTAGAGACCCGTGCTGTGGTCATACCAGTGCTGCGGATCGTAAGCAACCAGGCACTCTATCACATCACCATGGGTTAGATGATACTTGTTGAGAGTGCGTTGAGTGGAACCTACTATGGGTGGGCCCAAATGATGTTGTTGTCATTGAAATGAAAGTTGTCGCTATGTAAGCATCAAGTGAACCATGACTCTTCATATGGCACAGTTTTGTGCTCGATCTTCTTTGAGAAGATCCCGACATTCCGAGCTCACATATAGATGCAGGATGGGGGCCTGAGAGAGCCCAGGATGCGTCACTGGGGGCGACTACTGTGTGGAGGGGGAGGTGGGGCAGTCAGATGGGTGTTCCAACCCATGTTTTTTTCTCATTGGGATCAGATGCCATTGTACATAGATGACTATACCTACAGTGGGACGAGTTATCATGGGGATCTGGACTTGTCACTACCGCCTGGTCGAGTATGGGGGCCCGATGGTAAGAGAAATTTTGCTAATTTTTTAATGTGAATTTTTAAGTTTCAGAAGATTTTATATGGTACTGATTCATTCACTTTTGGTATGTAGATACAACACCGGTGAAACTGAATGGGTACATGGGACACCCCACAGTAGCAGAAGCTACAGGGCCTAGTGGGACGAGAGAACCAAAAAATAAGGATGCAGTGGCCCTTTTGAAGGACATCTGTTGTAGATGTGAGAGGCTTATGACCAGTGTTTCAGAGCATGGTTGGAAAGACTTGGATGAACAGTACATAGGGCCATGTATTGGTCTATTCTCAGAGTGGCAAGGGGTCATGCGGCACATGGCGATGGCCGGACAGGGGATGCGCGATTTGCGAGCTGCTGGAGTAGAGCCATTGGCCCAAGATCCTCCAGATAGTGATTAGTTGTAGGGGCATGTGGTGCTCCTAGTTTTGAGTTTTTGTAACATGGTATGGGCATGTCAAATGTATTAGAGTTAATGGACTCTAAAACATTTTATACGACACATATAATGGAGTTATTTTATTGTGGTAAATGCATGTGATAAGTGACAATCTAGAATATTGTTTGCAATGTTATCTACATAGTGATTTTGTGCTCTAGGTACATGACTGAATGTAATTATTTCAAATTCACACATCAAAAGCTTCACTCGTAAATATCTTCTAAAAAGGATAGGATTATGCACACGATAGACACCATTCAATTGCATGACAAGAAGCAGGGAATCTAAAAGAACATGAAGGTGAAGGATGCGATGGGAAAGGGCATCGGCTAATAAAACTTGCACTACATCATATTCAGCCTGGTTATTGGTGGTAGTACCAATGCATACACCATTCGAGAAAACAAGCGAATGAAAGGGGGTAAAAATGGCCTAACCTGTCGAGGCTAGATTCCGGGAGTAGCGACTTGCACCATCGATATAATCGATATAAGATGTGGAAGGGGGGTTCATCTGAAAGGTGCCACAATATGACAAATGAGAGGATGATGAAAAATGCTGGCAACGCGAACGCAAGGTAGAAATCAAACAAACAATGCTAGAGGGAGTGCTCTGGGTAGGATGTCTACAACCCGCACACCGACGGGTAAGTGGTGTTTGGGACCTTCCTTGGGGCTAGCTTGTCCTTAGGTCGCGAAACTCACCATATACATGGATGGCACCATTCCTCTTATGGGCGAGAAAGATGAAGTGAGGGGTGGAAAAGGCTTCCATGATGTCATCATCATAGTAAAAGATGGGGTGATTGGTGGAAGGGTAACCACATGAAGCGGCAAGGCTACTTGACTCATCATAATGAGAAGAAAGGTTCACATGTGCATCATCATAGGGGGGTGACAGAAGAACAAGTAGATAATGGATTCACTGATGGTGAGCCCAGGTTGATCACTGAAGGGAGGTCAAGTCAAACAGAAGGGGAAGTCTTGGAGGGAGCTTCCACCGTGGATCTCATGAATGATGGAAGGTAGAGGATGGTGGCTAAAGAATCTTTCATCTTGACATCGAGAGGAGGAATTCCAATGGGAGTAGAGGTATCCTAAGGTTGGCAGAGGCAGACTAGTTCTGTTTAGTCTCGTGCTCCCGAACTACCTCCAGAGAGGCCCGATAATGCATGAGGAGGGGACAATGGTGGGTATAATGGCCATGGAGATCACACAAAGCATAATGTTGGTTGGTTTGAATAGTATTGGGGTTCTTGGCTGCATTCAAGGAAGGGACAAAGGTTTCCAGGACCATAGACTCAGGGAACGCGGCATTAAGCATGGCCATGATGCGAGGCAATTTAGGAAAACGATGGGTGGCATGACTGACAACATCACATAAATCACACAGGGGGGTATGCTTTTGAGGCTGAGGAGGAGAAGGGTTTTTCGAAGAGGACTTGTCTTTAATCACCTTCTTGCGAGCTTTTCCCCTCTCTCTCAAAACGGTCACAACAGAAGTGGGATCCTGTTGAGGTGGCTGAGGCATGAAAGCAAGGGGAGGGGTCATGGAGACCGGTTGAACCGAGGTCAAAGAAAGGTAAGGTTTGGGCTGACCAAGCGAGATAATGGCTGGGGTATCAATGTACCAGACTCGGATCCGCAGGGTCAGGTTAGGAAGGGATAAGGTAGCCATAACAGGTACTAAAAATACTCTAGGGGGGAGCTAGGAACGGTATCTGAACAGAGGGGTAATGGCCAGGTGAGACAGCTCCGAGATGGTTAAGGCTAGGAGGAACCGTGCCAGGAAGGTAAAGAGGCTCAGGGACTCTAGTTGCAGATGAGGGGCCTTGAGGAGGGGGTCCTGAAGGCTGAGTCGAGGTGATAGGAGTAGGTTGTAGAGGGCAGGACCATTGACTAATTGAAGTGGACTATTTGAGGTCAAACCAGGATGATTGCATCATGCTAACATTCAACGAGCTGGGATGAGAGATAGCATGGGAAAGACCAGGGAATGAATTGAGAAAAGAGGAATCTTTGTAGACTCTGGGTGAAACACTGATCAAAGGTTAGACTGTTTGTTTATTGGCCACTGAAGAGATGATGGACTTAAGGGAGGTATGAGACTTCGGTTCATAATATGTCAACTAGTCGATGGTGATAATATTTCTGTTGTGAGGAAAGAACATCTTAGGGTGAACTGCAGATGGGACAAAAGACATCGCATAGGTGTAGCCACGAGCCAATAGAATGTTTTAATCTAAGGGGGCATCAATGACTTCTACGTCAACACAAACAGTCTTGCATGCAACAGTAATAGGAAAATTCTAGAACAGGCCTATGGGTTGGGAAGAGTGGTCATCCCACGCTCGGAGGGTGATAGTGGAAGCAACCAACTCAGGAGATCCGAGTTGCTTCCAAACTTAACCGAACATCACACAGGTGGATGCCCCCTCATCAATGATACAATGAGAGATGTTGGCATTCTAGATCTTGACGGGATTTGGAAGGTGACGGAAGTAGGAAGGGGAGGATGTTCTGACCAGTCAACATTGAAGATGATAAAACAATCATCTGAAGGATCCACAGCTCCCGTAGAAGTTAGTAGTACTTTTCGCATGACTGGAGGAGTTCCAGCATTGAAATGGGAATAGGGGATTGCGCCAAATCATCTACTATACTATATGAATGGGAAACTTTACCAGAAGTAGCATTTCGACGTAATGGTCCCTTGGAGATCTTGGTATGAACCTATGCCTTACGCTGAGGGATTAGTAAAGGACCATTGGTTGTCAAAAGAGGCTCAACGGAACCTGAAGAATGGGGCTCGGGGGTAGATGTCGTGGGAGGCTTATTGTACTGACGGAACCAAGTTTGAAGGTTGAGGTCAACAATAATGGGTTGGTTAGAGTTCATCATGAGAATTTGGTAATCAGAGGTACCAAATGGAGGAGGTTGAGTGGCCGCGTGACCTTCAGGTTTTTGGGTAGCCACGAATCCTTGTTGGGGGAAAGGATTGGTAAATCGGCTGGATAGGGGCAGCATTAGGAGGAACCGAAGGGGAGGCTTGTTGTCCTCAGGATGCTCCTTAATATTCCCACATCTATCATATCTGAGGTAAAAGAGGACAATCATGGGTGTAGTGACCATAGACACCACAACACGAACATGGTTTGTTCGTGCGAACAGGCCTGTCCTACTTGGGCTGAGTGCCATGTTGCTGGTTGGTAGTGTTAGGTGCATTCCCTTTGGGATTGGGTCCTGGATTACTTGGGGCGGACTGGTTTTAGTTTCCTTTCCTCTTCTTTTTGGAAGTATGAGGATTAGTCACGCCCTGTTGTGCATACACTTGCTACTGGGGGGTGGTGGTTGTTGTTGTAGGGTTTGAGAAGGCAATGGAGGCTGAGGTGCTAATGTTGGAGGAGCTGGAGCACCGGGCTGTGGATATAGATAATAAGAAGGTTGGGTAACATTGTGGTAAATAGGTTGGGAAAAACGTGGAGTCATGTTGTATCCTAGATACATGCTACCGGGAGGGGGAAAGGTGCTGGAGGAGCTGGCCCCTCCCTGAGGAAAACCATAACCCATGGGAGGATGAGTGTACGGATAAGAAAGGGCTCGAATGATACCATCGATGGCATGGGATGCCCCCGGTGTGTTGCAACCACTAGGTCTAGGGAGATCAAGTAAGACAACATAAACATAATTAGAATGAGCGTAGATTAGGTCATATTTCAACGCAATCTGGAGAGAAGCTTCTTCGGTCTGAGGGAAATGAGATGCAACATCTTTGCCAGTAGCAGGAAAAAGGGATCTAAGGAACCAGTCCATGCATTAGGGGAATTTTGAGGTCTAAAATGGGCCTCCTAAGGAAATTATAAAATAATAGTGGAAATAATAAAATAAGATTTGATTACATCATCAAAATTTAGAGGGAAAAAATAAAAAACTACTTGTTGAACTCGTATTTTCAACTTATCTCCCAAAGCGTTTAGTCAAATTTTAAGTGGGAGTACTCGTTGGATGCAAAATTTAATTCCTCATCCAAGGAGTACCCATGTTTCATACTTTCGATGGGTCCTGCAACGTGAAAAATGAGAAATACATGAAAAACGTGATTGTATTCACGTTTTTTTATGTATTTCTCAATTTTCTTATAGCAAGGTCCATCGAAAGTATGCAACATGGGTACTCATTGGATGAGGAATTAAATTTTGCATCCAACGAGTATTCCCGCTCGAAATTTTAGTAATAACTTTGGGAGATAAGTTGAAAATACGAGTTGAAAAAGTAGTTTTATTATTTTAATATTTTTTAATATTTTTACCCTTTTAATTAAAAAATGGTGAATCATCCCCCATGGATGACATCATCATCTTGAATCCTATTGGTTCTCATAAAGTTTATTTTTGTTGTACATTTTTCTTAGGAGGCCCATTTTAGACCTCAAAATTCCCCTAATGTAGACATGGTCTTTGAAGGTAGGGGCTCGACATAGGCTCTTTCTTCTCCACCATTCCAAGACATGATCGGATAGGTAGGTCAGAGATTATTGACAGAGAGAGGTCAAAATTAATGAAGGGAAAGCTGGAAGTAAGACAGAAAAGCCCTGGCAAGAGTCGCAGAAGTAGTATGTGAGGAGGAGGCCTGATCAACATACCACTTAGAATCTTCTCTGGTAAGCATACATTGAAACAAATTAAGATGGATAGAGTCATCGATGATGGAATTAGATGAACACCAGATGTGGAAATGTCTAACATGGCTGGTAGGACCTTCTCCGGCAAGGCGTTCAAACTTGGGGATGTCGGAAGGGAGCTTGGTTGGCATAGTAGGAAAACCAGGGTCATGGTATATGGGGTCATTGATCAACTGGTTAAAATTGGGAAGATAGAGGCCTGCCATATAAGGGAGCAAGGGAGCAGCCAGGATAGTTCCTGTTATGGTCCCACTAGTAGTATTCTCAGCATTAGGGCCGAGGCTACCACCAGCGTTAGGTCTTGAACCAGACATGGTGAAGGTGAAAATAGGAGAACCAGGGATAGAACTAGAAGGGGAACCCGATGAATGAGAAGTAGAGTTGAAATGGGGACTCAGTGGAGGAATAAATTGAATCCTACACGGAGGATTAAGTCTTCCTAATGGAAACTGATGGTGAAGGCCAAGAAGTCTCTGGGATAAACGCCTTGGGGGCTCAATGATGGAAGAACAAACACAGATCACAAAAGGAAGAGAGACCAACAAGGGCAAGGAGGTGCATCATCAAATGATTACAATGTCGAAACAAGGGTAGAGAGGTGCAGTACCAAATGATTACAATGTTATAGTCTTGGCCTAGTGGTTTAAACCGATCTCTCTTCGCTTATGGTGTGTGTGTTAAGTGTGTTAATTTTAATTTTTAAACCCAGACGTGTGTAGGGAAAAAATAAAAAGTGTGTTGTATAACTGTAAATAAATGTGCGAATAGCAGTAAAGTAAACTGAATACAACAGAAAATAAATAACTAAATATGCATTAATCTAAACCCAAGGAGGCGGGCTTCTGAACAAACAGTCTATGGGTGGGAAAAAATCTAGTCAAAACACACAAAAATAGCTAATAGATCTAAATTTGGGTGGGACAATGATCTAAAGGTCAGATCTGCTGCAAATAGGTGCAGAAAAACAACAAAAAACCAAAGGGAAAAATGCTACAAATGAGGTGGCGAAAGGCTACAACCTGAAGGGAAACAGAGGGGACCCTAGAGGAGGACCCAAACAAAACTTAAAAGAGGTGTTTTGGATGGATTAATAACCAATCTGAAATGGATCTGAAGGTATAGGATCATATCTGAAAAATGGGTGAACACATTGAAATTTCAGATAACCTGGTTCAGCTAAACTCCTCCTAGAAAGGTGGATGTGTACTGAAGCCCTAAGGGGGTAGGTTGTAACTTTGATGAGTAAAACAGAGCAAGTATAGGTCAAAAATAGACGGAGATGGAGGTCAGAAAACCCTAAACAATAGCCCATACAAACCCAGAAAAATCACAAAATAAATTCTGCAAAAGGTACAGGTCACAATTTCTGACCTGTTTTCTGCAGAGGTCGCAGTTTTTTGGCTGGTTTCTACATCCTGAAGGCTGAGGTTGCAGGTTTTGGCCCAAAAATTACAACCTGCACTTCCGACACTCTTGGGAGCAGGTTTAAGAAAAAAAGTGTCGTCTCAATTGCGGCTGATGCCCATCACCTGCATAATAGGCCCAAAAACACACAGAAGTTAGAATTTTTATTGTTTTAGGGTTTTAAAGGTTGAAAAAAACATCAATAAAAGAAAAACAAGAAGCTGAAGAAAAACCATATGGTTTGAAGCAACTGGTCATGTAGGGATCTGAAAAATAACAGTGGTTGCAATTATAAACCCTTGTGGAGTCGCCAATTGTTAGTGTGAATTCTAATTGCAAGCGCACGAAGAAAGATCACTTTAGCTATGCATAATAAACAACCCTAACATCAAACATGGCTGCCAATTTATTTATCTCTGTAGTTAGTTGACGAATATAAATGCTACAAAATCCATATCTATGCAGTTAAAGACATTAAGCAGTAAATAAAAGCAAGAGTTTCTCCATGCATCCAATAGACAAGACAAGAATATTTTTAAAGAATATTTTGTATTTATGACACATGGGAAGGGAACATAGAAAGATGTTACCAGTCCCCCTTAATGGGATGGGTTCTTGTATGTCCTCAGTGCTTCAGATCTAAGATCCTTCTCTCTTGATGGTGTAGAAAACCCAGACAAAAATGGAACTCAAGGTGAGTTCACAAGGAAAAGACAGAAAAATATGACAATGATGGAGGATCAAAGTCAGACGAAGAGTATAGATCCAGAGTGATCTTTAGGTAACAAAAGGTAGTGTATGAATGGGAAAACCCTTCTATTTATAACAAAATATTGAGTTAGTCTAGATATTGGTGCATAATTAAAATATTATTTAACCAAATCTAGATCCAACTTTTATGGAATATTTTATTATTTGTGTTGGAGGGAAAAGGAATTTGAATTTGGACAAATCCATTTATTTGTAAATAATAAATAAATAAATGATTTATTTATTATTTTAAGAATGTGGTTGAGTAATAATTAAATAAATAGTGATTTATTCAATTATTCATAAATTATTTGGTCAAATTTAACAAGGAACATTATTTAAATAAGGTTTAAATAATTATTCCTAGAAAATAATAAGACAAATAGTGATTTATCTAATTAATTTTCCTGTTTTAGGTTAAATATGACTAGGAATATTAATTAAACTGTTGTTTATCTAATTATCCCTTAAGTAAAATCAAACAAATATGGATTTATTCAATATTTCCTCATGGGGTTTCCTATTTAGACCATAAACAACTTAATGAATTATGGATGACTAAGTTGTTTTTCATAGTGAAAGCAATTTTACTTAGGGTAAAATTGGTCTTACATGGTGCACTTTGGTCCATCTAATAGTAATAGGTTAGATGACCAAAAATTGGTGTAACAATTTGTGTCTAGGGGCCTTGAATTTTGGCCATGTATGGCACTTAGGGCCTTAACCATGTCAAAGGAAGGATCACAAGGTTCTTGAGTCATATTTGAATCTTCCCATGATCAATATTCTTGAGCAAGTATTTTAATTACTACACAAAACTTCTATAGAGGATATTTGGCCTCTATGGGGGATATTTGTCACCATGGGTATGGTTTTCATGATAAGAATGAGTCTTAGGGAATGTACTATCTTGAGCATGGGAGAAAATAGGGCCTTAGGCCCTAAATAAAGCTTCTAGAGTTCAACGAACATGAAGTAACCCCCAAACAACCACATATATACTCTCTGAGGGATATTAAAACTTCAACTTGGATATGGGTTCCATGGCATGTTATTCTACATAATTAAAGAGCCACAAGAATTGTTAGTATGTATGGTCTTCTAATAATAGTGTGTGCACATTCTAAGAATGTGAATGAATTATTAGAATTCGTGAACATTGTTGTAATGCATGCATCTATAGGATAATATGGCTTTAGAGTAAAATTCTAGATTTATATCAATTGACCATGTATAAATCCACATACTTTGAATTCAAATTAATAAAATCATTCTCTATGAATCTAGTGCAATAATGAACCATGGTTTGTAAAAATTCCACAAAAAACACATAAATGACTAATTCATATACTTTTTGTACTTGATATTTGGTCATATTTTTATTCTTGAACTATTATAGCCATTTACGTTAATCATTATTAATTTTTCCACTTATTATCTAGTCATATATTTTAATCCTAGACCAAATTAGTCTTTTAAGTTAGTCGCTTTTACTTTAGTCACTTATTATCTAGTCAAATATTTTAATCCTAGACTAAATTAGTCATTTAAGTTAGTCGCTTTTAGTTTAGTCACTTATTATCTAGTTGTATATTTTATCCATATACTAAATTAGTCATTTTTAGTTTGATCACTTAAAATTGCTAAATTTAGTAGTAATTCACTTGAAATAATTGTGGTGACTAATGTTTTAGTCACCTAGTCACTAATTTCATCATTTTCTACTAGTGAACCTAGATAAAGAACAAATGAATCCGACCATATATTGTAATGCATTGGCGGAAAATACCACTCCTCAAACTCTCAAGATAGAAGGAAATATCAAGAAGAAAAATGTAATGTTGTTGATTGATTCGGGTAGTACCCATAATTTTATTCATTGTAAGGTAGCCAAGGAATTGAATTTCTTCCTATATCCAACACCAAAGTGTCAAGTGATGGTTGCAAATGGAAGAACTATAAATTTCTCTAGAAAGTGCCATAATATAAATCTAACCATGGGTGAATATGTATTGAATAGTCAAATTCTTTCCATTCCAATGGGTGGTGCTAATGTTGTACTAGGAGTCTAATGGTTACAATATTTGGAGACGATAGATTTTAATTTTCAAGAACATTTCTTGATTTTTTTTTTGGAAGGAAAGGAAGTTGATTTATGAGGTATCGTAGGGTAGCTGGGAAATATAATAAACTCTAATGTCATGAACAATATTCCGAAGAAAGAACAACGAGGAGTAATTGTAAAATTATGCTCGCTAGAGGTTCAAACATCAAAATCATATATTTCTCCAAATGTCCAAAAAATCTTGGAAAATAATTCCAAGGTGTTTGAGACTCCCTCCTATTTGTGATCACGATCATGCTATTCATTTGATTCCAGAAAGTGCTTATCAAAACATCAGGCCTTACAGATATACTTATGCCCAAAAGAGTGAGATTGAACATATGGTTGCATAAATGCTAGAGGTTGGTATAATTCAACCTAGTCAAAGTTCTTTCTATGCTCCAATAGTATTGGTGCACAAGAAGGATGGATCACAGCATATGTGTGCGGATTATAGGGATCTCAACAAGCTCACTATTAAAGATAAATTTACTATCCCCTTCATTAATGAATTACATGGAGAACTTTAATTCACCAAGCTGGATCTTTTTTCTCGATACCATCAAATTAAAATGAAGCTGAAGACATTCTGAAAAAAATAAATTCAAAACTCATGAGGGTCATTATGAATTTTTGGTCATGCCTTTTGGCCTTACTAATGTACCTACCACATTTAAAGGTTTGATGAATTCAATTTTAAAACCCTTCCTTACAAAATTTGTGTTAGTATTTTTTGATGATATACTAATCTACATCAAGTCTTGGAATGATCATATTCAACATGTTTACAACATGCTCAAACTATTGGAGGAGAAACAATTATATGAAGAAACCTCCAAATGTTTCTTTGGAGTACAGGAGGTGGAATATTTGGTTCATATTGTATCTCATGAGGGTTCTTAGGTAGACCCTAACCAAATTAAATCCATTAAGGAATGGAAAATCCCCACAACCATAAAGCATCTTTGAGGATTTTTGGGGTTAACAGGGTATTATCACAAGTTTGTTAAGAATTATTGGCACCTATAACATCATTATTGAATAAATATGCATTTTCTCGGACTCTAGAAGAAACTAATGCCTTTGAACATATTAAAGAGGAAATGTGACAAGCACCCATCTTAGTTATGCCAGACTTCACAAAAACCTTTATTTTGGAATGTGATGCCTCATGAAATGGAATTGGTGCAGTTTTAATGCAAGAAGGAAGACCCATTTCTTTTGAAAGTCATCCAATCAAAGGAAAGTATTTACATAAACCTATTTATGATAAAGAAATGTTGGAAATACTACATGCACTAAATAAATGGCGACCTTACCTAATGGGAAGACACTTCAAGGTAAAAATAGATCACGATAGTCTTAAGTACTTTTTGGAACAAAGATTACCTTCAGAAGAGTAGCAAGAATGGGTCACAAAGATGTTGGGTTATTACTTTGAAATCATCTACAGAAAATGGAAGAAAAATATGGTTGTAGATGCACTCTCAAGAAAGGACGAGGATGTGGAAGCATTTCTTTATGTCATTTCTATTATCCAACTTGAGTGGATAACCAAAGCAAGGGATGAATGGAATAATGATGAAGAGGTGTGGACACTCATTCAAAATTTGCAGCAAGATCCCAGTACATATGAAACATTTAGCTGGAAAAATGGTTCATTATGGTACAAATCTTGCTTATATCTTTGTAAGAATTTCCAAGTACAACAAAATATTCTTTTGGAATTGCACACCTCTCCCCTAAAAGGGCACTTGGAATTTTTAAAAAATTACAACAGGTTCAAGAAGGATTTTTTTTGGGATGGCCTCAAATCTGATATTCAAAATTTTTTGGTGAATTTTTTGGTTTTCAAACAAAATAAAATTGAGACAATTAAGACCTCTAGTCTGTTACAACCTTTATCCATTCCAATTAAATGTTGGGAGGAGGTTTCAATGGATTTTATCATATGTTTACCCAAGTCCAATGGTAATACTATCATCATGGTGGTAGTTGATATAATTTCCAAGTATGAACACTTTTGTGCATTTTATCATCCATTTAAAGCCAATACAGTTGCTACTGCATTTATGGAAAAAATTCAAAGGCTACATGGAAACCCAAATATTATTGTAAGTGACAAAGATCCCATTTTTACAGGAAATTTTTGGATGGAATTATTTTCTTGTTTGGGTACTCAATTAGATCATAGCTCATCATATCATCCTCACTCAGATGGGAAAACTAAGATAGTGAACACATGTTTGGAAGGGTATCTATGTTGCTTTGTATCTGATAAAAAAACACAATGGGTCAAGTGGTTACCTTTGTCTGAATGGTAGTATAACACATCCTTCCATACTCCAGCAAAAATGTCCCCATTTATGGCACTTTATGGATATCATCCACCATCCATCACATCATATTTACGACAAAATTCTAAGGTTCAAGCAATGGAAGATCGCATCGAACATGAACAACAAGTTCCCCAACTCTTAAAGGATAACCTCACTTTGGCATAGAATCGAATGAAACAACAAGAAGATCAACATTGCAGTGAAAGAATTTTTGATGTAGGAGATTGGGTGTTTTTAAAGCTACAACCATACAGAAAAATATCCCTCAAGCAAGATAAGAAGGATAATAAATTATCACCAAATTATTACGGTCCTTACAAGGTGTTGCAAAAGATTGGTACTATGGAATACAAACTGGAGCTTCTTGCATCTTCCTGAGTGCACCCAGATTTCCATGTTTCATGCTTAAATAAGGTTATAGGTGACAAGATATTAGTTCAAATAATATTTCCATAACTTGACAAGGAAGGAAAAATTATATTTGAACCTGAAGTATTCAAGGAAACAAGAACTCAACAGCTAGGAAATCAATCAATTTCCGAGTATCACATCAAGTGGAAGAACTTACTTGCTGAAGATTAAACATGGGAGGATGAGAATTCTATATATAAGCATACAAAACTACTCAAGTGTTGAGGACAACACTTTTTTGAAGGAGAGGGTCATGTTAGGTCCCTATCTTACTAGTTTAGCCCCTAATTGTTATTGTTAGTGTATCGTAATTATTGTTATTGTTGTGCCCATGTAGTCCCCATTTTGTTATTATTGAGCCCCATACGTGTAGCCCCATTATTGTTATTATTGTGCTGATGTGGTCCTCATATTGTTATATTTTGACCCCTTAGACTCATATCTATAGAAGGTAGGTTTTATCATTTGTATCGTCCAAGAACTGTTCATTTATATAATGTAAAGAAGTTTTCCCCCTTGAAGTGGATAATTTTTTAGTCGTTGATATATCTTCTATATTAAGAGAATATGTATTCTTACTTCTCAAATTATGGTTCCCATTCCACTAAATTCACATTGGACCTGTAAGGGGATTCTTGTGAACTATAGTACACCATCCTGATCTTCATCTCTCATCTTCTATTTTATGCAATTACGCCATGTGACCAAATAGAAGGCATAATAAAATCATACCTCAATGTATCTTAGGGGAGGCTATCACGTCTTCAGAAATCAATCAAGATTGGCATGACATACCTATATAATGACATCAACATATAAACACCATGCATGATAACATAAAATTTTGACACTTATTAGATACATGATAACCATAGCCACCACAATGCGTTCATAGAAGACAAATATATAATCAACACGCATGCAAAATAAGGTAAACATGAGGTGAGGGTATTCACGATCTTGGGTTGGCAAATATCATTCATGGATTGAAGATGTGGAGACATTATCTCCTTGGTAAGAAGCTTGTTCTAATGAGTGATCATAGTGAACTAAGGTTCTTGTCTGATCAACCTAATATGAATGCCAAGAAATATATATGGTTGGATACTCGGAGTGAGTTTTAATTTGAGATTAGATACATCAAGGGAAATTAAATCAAGGTTGTAGATGTTCTTAGTAGGAGAGTGTAGGTGAATCATATTTCAACAGTGAGCTATTATGGGATAGATTTACAGGAGTGGATCTTTCATGCAGGGATTCATGATGATAGGTATGAGCCGCTGAAGCAGAGATTGTAGTAGCAAGGTGAGGGTGATAGGGATGAGGAGTATCACTTCATGATAGATGGATTGTCAACATTTAGGAACAAGATCTATGTGCCAGATAACACCGAGTAGAATAATATTATCTTAAATGAATTTCATGTCATGCCATATTTAGGCCACCCAAGATGTTAGAATACTTTGATAACCATTAACAAGTTCTATCGTTGGCTGAACTTGAAGAAAGAGGTGATTGACTTTGTTGCAAGGTGTTGTGACTGTCAATAGGAGAAAGTGTAGTGTAAAAACCCAGCTAGTCTATTTTATCCTATTTCAATTCTACAGTGTAAATGGGAGGTAATTTCCATGGAATTCATTGCAGGTTTTCCAAGGAAATCCAGAAAACATGATTCCATCCAGGGAAAATTTTGGGTGCTAATATTCGCAAGAGAGCTAATTTTCCATGCTTTTTCCAAAACAAAATTCACCAATTTTCATTTTTTTTAAATTTATTCGCCCAAATTTTATTGTATAAAATTATTTTACCCTAAAAATCCCCAAAATTATATATATACTAATATAAAATGATTGGAAAACTAGATATTTTTACAAAAGAGCATAAATTTTTTTACAATTTACATATTGGGGACTACTAAGTTTCGCCAAGGCTTCTAAACTTTAAGATAAATGTCGATCCTTAAAATTTTCCTTGATTCCATCATGGTTGTATTTGATAGATTAAGCAAGGTAGCTCACTTCATTGGAGTGAAGTCTAATAATTTAACTAGTGAGATAGCTCAGACCTTCATCAGGTACATGGTGAGGTTGCATGGTGTTCCCAAGAAGGCATATCAGACTGAGATGTAATGTTCACTTCCAATTTTTGGAAGGAGTTGTTTCCAGGCTTGGGGATAGAGTTATATTTCAACACAACTTATCATCGATAGGTAGAAGGAAATTCTGAGAGAGTTAAAAGGATTCTTGAGGACATGTTGAGGATGTATGTCATGCAGCAGTAGATGAAGTGGGAGGAGTATCCTCAACTTGTAGAGTTTTCATATAACAATGAGTATAAAAAGTACTCAAAGATGAGTCAATTTGAGGATCTCTATGGACAGAGTCATAATACTTCCATCAACTAGAGTGATACAATGATTAGGGTGTTGATTGGAATAGATATGTTTGCTAATATTGAGCAGGAGATGCAATTTATAGGTTAGGTATCTATGAAAACCATCATAGAGTGTCTAGCTATGATAGACCATAAAATGTTTGTGTCATATGGGAACTACATAAATGACATGAATTATTATCTCATAGGGTCCCTGTTGTGTAGCCATTCATCGAAAAAAACTACTTCCTTGATGGGATAGAAGTGAAAACGGGTAGTTTCAAAGGTATGAATAATGGCTTCAAAGGTAATATTGTTTCCATAAATAAGAGAGCCATAAATAGGCTCATGAACACCTTCAATATCTACTGGAGGTGCTACGTTGAAATAAATAATGAATACAAAAGTTATAGTCAATAGGATAAGGATCATCAAGATGTTGAACCATCCAATATAAATATGGTTTTCAATGCTTGTGATCAAGTCACATAAAAGACCTTATAAATTTGTGCTTTGGGATACCCCCAAGATTCAATAACTAATCCAAAATGAGAGTATTTGTTTCTAAGGTGACAGTGGCAACAACTCTAATTTTACCCAAAGTGACACTATGTGAGCCTTGCACAACTAGGGTTTTAGGGATTTTAGGCATCCATCTTGGATAAAGGTTCCATTATGAGGTTTTCCACATAATATATGGGAGTTATGGCTTATATCTTGGCAAAGGAATGAAGAATGGTATTAGCCCTAAAAAAAGTCTTTCTCATGTTAAATGTCTATGAACAAGATATTAGAGTGGTAATATGGTCACGATTAGTATGTTTGCAAAATAATAATGGGTTTTATAGCTTCTAGGATGGATAGGGAAGGAAAACAATATCCTTTGTCCCTAAACAAAAATTCTTCAGTTAAATGGGCATGAATAAGGCCTCAAACCACCACACATGATCTAGGTGGATATTGGTGGCCACTCGCTTATTCCACTTGGACCCCCACCATTATTTTTTTTCCGTTTTTTAGTTTCCTTTATTGTAGCACAATTTACTATTTTAAGAAGTATTTTCGGGTCCTGAACATCTAGTCATTTTGAGGCCCTAAACGACATTTTTTGGGCATGAAAGGTTTGGAAAATATTAGTTGAAGACTCAATATTACCTCTCAGCAGTTGTAGTCCTCAGATAGATCTTTCTAATGATGTATCATGTGCATCAAATGGAGATAATATGCCAAAGTTATGACGCCAGGAAATTGACGTACCAATTTACCCTGACGGGGCCCATAGTCTAGCGTTTCATCTAATAGGGTTAGGTTTTTGGATATTTAGGGTTTTCCATTATTTCTAAATAATAAATATGGATTTGAGCCTGATTATAACATATTTTAGAGGCCTGTAGCCGCCACATCTCTTCTAAGAGATAAGCTACCATCGCCCTAGCTAGTTTATTGTCATTTTTTTTGTAAGCATAGTTCAGTCATTTGATATTAATGAAATGAAGTCATATTTTTGCTTCATCTTTGTATTTATTGTTATATTTGTATTATGTTGCAGTCCTTCATAAATCCGGATCAATGGTATTAGAGTGTTCTTCACTTTCTCTATTTTTCTTTACATGTCCCCAACGAGATCAAGGTATAAGGATTTAGGGCTCGATTTGGTTGAACCCTTGCAAGATCAGCCTCGCAAACGTTGAAGACCTCGCATGGAGGAAGAAAAGAAAGACAAGGAAGCAGGAGATCCTATTAAAATATTTCTTGAGGAAGCCCTCTAGAAACAAAGGAACTCGATGATGGATAGCTTTGCCCAGATCCTTCAACGACTACCCACCTATGGCGCATCTGCATCTAGTAGCCACTCTAGAGGCGCCACTCCCTTAAAGGTACATGTAAGCTTTGGAATTCCTATATTTTAAGGCTAGATAGATGCATACATCGTATATAGATGGTTTAATTTTCTGGAAAAGTATTTCTCAGTCCATTATTTCTTAGACCGAGAAAATATTACGTTTTCACTCCTCAAAGCTGCCCCCCATTTTAAATATTGGTGGGAAACCTACTGTGAGAAAAATAATAGGAGGGAACCCTCTCTGTTCTCATCCACACCCATTTGGAATTCATTTTGAGATGGAATCAAAGAAAAATATTACCATGTGGGGAGATATGAATACAAGTACATATAATGGACCATGTTGCAGAAACAAAGGGATCAAGATGTGCACGAGCTAACGAATTTGTTCCATACCCTGTGTAGTGTGCACACAGTTGGGTATTAAATATTTAGAGAGGAATTTGGTTCTCACATACCAAATATGTTTGCACAGATACATTTAGGATGAAATGAATTTCCTTAACTTTACCTCGCTTGGTGTATCATATCGATATTCCGCCAAGACCGAGAAGAAATTTAAGTAGAAGAAGTGAGACTTTGGATCCGCGAATTCAAAGCTAGGGAAAGGTGCCCCCGAACTACAGAACAAGGGGAAAATCCAAAGCAGGGTGACTCAGAACAACACCACAAAGCCAAAGAAGGACACAAGGAAATGATGTGAATTTCTTAACAATCCCACTCACAACAGTAGCAAGTTTCAGATGAAACAGTAGCTGGTGGCCAAACTGAAGGAATTTGAATCAGATGCATGTTGTGATTTTGAGTTAGAACCAGACAATGGAAATAAAAAAGGGAAGAAAATCATTGATGTGGACCACAATATCACCGTTTCCACCACCAATATCTAGAAGGAGGAACCCAAAGATCTAGAGGAGGGGGAGTGCCTCTTCCATTCCCAAATGTGGGTAAGGGTTCTCCACTACAATTCCTTGTTGATAGCAGAATCCAAAAGAACCTCATTTCAGTAGAGGTCATCATAGCGGCTCGGCCTACCAACCACAACATGCCCTCAACTGTATACCATTGGTTGGATTCACCAAGGAAGATATCTTTTCTTCTGCCAGCAGTGTCGCCTTCTGTACAACGTCAATCCATTCATGGATGAGGTATTGTGTGATGTTGCTCCTCTTGATATGTCTTATGTATTATTAGGCCAACCATACTTGTGGAAGCAACATGCTGTGTATCAGTATAGGCATTGTGTTGTTATTATTACTTTGAAAAATAAGTTGTATAGGATACCAGAGGTAGTACCGCCTCTTGCCATATCTTTGATTACTCCAAAGCAACACAGTAAGACTATTTCCCAAACCAGGAAGTTCATTTTCATTACAATTTGGCCACAGGGCAAGAAGAATATTGTGGCCACAGCCTCCAAATAGCGCTCCCCTACATGACAACACTAGATTGACAAAGTCGTGGAGGAATATAAGGACATCTTATCATCACCCACAGAGGTTCCTCTATGCTGTCAGGTCAAGCACTCCATTGAACTTCCCCCAAGTGCATCATTGCCTGATGTTGCCATACCTCATGCAACCACACAGATATAATCCACACATGTAATATTTGAGGCTGATAAAGCAACCATTTTTATTGAACACATCTAGTAGGTCCATGACATATTGGAGAAATATAATTCCAAGTAAAAGCACCAAAATGATCAACATCAACTGCTACAAAATCTCTAGGTGGGTGACCAAGTTTGGTTGCATTTGCAAAAAGAACGCCTAACCAGATCTCATCGGAAGCTCAGACCACTTCGACATGGGCCTTAAATCATTATTAAGTTTATGAGAGAAAATGAATTTAAGCTCAAAATTCCCCTATTCCTTGGCCAACAACCAGTGTTCAATGTCGATCTCCTTCGGCCATACTTTACACCATTACTCGACACATTCGACATTGCATATCTCATGGAGGAACTCAATGCAATGGGGACCATTGCTACCTAAGGGGGCAGGAATGATCCAGGTGGATATTGGTGGACACTAGCCTATTGAACTTGGACCCCCACCATTTTTTCTTTCAGTTTTTTATTTTCCTTAATTGTAGCACAATTTACTATTTTTAGCAGTTTTTTTCGGGTCCCCACCTTCTGGAGCCGTTTTGAGGCTCTAAAGGACATTTTTTGGGGATGAAATTTTCAGAGAATATGATTTAGAGACTTGAAGTTCATTTCCAGCATTTTTAGTTCTCGGATAATTCTTTCTAATGATGTATCATGTGTGTCAAATGGAGATAGTATGCAAAAGTTATGACCCTGGAAATTGATGTACTAATTTACCCTGAAGGGGCCCATAATCTAGTGTTCCATCTCCTAGGGTTATGTTTTTGGTTCTTTAGGGATTTCCATTGTTTCTCAATAATAAATAGGCCTTCGAGCCTCATTGTAACATAGTTTGGAGGCCTGTAGCTGCCACATATATTCTCAGAGATAAGCTACGAATGCCCTAGCTAGTTTATTTTCATTTTTTTTGTAAGCATATTTCAGTCATTTAATATTAATAAAAAAAATTTATATCTCCATTGCATCTTTGTATTTATGGTTATATTGTATTATTTTGTGTTTCTGAATAAATCCGGATCAACACAAATCCTATATAAGATATATCTAGCCTTCAAGTGCATTATGGGCGGTATTTGAGGGTTTTTGGGGCCATAGTTGGGTATTTGGGCCTCTAAGTTTGGACTCAATATCATTAGGAGGTTTTTTGCACCATGTATGGAACTTGGGGCATTAACCATGGTCAAAGAAGGATCCCGAGGTGCTTTGGTTATATTTGAATCTTCCCATGATCAATCTTCTTGAACAAGTATTTGAATTACCACAAAAGGCAAATCTAGGGAATATTTTTCCTCTATGGGGGATCTTCGTCACCATTGGTATATTTTACATGATAATAATGGGTCTTGGGCAGTAAAATATCTTGAGGGAAGGAGAAAAGAGAGCCTTAGGTGCTAAATAAAGCTTCTACAGTTCAAGGAACATGAAGTAGCCATCAAACAACCACATAGATACTCTCTAAGGGATAAACATATTTCAACTCGAATATGGGTGCCATGACATGTTGTTCTACATAAATAGCCACAAGAATTGTTAGTATGTATGGTTTTCTAATAATACTATGTGCACATTATATGAGTGTCAATGTACTATTATTATTTTTTCACATTTTGTAATGCATATATCTGTAGAATTATTTATAGAAAATATAATATGGCTTTAGAGTAATATAGATTTATATTAATTTACTAGGTTTAAATAAACTTAATTTGAATTCAAATTAATAAAATCATTATCTCAATGAATCTAGTGCAATAATTAACCATGGTATGTAGCAACACCATAAAAACCCAACAACAAATAGTGTGTCGTCTCTCTAAGATGCGAGGAAAAAATTCCTATTAACCCTTTAAACCCTTCTATATCAATTTCAAAATTTATTTATTGCCCCTACTTCCAAAGAGAGTATATTATATATTGTAAACTTATACTCTATATTATATATAATTGTTATAATTTTAACATTATAGATGGTTTTATAGACCCCTTTAAGGGGATCATTGAATCCATCTACCTAAATTTGAAGATTGTAGATGGATTCAGAGACCACTTTGTTTCTAAATTTTAACACTGAAAATGGATTCAGATACACCTTTTTTAGAGACCCCTTGAATCCACCTTCAGTGTTAAAATTTAGTGAAATGTAACACTTCAATATCAAAATTGCAATTTTCCATTTCTAGAGTGACATAATTAAAAATGAATAACACAAATAACTAATTCATACACTGGTTGCACTTGTTATTTGGTCATATTTTTATTCTTGGAATATAGTAGTCATTTACATTAATAATTTTTAAATCTTCCACTTATTATCTAACAATATATTTTAGTCCTGGACTAAATTAGTCATTTAAGTTAGTCGCTTTTAGTTGGGTCACTTATTATCTAGTCATATATTTTATACCTTGACTAAAATAGTCATTTAATTTAGTATTTTTTATTTGGATCGCTTAAAATTGCTCTAATTTAGTATTAATTCACTTGAAATAATTATAGTGACTAAAATTTTTAGTCGTCTAGTCACTAATCTCTCATTTTTTACTAGTGCATGAACTAGACATGGACACTATGACACGCTTCCATTTATGGCTATTGCATAGTGATTACGGATTACAATAATCGAGGAGTAATGGAGCAACTAATTAATCATTTCATCATTCCGCTATATAATATTATCTTTGAAGAAGAACCACCTTTCATGTCACGAGGAGCATGGGAGGAAATATCAGAGATCACAGATTGGTTTGTCTCACTATATGTCAACTTCCTTAGAATGTTAGACACTCAGAAGTCGCTGCATCTTTTTCCAAGGTATGCCACTGAAAACCTTTTCATGCAAGAAGTTTCATATCATATCTCCATAGGGCTCTCATCATCCTTGAACAAAAACGAGAAAGCACCATGGACCACTCTTCCTATGAAAGATGGATTGTACGAGATCAAGAATCTCAAAGTTGTGGACACCAAAGGGAAGGAAATAGAGAAGTTTTCATTCGATACCTGGGAATTTAATCCATATGATCCCCATGGTATTTTCAAATACCATCACACGAGAAAACATTATGAGTGGCCCGACAAGACATTTCATTAGCTAGAGGAGGATCCATGGAAGAATTTATACAATGCCTCTAGACCTCGCATTTCAGTCAGTATAACATGAAATTCACAGGCCACTTCACATAGGGCAACAAATCTAGAATCCGTGCCAATATATGGGAGAAACCCTGTGCAGGATAAGGGAAATAGAAAGATTTCTCACATTCTAGGAGGTGAAAGAAGCCACAAGATGAAAGCAAAGCCACTTGTTATGAAAGAAACTTTAGCCATAGACAAAATGAGGAAAAAAAGGATGCAGAGAGAATACCATAGGAAGAGAGAGTAGCAACAAAGGATAATGAAGGAAGAGAATAAGAATCAAGAACAAGAAGAGAAGAAAAAGTAAGGCAAGGCATGATAGTAGAAGAAAAAACACAAAAGCAGGTTGAAGAGCAAGAACATAACCAACCAATAGCATAGGAGGAGAGTGGAGAGATGCATGGCCGTGAGCTTTCTCATAATATTGAAGAATTGATAGAGATTGAAGACATGGAGGAGGAAGTAGAGCCGTAGAATCAAGATTTCACCCTGATAACGAGTGCATAAAAGGTCACCATTTAGTCTCCACCACCTCTAGCAGCAAAGTTAGCTCCGAGCCAGGAAGTGGAATTTGTTCCTCTTAATGATGATCCAGTCATGGACACATAAAATATTTCGTATGTTGAATTTTAGAAGAATATTTTACAATCATGTAGGAAGAAATTTCTAGATGACCTCACATCACCTGCATTAATTATAGAGAGGGTAATAGTGATGGACACCAGGAATAATCCTAATGCCATTGTCGAATCTAACTCGGCCTTTGAAAGTGTAGTAAGATCAAGCTATAAGTATTTGATGACTAAGAATAAGCAATTGGCACAAAAGTTACATGATGCCAAGCAAGAGGTAGAAAAGCTCCGCAAAACAACACATAATGTTTCTTATGCATAGGTCTACATGGAGGAGATGAGATTAGTGATACTTGGTGAAGTATCAACACTTGGAGAGAGCATGCAAGACCACTATGAGGAGCTTATAACCATACATAAGGCAGTTGTCCACTTGCATGGATTTCAATATTAGCACAAATAATTTTTCAAAAATATCAGGAATGTACAAGCTCCCATCACCACCATTCATGAATGTACAATGAAAAATAAAGGGGCACCACTTAAATTAGGAAATAAAATGAATCCACAGGTAGATATTGAGAAAGTGAAATTTCGAATGTTGATTTAGAACAATAAGAAGATCACCTCATTCATTGGTAGCATTCATGCCTCATATGTACGATTATACAATAGTTTGGATTTATTCGTGAAAAAAATAGGATCCCATTAGTTGGCTCACTCACTGAAGCCAAATGCAGACACCAGATCAGGCAGGAGATCGAAGAGTACTTGGAGTGGCTAAGACAGATTTGCACCAAGGAAGATTTGGAGTTTAACAAACGCAACATGAAGAACTACATTGATGTTCCTTTCCATATTATAATAATGTTGCTCCTACTCTAGAAGGAAGTTAAAATGGGTTCCAAATCATTTTACCTGGATGCTATGGAGGCTAGAGTATGCTTCCAGCTAGAAACCATCACACAGTTTGGAGATTTCATTGCACAATACTAATATTTGAACCAATATGTGATCGAGAAGCATCAAGTGGAAGTTGTTGAGCTATAGTTTCCCCAAACTCAAGCATCATAATGTTTTGTCTTGTTAGGTTTTCAAGTTGTCTCTACTCTATTTTGTATTATATGGGTGAGTGTAAAATGTAATATTATCTGTAATTAATTGTAAACTGGAATTTCAAGTGTCAATATTGGAATGTGAAGAGTCATGATGTAATGTAATGAGTCATTTTGCAAAGAAGTTGAAGATTCATGAGGGGATTCCAAGGGTCACAAATGGGAATGTGAAGAGTCACCCCCTTTGTTATAAATATATCCTCATAAATTATGTAAATGGATTTTGGGAGCCAAGATTTTGGCTAGGCTTAGGCCTGGAAAGAGCTTGGAAATTTTGTGAGAGCATTATCTTCTCTGTAGCATAGAGGGAGTATTCTTCTTTGTATGAGCAAGGGTTGTTGACTCCACATTCCACGATTAGAACTAGTAGTTCTTCCATGGTGTATGTATGATTGAAACTTTCACTTTTAATAAAAGCTTAAAGTCAGCACACTTTCATGCATATGTTGTGAATATAGTAGGACTATTCTTGTTAAATTTGCAATGTATGTTATTTAACTTGTTCTTATTCTTATGAAATATTTTGTTTGCATTGGTACAAATATTTTTAATTGTGTGTTGTTTTATTAATTTATCACAGTTAACTTGTGAACTATTTCACATATTATCTTCTGATGTCATTATGCTCGTGTCTTCCTTTCAACCTGAATACTATTACAAGCTTCTGAGAGGATCACCTATTTTCCATTCATGTGTTGGAACCTTCATGCATCACACTTGACTTTCCATAGGGTCACATATTTTCTCTCACCAAAGGTATTGTATATCACTTTATGCATATTTTTAGCCAAGGATATCATTAACACCCACCTCTGAGAATCCTACACCAAATGGTGTGAGTTCTAATTGGGACTTGATATCGAGGATATCCCCTTAATGTTGGTGGGTCCAACATCGTCAACATAATGGTAGATAAATACAAGGCTAGGCTATTTTTTAAATGGTTTTCAGACCAATTAGGTATTGACTACGGAAAAAAAAATTCTTTAGTAGTAAGGTTGGACGATATTCAGTCTATTTCAGCCATTGTAGCCCAATGTTGAGTTTACAAAATGGATATGAAGTTAGCATTCTTAAATATCAAACTAGAGGAGGAGATGTATGTGGATAAGCCACCAAGATTTGAAGGTTGTGAGTACAAAGCGTACAAGTTTAAGAAATTCTTGTATAGCTTAAGGCAAGGTCCAAGAGATTGTTACAATTAGATTGACACATATTTAGCCAATGATGGGTATAGGAACCATAGTGATATAATTCTATATACCAAGTTAGATCGAGGTAAAATCCTTATGGTTTGTATTCATATCGATGGCATGATATATACTAGAAATACCATGTTAGATGAATTAAAATTTCAAATCCATCATGAAAAGAAAATTTTAGACGACAACCCTTGGTCTTATGAAGTAATTTTTGGGAATTTAAGTCAAACAATCCAGTCAAGGTATTTTCATATGTCAACAAAAGTATGTTATGAATATATTTTAAAATAGCTTTAGAGTGTACAAATGAAAACTAGTAGAGAGAGACACCTATTGCAATAGGCACAAAATTAAACAAATAAGATGATGGACTAACCATCGATTCAACATTTTATAAAGGGATTGCATCAAACCCCCTGAACCTTCCTATAACTATACCTAATGTTATGTATTGAACTAGTTACATTTCTATATTTATGGAGTCTCTCACATTAGGGGAAGTTTTAGGTCTAAAATGGGCCTCCTAAGGAAATTATAAAATAATAGTGGAAATAATAAAATGAGATTAGATTACATCATCAAATTTTAGAGGGAAGAAAGTAAACACTACTTTTTCAACTCATATTTTTAACTTATCTCCCTATGGGTTTACTCAAATTTCAAGAAGGAACACTCATTGGATGCAGAATTTGATTCCTCATCCAAGGAGTATCCATGTTGCATACTTTCGATGGACCCTTATACACGAAAAATGAGAAATACATGACAAATGTGATTGAAATAATATTTTTTCATGTATTTCTCATTTTTAGTGTAGTAGGGTCTATCTAAAGTATGAAACATGCGTACTCCAACCAGTACTCTTGATTGAAATTTGAGTAAAACCTTATGGAGATAAGTTTAAAGTACAAGTTGAAAAAGTAGTTTTATTATTTTATTATTTTTTAATCTTTTTACCTTTTACCCCAAAAATGGTGAATCATCCCCCATGGTTGAAATCAACATCTTGAATCCTATTGGTTCTTATAAATTTTATTTTCATTATTAAATTTTCTTAGGAGGCTCATTTTAGACCTTGAAAGTTCTATAATGAGGAATCTTACTAGAATGTTGGAAAAATAATTTTGAGGTATGTTGAAGGTACACATAATTATGGATTTTTGTATACAAGATATGAACACAAGATACTTACATACAAATACACATACAATTATTTTTCTAGCAATATTGATGGTAAGGAAAACACTTATGGATATGATTTTCATTGGGACACAAATTTGATCTCTTAGGCCTATTAGAAACAATATATTGTATCAATATCTTCCATAGATGAATAATATGTAGAAACTACTATAGCATCATGCCATGCAATATGGAAAAGAAGACCTAGAAGATTTCACACATGTTCTGCCAACTATTTTTTTTTCCACAACAATTCAACAATTTCATTAACAATGAACAACGTGTTCCATATAAAAATCAAGAACATTAACACTCATTATCACTTCATTGGTGAGCTTGCCAATAATGGTGACATATCTCTTCAATTTTCTTGACCTAAAGATCAAATAACATATACGTTCAACAAACAAACCACTAAATGAAGTACTTTTAAGTTTCAGAGACAACGCTTATGGATTGTTAGATATGATAAAGGTAACCATTGAGATTAAAGTAGAGTGTTAAATTGTAATTGTTCAGCTTAACTAAGATAGTAAGACAACTAGATAAACTAAATTATTTCTGGAATTATAATTCTGGAAATGATTAATCTACATTTTTTTAATGAATTTATTATTTATCTTAGGTATCTCTTGATCCTAAATAATTCTAAGAAAAATCATAATTTATTATGAAATCTATTTAGTAGTGAAAAGAACTTGCAATGCCCTGCTAGTTTTAAATTGGTTTCATTCATTATTTCTACTTTAGAGTTTTAAAAAATATTTGATGCAAAAAAAATGCATTAAAATGGACACACTTACTATTTTTAGTGTTAGCGACCCAAAATGGAAAAAAAATAAAATTCCCAAGAGCGCTAGTGGAATATTTTTCATAAATTCTCACCATGGGGAACACGGTTAGAATTTGGGTTTCTCTTTACCCATCAGACACCTTTTTTTATGTTTTGGGTCTTTGTGCTTCCTGTCAAGAAATGTTCTGTTTAAAATGTTTCCCTTCAAGAGTGATATTTTGATAATAAAGTAACCCTTCACCAATAAAAAAATGATTAAAAAGTTACCCTTCAATAACATAGTTATGTTTAAAAATTACTCAAAAAAAAAAAACCATAACACACAAATGGCTTATTACTTCTTGAATCTTGTTTTGAAATTGCATAGAACACTCACAATAAAATCTCCATTGTAAGTTTGTACATCGTCTCCTACATTTACAAGTGCATGTTATGTGTTTGATGTGATTATCAATGAAAATTCAGTACCACATTCTTGTAAGGATTTGATAAAAAAATTAGATATCCCAACATTATAAATAACACTATATGATATTTAATATTTATTTTAATATAATATAAACTCATTAAAAATGAAACTTATCGTAAATTTTTCTAATGTAACACTATGATGACTTAATGTCTACCTCTCAACTTTATGAAATGTGAATGTCCATATGTGAGTATTCAAGTTGTTAATAATTTTAAATAAAAAAAGAGTTTATATTTTACTGTACCTATATCTAAATGGGATCAAAGTGTCTCACTAAACCCTCTAAACCACTGAAAATGGAATTTGTATTAGTCGAAAGAGTGTTTGGTAATATTTTATATTGACCTAATTCAACCTGGTTTCTTCCTTTTAGTGCTCACTTTGTGTGCTTCACTTATTGTTTTATTGCTAGAATATAGTGTTCGTTAGTCACCTACCTACAAGACTACCTTATCATTAAATAATTTTCATTGTGTATAATCCATAGTTATTTCCTATATGTAAATAATATTCATGAATCATATAATTAATATATTTACATATTATAGTTTCACAATTTTGGTTTCACAATTTAGTTGAATATATTATTCCAACTATAACACTTAGAAGAAGACTTGGCAGTTGCAGGATCCAAGAGGGGAGGGGAAGCTAATATGTGCAACTCTGTGAATTATCTAAAGGCCCACAATTGGATTTGGAGTTGAACCTTCCATTCAAAACCCAACTATATGAAAAATATCTGACATCTGATTGTGCCTCCTCTTTTCTGGAAGAAAATTTTAAAAGAGGCCTAAAATATAAATATAATTTGTGCATGTTGGAAGTTTGCATATCGTGCTTATAATTCCTACAACATATCCTATGACACATCTATCTGATTTTTTTTGTTTTACAATATAAAATGATAAAATATTTCAAAGAGAGATTGTATGTACCTAAAAAGAGTTCCGTCCTCGACAATAAACGAAATTTGTTAGTGCAAATTTATATGAAGCAAAGAGGAAGTTGAGACTTTGATCCATGACAACATTTCAATTTGATCTCATGTGTCGTAAGCTTTCAATTCAATGTTTATGCAAAAATGCTACACCTTTTTTATTTACAATTCGATATTACAGAGTTGAGACTCGAGAGTTCACTAGGTGGTTCAAGAGAACTGAAGACTCAATACTACGTTACATTCACAAAGAAATATTGAAGAACTAAGGGTCCACTTGTAGGTTGCAGAGTTCATGTATGTTTTACTAATGAAATTTATTTTTGGAATGAATTATTGTGAACATTGAGAGAGTTAGACATCACATTAAACTTGATGCTTTTTTAAATGTTGAATCTACCAAATCTTTGATCTTTAGCATGAATATTAGTCCGACATGCATTTCCTTTAAATAATCCTTGTTTAATTTCCAAGACCTTGGGTCTAGATTAGAGTTGTAAATCACTAACGCTACCAAACCAAGAATCTCAACCATAAAATAATTTTTACAACGGAAATATAAAGTAGTAAATCACACATGCACAATTATACACAGTTTTTAAACAAATTGTACAATAATGTAAAATCACCAATATTCTTTATATTAAACCAAAATATGAATACTACAATAGTTTATGGTATACAAGATACAATGAAAGACTCAATGTCGTATCTCGTCCTATCAATACTTCTCTTCGTGTAATGATCCTTTTTCAGGATTTGCTAGGATAAGGTCCTCTAGGACACTGTATAAGGAAGGCAATGAAAAAATAAGTTGGATTGGGACTTGGATCCATTTTTTTACCCTTCATACATTACTCTCCCAGAATATTAGCTCAAATAAATAACCCTAGGAGGGTTATTCAGATCCTCCAATCCTATGTATGTCAACAATGCTCAAATGGAGAACTTACAACAATGCATGAACTTCTACAAGTAGCAGCAGTGAAACACCAACACATATGGAGCAAGAAGAGTGCATAGCTATTATATTATGTGCAGCTATCAATAGATATACAATAACTTGAGGAAAGACCTCTCAAGCTAGGCCAAATCAGCCCCAAGACAAATGTACATACAAAGTGAAAGTACACAGCTACACAACCCAACAACAAGCTATGACTGCACAGTCTATAGTGATAAATGACTGAAAAATGATATGTATACAAATATGTGGCAATAGCAAGCTCAAATAAGGTGAGGGACCAAGATCTCAACCTCAGAAAACAATACTACCACAATCCTCCAAGGGATTGGCCCAAAATACACTAAATGGAAAAATGCCGAAGTTGCTAGGTAGCAGCAGCAACTCAATAACAATTCAAAAAGGGAGAAGGCATGAAATGATACAAATGATGTAGAAACCTTCTCCTCTGATTTTCAAAGTGAAAGGTTTCTCCCCTCACTAAAGATTACACCCTCTAATCCATAGTTTGAACTCCTCCTGCAAGTGCCCACTGAAAATAACACAATATGGAGAAGAGACTGCGCTGTGAATGAGATGAAACATATGGCCCAATGCCAAAATATTCAATGAAGCTCTGGGATCTTCCTCACTGATCTCCCAGAGAGAGAATGAGCTCCTCCTCTACAAAATTATCTTCGGAAATGGGTGATAGTGAATCCTCACTGCAACCCCCAGCAACTCAACGTTTCTGCCAAGCTGGAAAAAGTTGTAGCTGAAGATGGTTACCTTGGCCTCAAGCCTGGATGTGAGGAGAATGAAGAACAGGTCCTCCAAAGCTTCCCTATGAAGGAGAGGAAACTTCTAAATAGAAATCTCCCTTGTGCTAAGCAGCACAAGCTATCCCAATTTCACAACTGGAGAGAGCAAAGCAAAATCGAATTCTTCAACATATTGAGCAATGGCTCTCCTTCCCCCTTTTATGCCAAGAGGAGGCTTCCTTGCCATGGAACCTACCCATTAGGGTTTCTCTCATCCAATAATATCCATCCTATGAAAACTGTGTTGTCCCACCTGGTGACTCACTCCCTCCATGCAGCGTTGTTTGACTTGGTCAAACTGGGCCTAGTCTTCTTTCATTTTCCCCTTTTCACACTAGGAGATGGAAAATAAGCCACTTAAGTGACCCCTTTGAACATTTAGAGTGCTTATTATGCTTCTTCATGGGCCTCGTTACCCATTTTATTCTTTTTATTAAAAGGAAAGGAAAATTAATGTTCCAATTAACTTAATGAAAATTTTGTTACATTACAGTCCTCCCCTCCCAAAGATTGCTTATCCTCAAGCAAGTGCAAAGGTAGACTGATTCTGCTCCTCCTCTATTGTAGCACCCATTTATGATGAACTCCTCCAAGAAATAGGATGTTATCTCATTAATAATGCTCCCACATTGCTTCTCCTCAGCATGTAAATTGGCTACCAAGCCATCATCTTGAAAAAGTGAGGTGCTCAAGAGAGTGGAAAAGTGTTGTCTAGAGGTCCTCCCAAGGCATGGAGTATGAAATATGTTGGGAGACATTCTCCCCATGTGTATCCTCCATCCCCAAGAAATTAACCATGCAAAATGAGTCACCTTCCAACTAGGAAACTCCAGGAAATCATCTTCCACCTTGAGTCCATGTAGAATAGGTGGGCTAAAATTCTGATCATGGTAAGCTTCATAGCATACCCCACACTGTCCTCTTCTCCACTTATGGTAAGTGTGGATTGAAAGCTGAACTTGGGCTGCAATAGTGTTGCCCTCAAGTGGCAAGATGAAGTCTAAATCTCCAAATATCTCTCCTCCAACACTGAAAATCAAGCTAGCCCAAATCATCTCATATGTGATGAGTTGGAAGTCATCATCATATGGCATCCCATCAATCATATGGTTCACCTCATGTAAAAACAACTTTCTTATCATGGTGACCATATCATCTTCCATACTCCCCTTAGAGCATGTGCTGCAAAAAGTGTGGAGGTCTCCCTCCCCCAAAGGACACATCCTCCCAATGTGTCTGTCCCTCCTTATGATACATATGGGGCTGTTGCTGATATATGGCTGAAAGATAATGATATTCAAGAGAGACCCAAGCCATCCCATCAAATCCAACACCCATGGGGTGCCTCCCTAAAAAATCAAGCTCTCCAAATGGCTCCTCCCCTTTGAAAGCAAGAGGTCTAACATGGCAATCAAGGCTAGCCCATTTTTTTTTTCTGAAATATGCAATGTGAGAAGTATGGGGAACCATACTCCCTATGGGCTTCCTCAGATCTTGTGCCAATCCTCCAATGGTGCTTCCCATGTCCAATGTTCTACTAGCAGAATATGGAAGCATAAATCTGTGAGAGTAAGGAGGTGAAACATAGCTCCACACATGGAAACAATGCAGGTCATCATTGCCTTGCCTCAACATATAGTGCAACAAGTGTCCTTCCATCCACTTTTTTGCTGCCACATTCATTCTACAAGATAAGATCATGAAAACATAATTTGGTGCCAATGGTGCACACTGGAAATCTTGTGGCTTTCCCCCATAATCCACGAATAACATGGCCATCATAATTACTGCAATGGACCATAAGTACAACAAAACATAATGTGCAAGAAGGAAATATCCTCCTTGATATGATATTCTACTCAAAAATATAATAGAGTGCAAAACATAAAGCAAATGGTTACCTCCCTCATCATGTACTCCAGTCTTTGAGCTGAAATGGCTCAAATGAAGATTCTGCCTTACTGCAATAGATTAAGGAAGTGGTTGTGCCAACCATAACATCATCTCTCAGGCTGTGCATCTATCCATATGCTGATACACATCCATTAGGATGCCCTCCCAAGTGGACTCCTCCATCAACAAATAGTATGCATAAGAATGCATGAAGGGAGAATCCATAAATGCTGCATGTAGGTGTCTCCCCTTGTGCTTGTGAACCCAAGCCAAGAAGATCAAGATATAGTAAGGGATGTTGCCACCCATTACTCCCTCATCCTCATCTCCTACATGTCTCCAATTTTTATCACTTGTGAAGTAGTTTTGGAAACACTTCAACAAGTAATCCCAACTCTGAAGTGACAGCGCTGCTGGCCTATCCTCCTCCTTCTCCATACCCCATGAAAAAGGCTAGGTCATATGTCGGCCAAACTCTCTCAAGAGTAGCCAACGCAACATTGCCTCTTGCTGCCCTGTGTCATAAATTTACAAAAGGCTCACCATCCTCTTGCCTCCCATCCACATCCACTCAACTCCTTGTGGATGTCCCCCTTCATCCTGCATCTTCGTATCCTCCCAACAAGGGCTACCATCTTCCCAAAAAATATTTTTTCCTTTGCATTTCATGGGACATTGAAATGCAATCTCTTCCATGAAAAAGTCTTTAAACCCCATCCTCAATGGTGGTACACAACATATCAATGATGTATAAGGATGATGGCACAACGCAGTGAAAATTTCCTACTCTAGACAATCAACATGCAATGATATACAATCATCCATGAGAAATAAAAACTTAGGCATACCTTGGAGAGTTTCGGAAGAATCTTGTGTTGATGCAAGAGTCTCTTCCTCAATAGTGCTAGATGCCTCAATAGCTGGAGATGAAGGTTGCTTCTCCATCACTATGACATTGCTAGTATGTGCCTCTGCAACTGGTGGTGAGGGCTCCTCCATCCTTTGACCAAATATTCTGATCAATATTTGAGAAAAATCAGCAAGAGTAGAAACCCTTGCATGGTCCTGATGGCTGAACCATCAAGTCTTTGATTCACCCTCAAGGTGCAGCACTGCAAATTCTATAGTCTCTCTGTCTACTACAAGATGTAGCAGGAATAAAGCCTCTAGTTTCTTCACCCAAACCTCTGATGCACATGTGAGTGATCCATCAATTGTGGACAATAGAAATCTATTGCCTCTCATCATCCCATAGCTGTCGGGTCTTCTCTCTTCCTCCTGCTGAATACATTATGGAAAATATAGAGTCTCTTCGAAGGCTCTAGGGTTTTCTCATTACTCAGCAAGATACTCACTTAGAATCTCGAATTCCAAGTGTTTTTCACGCTCCACTTTTCCTCCTTGGTGAGAGTAGGAAGTGCATGGTCCTTCCTCTTCTCCTTTTTCAGTCTTCTCAACCTCCTTGGAAAGGTATTTGCTGGATCTAAAAACTGATGAGAGTAATCTCCTCCTCTACATCATCTTGATCTCTTCTATCTCTACAATTCTAACTTCCACAGGTTGGGCCAAGTTTGAAGCTTTGATACCACTGTAACGATCATTTTTTAGGATTTGCTAGGATAGGGTCCTCTAGGACGTTGTATAAGGAAGGAAATGCAAAAATAAGCTAGACCGGGACTTGGATCCCTTTTTTTACCCTTCATACATTACTCTCCCAGAATATTAGCTCAAAGAAATAACCCTAGGAGGGTTATTCAGATCCTCCAATCCTATGTATCTCAAAAATTCTTAAATGGAGAACTTACAACAATACATGAACTTCTACAAGTAGCAGCAGTGAAACACCAACACATATGGAGCAAGAAGAGTGCATAGATATTATATTATGTGCAGCTATAAATAGATGTAAAAGAACTTTAGAAAAGACCTCTCAAGCTAGGCCAAATCAATCCCAAGACAAATGTACATACAAAGTGAAAGTACACAGCTACACAACCCAACAACAAGCTATGACTGTGCGGTCTATAGTGAGAAATTACTGCAAACTGATATGTATACAAAGATGTGGCAACAACAAGCTCAAATAAGGTGAGGGAGTAAGATATCAACCTCAGAAAACAATACTACCACAATCCTCCAAGGGATTGGCCCAAAATACACTAAATGGAAAAATGCCAGAGTTGCTGGGTAGCAGCAGCAACTCAATAACAATACAAAAAGGGAGAAGGAAGGAAATTATACAAATGATGTAGAAAACTTCTTCATTTATCTTAAAAGTGAAATTTTGCTCCCTTCACTGAAGATTACACACTCCAATCCATAGTGTGAACTCCTCCTGCAAGTGCCCACTGAAAATAACACAATATGGAGAAGAGACTGCATTGTGAATGAGATGAAACATATGGCCCAATGCCAAAATCTACAATGAAGCTTCAAGATCTTCCTCACTAATCTCCTAGAGAAATAATGAGCTCTTCCTCTACAAAACTAGCTCCGAAAGTGGGTGATAGTGAATCCTCAATGCAACCCCCAGCAACTCAATGTTTCTGCCAAGCTGGAAAACGTTGTAGCTGAAGATGGTTACCTTGGCCTCAAGCCTAGATGTGAGGAGAATGAAGAACAGGTCCTCCAAAGCTTCCCAATGAAGGAGAGGAAACTTCTAAACATAAATCTCCCTTGTGCTAAGCAGCACAAGCTATCCCAGTTGCACAATTGGAGAGAGAAAAGAAAAATCGAATTCTTCAACATATTGAGCAATGGCTCTCCTTTCCCCTCTTATGCCATGATGAGGCTTCCTTGCCATGGACCCCACCCATTAGGGTTTCTCTCATCCAATATTATCCATCCTATGAAAATTTCACTGTCCCACTTGGTGACTTATTCCCTCCATGCAGTGCTATTTGACTTGGTCAAACTGGGCCTAGTCTTCTTTCATTTTCCCCTTTTCACACTAGGAGATGACAAATAAGCCTCTTAAGTGACCCCTTTGCACATTTGGAGTGCTTATTATGCTTCTTCACGGGCCTCCTTACCCATTTTATTATTTTTATTAAAAGGAAAGAAAAATTAATGCTCTAATTAACTTAATGAAAATTTTGGAACATTACACTTTCGTACTGCTCACTAGTAGTGTCGTAGTCCATCAAGGCTACTACACATAGAGAATCCAACAGGGATGCCACCTAACACTGTTGCATGTCCATCTATAGAGCATAAATGGGCTGATATAATATGATCTCTGTGTAGGCCTAATTCCTAAGCTCCAACTTCTAGGCTAGCCGCAAATTTCGTCCACCAAAGTGTTGCACTTCGACACCAAACTTCACCCAAAATTTAGCTTCTCTTCAACCTTCAAGATAGTGTAGAAATTATACAACATATATTTATATCATGGATTCAAACTGATCTAACAATATACTAAAGCTAGATATTGAATCTCTTCTACAAATTACTTGCAGAAATTAAACACAATCGCCAATTACATGAAGCAAAGAAAGAATCAAATCAAACCAGTACACATATAATCTCTCGAGGAAAGCTTGATGCTCAAAACCCCACTATCTTATATTGTATATTGAGAATCGATACATGAATGAAATACAACTACCTCTCCTCACAAGATTCTCCAGCACTTATCTATCTGTCTCACACTGTCCTCACAGAAAATTGACCAATAGATAGTCAATTTCTAGCCTCTTGACAACCTTCCTTGCTCATTGTTACACTGAAAATTGTCATCCTGACATTATGCCATGTGTATGAGCTCATTATTACTCATACTTCTCCCTTTTGCAAGTCTAACATATCAGTTCCTCATGTCAAGCCTTGAAAATCAGAAAAAATTCCTAAAAGTCTCCTAAACTTTGGTGTCGCACTTTCTGGCTATCTTGCCTGCAGTCCCACACCCAATGTTCAACTTTCCTGCGTTATTGAATGCACTTTATCTTTGTTATAGGTGCGGACCCATGTAAGATTAAAAAGGCACAAGTAAATCCCAAAAAGCTTAATTAAATTAAATTCTAGAAGCTTCTAGAATGGAACTTGCGGTGGCAGAACCGCTCTTGTGAGGTGCATGAATCCCTTACCTTATGGAGCTAACCCCTTGATGTGAGGAGCTTATCCCTTTGAAGGAGGATTCTATCCCTTCACACTTGGAACATAAAACCTCCTCTTTTCCACTATAAAAAGAGGCATTGGGTAGCCTCAAAGGGAGTTCAAGCTTTTAGAATATTTGAAGTTAAGTGCTGTTGAGATTTAGACTCAGTTAACTAAGACTTTTGTGAGGAGAGATTGCATACCTCTATTTTTCTTGGTTGGAGGAGTGCAGAGCTTATCAAAGTAAAGGAGACTCCTGCTTTGGACCCCAGAAAGTCCTGTGCAACATCAAGGCTCAGGTTGTAAGGATTTTCTTCTTTTGAAATTAATACAAATATACTCATTTTTCTCAATAAGATTTCAATCAATGGTTTATTTCATAGATTCCTTGGTCACTATGATAAGCATGGTTTATGATGATTTCTATACAGGTACTATGTAATATTTTGCTTGTTGTGACTACAGGTTTACAAGGAAAACTCCTTCAAGCACGCGAGGGACAATAACGACTTCAAACAAGCACTGGACAAACGGTAAGTCTTTTACACCTATATAGAGATTTTCATAGATCATATATGCTTAGAGAAAGATTAGTCTGTTTGGTTGTTTGTTGCTAGATACTTTTAGTACTAGGGAGATCGTCTTGTCCGCAAGATGGATTAATCCATACAACAAATTGGCGACTCCACTGGGGAAAGAACTTGTTGTTTTTTGTTCTCTTTTATTTTGACTTGAGGAAACGTTTTCCTGGTTCTTGATTGATAAACATTTGCCTGGGTGGCCTAGGTTTTCTCTATTTTTGAAAATTTTGAAATCCTTTAAGTTTTTCTCTAGTTTTTCCTGGGACCGCACTTTGCCTTGTTTTCACAATGCGGGCAGTTTCACACTCTTCCTATGTAAACAGTGCGGGACTGCACCTGTGATATCTTGGAGCCTGCGGACCCTATTAAAGTTTTGAAAAACTTCAGATTTATTTCTTTAGTTTATCTTGATTTTGATTTTCAGTTTTTGTTTTCTGTCCAGATTGATGATTTTTTCTGTCAAAAGATTTCTATTAATAAATCTCAGCAGTATTGGTGTTTTGATGATTTTCTAGAAGTTTTGGATTTTGGATTGCATTTCACTTGGTATTTGTAGCGATTTGAAGAATTTGAAATTTTGAAGTACCTTAGATTACCTTGGTCTTTTTGGTCTTTTTGCTGGATCTGACCTGAATGTGAAATCATCCTTTATTGAGAAATAGAGTTACCTGTTTCTTTGCAAATCTTCGAAAATAAAATTTGTTATCGGTTTTTGAATTTCATTTTTAATAAAAACATAATTGAGTTTTTTTGATCTGTTTGTTATTATGGACGAATAGATCCTTAGTTTGCTGAAAAACTAAGTAAAAACATTCTTCAAAAAAATCTTAAAGCTTTTATTCATTTATATTATTAAAGTTTGTAGTTTTGAGTGCTATTAAACTTTGTAGATCTCGAAATTAGTTTTGTAGTTTTGAGTGCTTTTAAAATTTGTAGATTTATTTTGAAAGACAATTGTTTTGTAGCTTCGAGTTTTGGAAAGTGAAAGGATTTTTATTGTGAGCTTTGATAATTTATTGGAAAAGACAAAAATAGTTTCTTTCAATTGTTCTTTATGTTTAAACAAGGAATTGTTTATCAAAAGAGTTGCATTCTCTAACTTTTCCTTAATTAGAATTTCATTGAAAGAAAACAATCTGATTATCATTTTTAGGTGCATTTTTAGTGTCTTTTGGAAATCGAGTCTTCACACCATCATAGTTTCATTTCCGCACCCATTAACTTAAGAAACAACTCTTAAAAGTAATGCTTAATTAAAATTCATCTAGCAATCTTTTTATTTTCTAGGGCTCTTATCACCAACATAGCTTAGGCTAGTATCTTGGAGTAGGGAATAGTTAACTCTCCAAGGTATTAAAAACAAACAAGTAGACAAATCTTGCGGTAGGAGATAAATCCAATTGTAATTTGTATAATCTGGGAAGCTTCTCTTAAAGAAGTCAATCACGAGATCATGTTTGAACCTTTGAGACAATCAATTATGTTTCATTGGGGAAGATAGAAGATTTTGCGCGTATTACAAACGGTAAACCTCGGATTAACCATTGTCGAGGAGCCTAGGGTCACTTGTCGGTAAACCTCAGATTAACCATGTCGAGGAGCCTTCAAGGGGATTGAGCTTTCTACTCTGCCCTTGCGCGTGAAATCAGATTGTAGACTGTTCCCCCAGTTATATTTGTTACTGTTGGTGACCTTAGTGTCCATTATCTTAAGATTATTTCCTAAGGTGACGGTGAAGGAAAGATCTCACTGTACCTGGAGAAGACTTCGACTAGACTCACTTGGACTCTCTTGGGGGTTCTCTTCACACAAGATGGTTTTGTGAGGAAACTTGTGCCAGTCTGTTTCATTAAGCAAGTTGTCGGGGTAACTGTTCCAACAGCCCTTTCTGTGTAAAATTTATACTAAGTTGGATTTCATCACCAACTAGTGTTTTTAGTACGGAAAGTTACTGTTTGTGTGTGGTTTGAACTCTTAGATTTTTAAGCGTGTGATTCAGCTGTTTGTTTCTTTAGAGACTTTAGGTGTTTTCATTGAAATTTTCTTTATTTGCGTGTGATTAGTTAATATTTAATCATGGAGGAATTTTCGAGATAATCCTGGAGACTACAAGGGAAACCCCCTGAATATTCACCAAGTCAGCTTGAAGGGCTTCGTGCTCTGGTATCATCCGGTAGTGGTAGGATTAGATCAACAGAAATTGGAATTTCATCCATAGTTTTCCATCCTGATCATCAAATACCTACAACATAATACATTCAAGAACCAATTTCAGTTTCTGAAGTTACTGGTAGTATTCCTGCTTCCATTGAACTGGCTGATGAACCTAAAATCTCTGAACCTGAAACTGAACCTTCTGTTGTGGAAACATCCTCAGGATTTATTTCACCAACTTCTAGTGATCTTGGTTCACCTAGGGTAAGAAATATTGTCACTGATGATCTTCTAGCTGGTCTTATTTCCGTTGAAGAACTTACTAATCCAGATGAAGATATATCTCTTCCCGACTCCCCTCAATCCTTAAATATTAGGGAGCGTGAATCTATTTTCTACAGCCCTATTCGAACTATTGATTGGTATCTATCTTTAACAAAAATTTTAGAGAATCCGGGTCTTGCTTTTTCTCCACCTCGAGTTTCATTTCATCCTACACCCAGAGGTTACTATCTACCATCCATTATGGCTGGAGAGTCATCCATGTTTTCCCAGAAACCGGAATCATTTTCACATGGTGGTCCTTATGTTCCTTTGGGATATCAGGCTCTGTCTGGTACTTTCTCGGGAGCAGCTCCTCAACCAATCGAACAAATGTTGTCATCTGGTAATAGTGATGTTAAAACTGAAACATCGAACGCAGCGCAAATCTATATGATGTCTGGTAATATTCTGAATCCTCAGCCTCAAGGCAGTCAGTTACCGCCTGGAGGGCCAATACAGGGAAATCCGTTACCGCCTGAGGGGAAACCTTCAGGTACTTAGTTACCGCCTGGGGGGCAACCTTCAGGAAGCCAGTTACCGCCTGGGGGGAAACCTCAAGGTAAATTTTTCCCAGGAAAAACTATGGAATCATATTATTTTGGGGGACAACCCCAAAGACGGTATACACCTCAAGGGTATCAACCTTCAGGACAGTACATGCCCCAATGTCAACCCCAAGCTCAATATGCTCCTCAAGGTCCTTATCAACCCCAGCTTCAGTACGCGCCTCAGGGTTATCAACCTCAAGTTCAGTACCCAATTCAAGGTTTCCAACAGCCTTCTGGTCAGCCATCTATTCAAGGAGCCGGAAATATACCACTTACTTATCAACCCTATGTTCAACCAGGTTATGGTCCTTATGTTCAACCTTCTGCGGGACAATACCCCGGAATGAATATGGTGTGGGATCCATCCCAATATCAACAGCCTATGCAGCCTAATGTGCAGTTGCCTTATCAACCTAGACAACCTTTAATTTCTGGTCCAACTCAGCAACCTGTCCAGCCTACTATTCAACCTTCTGCACCTAGTAATGTTCAGCAAGCTGGTACTATTTTACCTAAGACTCCACCTCAAACTCCTGCAACTGCTGCTACCCCTGTTCAACCTGTAACACCTGCTTCTGGAGTATCTATAACCCCGAGTTCGTCTATCCCTGCATCCATGCAAATCCCTCAAGTCTCTATACCCCAGCCAGGATCTTCGGTTCAGACTTCGGTTCAGATGCCTACGGGACAAGCCAGTACAAGTATAGTTGTCACAAGTAAACTGCAATTCACGTATCAACCGTACCAGGGACAGCCGCAATTCGGTCCTTATACACAAAATCCAAACTATCAGTATCAACCATACCCTGGCTATACTTATCAACAGCCTCAACAACCCCAGTTTGGTACGATTAATCCTGGTTTTCCAGAAGGTTATACAATTCCTAATGCTAATCCGATTCCCAGTTATCCTGGGTATCCACCTCCTAGAACTGCTTTGGCTACTCAAGGTTTTCGTGACCCTAACTGTCAGTTACCATTTATCGCAACTTTGGATTTACCTGATTTGACGTGCCTTACAAATGATCCAATTTTCTATTATCAGTACTAGCCGCCAATTCCGCATAAGTTTCCCAGTGATATACCAAAATTCGAAGGTAAGTCAGGAGAGGATCCATCAAATCACGTCATGACTTATCACCTTTGGTGTGCGTCTAATTCAATCATTGATGATTCGATTCGCTTACGTCTTTTCCAAAGAACTCTTATTGGTCTTACAGCCAAATGGTACATTGAGTTACCACGAGGCTCGTTTCATAACTTCAGTCAGTTAGCAACTGCCTTCTTGACTCATTTTCAGTTGCCGGTCAAATACGACAATGGCACGGAATTATTAACTTTGCTGAAACAATCCATGTCTACATATATTTCTGATCATATTCATGAATGGCGATGTAGGAGACGTTTGGTGAAAGTTTACATTCCGGATCAAAATTTGGCGGAATTGTTTGTTAAATCATTGTTACCTAAGATTACTGAAGATGTAGCTAAGGCTGGTGTTGTTACTGAAGAGCAAGTAATTGCTCAAGCTCGGTACCTTGACCTCGTTTACACGTAGTCAGGTACTTTACATGAAAAAATCCCAGACCTTCCAAAACAAGGTCAAATAGCTGCTGCTCCTTCAGGGTCTCATGCCGCTGACGGTATGATTGGTACAGTCAATACTAAAAGCAAGAAGAAATCTTCAAAGAATTCTTCTCCAATTATAACTTTTTCTGATTCCTCGAAAGGAGAATCTTCCCCTGAAGTTTCTGCTGATATTCATGTTATGGAGACATCTACAGCTAAATCTAAATTCGGTAGTAAAAAGAAAGGGAAGAATAATAAAAAAAAAGAATTCGAAAGAAAAAACTGATAAAAATGAATCCAATGACGAAAAACGTAAACCACGTTATCCTTGTTACATTTGTGACGAAGATCATTTTACTAAGAAATGCCCACATCAGACCGAGGTTGAAAAATTCATCAAAGGTTCACAACCTGCTGTCTTGAAGGATCCCTTTCTGAATCAAGATAGTAAGATGGTTGGTTCTACCTCGACTGCTTCAGAAGAGCCCATTTTGATGATGTCTCATGCAAGGATTGTGACGCAATCGCAAGATTATGGTACTAAGAATCCTGTTGATGGTAAAGAAGCAGAATATTCTAATGCAAATACATCAACTACAGCTCCTCCTATTTTTGGTCTGCTACAGATCGAGAGACCAAATCTAGACTTAATAATTAAACCGCCTGCTAAAGGTGTTCTTCGTAAATTAGCTTTCAATCCACATGCAAGAGCTGCTCAGAATTACAACATTGTTGAAGACTTAGTTATTTCTCCTTCAGCGATGTCGGCTTTGGAAGTGCTGCAATCATGCCCAGCACAGCGTAAATTGCTTTTTTCTACCATAGGAGCTGTTGATATTCAGGATTCTAATCTTATAATCTTCGATCTAGAAAATAGTACACCTCGCTTACCTCACCAAATGGCTTTCCAGATTCCGGTGATAGTAAAAAATAGACCGATTTATAGGACTGTGGTTGATGAGAGAGCTTCAACGTGTATTATGTCGATTTAGTGTTGGAAATCACTTGGTTCTCCTACTCTGAACCAATCTCCGAAGATTCTTAAGGCTTTTGATGGTCGAGGTTTCCACCCTTTTGGTATTTTGTAGGATTTACCCATAGGGGTTGAAGGTAAAATTGTAAATCTAGATGTGGAAGTGGTTGATGCCCCTCTTGATTACAACCTTCTTCTAGGTCATAGTTGGTCTTACGCAATGACTATTGTTGTCTCTTCGGTCTTTCGACTCATAAAATTTCCATATCAAGGAAAGATCATTACAATAGATCAGTTAACTTATTTTACTTCCTACCCGGCCTCTACAGAAACAATCCAGCATGTTGGTAAAACGACTATCCCTTATAAGGATTTTGGAGTAGGTTTGATTAAAGATTCTGGTTTGCTAGGAACGTTTTCCATTCCCCCTCCTAATGTATCGCCTTCTATTGCAACTATTCATATGATTTCGTCAAACTCTCTTATGTTTGATGATCCTTGGATTGTACCTTCCAAATCCGAGTTAGATTCAATTGATGGCATGATGCCTTTGAGTCCATTTGAACTTGCATATTAGGCTGTACAGTCATTTTCCAACCCCTCTTCAACCGAAATGGATCCAGTGAATGGGATCCATGAGGAATCACTTTCTATATCTAGCTCAGCTACAACGGAATTTCCTAAACCTGTTCATTTTGATGAGAAGATTCGTGAATTATTGTCTGTTGACGATTTACCATGGGAAGATCTTCATCATCGATCTTCATTTTTACCTAAACTAGATGATTTCTCTTCAATCTTTACTACTGAATATGTCAAGGAACTGCAGAATCCATTGAAAAATCCTAATTCTGAGTTAAATTTGGAAAATATTTCTCGAACGATTCCAATTGACATTTCAGTAAAACCTAGAATAATTGAAAACATTCATATAGGTGCTTCCTGTATTGAAGAAGAAATTAAAACTTATAAAGCCCTATTTCAAGAATTCCATGATATGTTTTCCTGGTCCTATGAAGAAATGCCAAGAATTGATCCGTTAATTGTCGTACATGAAATCAAGACTTACCTGGATGCCAAACCCGTCCGTCAACGTCTACGTCAAATGCATCCTAGAAAAGCTGCTGCTATCAAAGCAGAGGTTGAAAAATTACTTCGTGCAGGTTTCATTTATCCGATTCCCTTAACGGATTGGGTATCTAATATTGTTCCTGTGACTAAAAAACAAGGAACGATACGAGTATGTATCGATTATAGGGATATTAATCGAGCTTGTCCTAAAGACAATTACCCAACTCCCTATATCGATCAAATAATCGATGATTGTGCCGGGAGTGAAATGTTTTCCTTTATGGACGAATTTTTAGGGTATAATCAAATAAACATACTCTCTGCTGATCAGCCAAAAATAGCTTTTATTTGTCCGTGGGGGACATTTTCTTACTGCAAACTACCCTTTGGATTGAAGAACGCTGGAGCAACTTTTCAAAGGGAAATGTCTTATGCGTTTCATGACATTAAGCACATTTTGCAACCGTATCTCGATGATTTACCGGCTCATTCATCACGCAGGGCTGACCATCTTACACATTTACGTGCTATCTTTATGAGATGTCGGCATTATCGAATTTGGCTGAATCCACACAAATGTGTTTTTTGTGTTGATTCGGGTCGTTTACTGGGATTTGTTGTCTCGAAAGCAGGTATTTGCGTCAATCCATCGAAGGTCGAGGCTATTGTCAAATTACCTCCTCCTTCGACTTTACGCCAACTCCAAAGTTTGCAGGGGAAAGCAAACTTTTTACGTCGATTTATTCCTAACTACGCTGAGCTTACAAAAGGTTTTACCCGGTTGCTAAAACAGAACATTCCATTCTTTTGGGATGAGATCACTAATCGATCTTTTGATGCACTTAAACACGCGTTGACCCATGCACCGTTATTGCATCCTCCCAACTACAACCAGGATTACATTTTATATCTCACCGCTTCTCATTCCACCATTGGAATGGTGTTAGTTCAGGAAGACGAATATCATACTGAACATGTGATTTACTATCTTAGTTGAAATCTGCATCCGACTGAGATTAAGTATACGCATGTGAAGAAATTGGCTTTGGCAGCTGTCCAAGTTGTCCAACGATTTAGACATCACATATTGTTACACAAAACTACGGTAATTTCTGATTGCAACCCTATGATGTACATTTTGACCAAAAAATTGCTAGGGGGAAAGTATTCCAAATGGATAGTCATCTTGCAGGAATTCGACTTGGAATTTGAAAAATCCAAGGCGAAGAAATCGTTAGTCTTTGCCGAACTAATGTGTGATTTCCCCTCTACTGATATTGAAAATGTGGCAGAGCAGCCCATTGCGAACGAATCTCTGTTTCTTATCAGTACTCTTGATCCATGGTATGGAGATATTATTTTTTATCTCCAAACCCAATCTTTTCGGCCTAAAATCTCGCGATCTCAGTGACGGAAGATACGTTTCCAATCCCAATAGTATAATATTATTGGTGATACACTTTATCGTCGTGGAGCGGATTCTATTTTCCGACGCTGTCTTATTCATGAAGAAGCTAAAAAGGTTTTAAATGAATACCATTCTGGAGCATGTGGCGGTCATATGTCTGGGTATGCCACAGCCCAAAAGATATTGCGCGCTGGTTATTTCTGGCCGTCGTTATTCAAATATTGTATTTATGCAGTCCGGAAATGCCACAATTGTCAACTGTTTCATCATAATATGCGCGTGCCACCCGCTCCTCTTCATCCCATAATTGCTGTTGGTCCTTTCGCAAAATGGGGTATCGATTTTATTACATGTAACCCTCACTCGGCCAAGGGGCATGCCTATATTATCTTAGCAGTAGATTATTTTACTAAGTGGGCCGAGGTGATGCCTACATTTTCGGCTCACGGCAAGACTGCTGCAACTTTCATATTTAATCACATAATTGCTAGGTTTGGTGTTCCTCAAGCCATTATTACTGATCATGGAAGCCATTTTCAGAACGTCATGATGACTGAACTGACAGAACAGCTAGGCCTGCACCACGATAGTTCCACTCCATATTATCCACAAGCCAATGGTCTAGTCGAAGCCATAAATAAATTTTTAGTCACCATGATCAGACGAATTATTGGTATTCACAAGACGAATTGGCATTCCATGTTATTTTCAGCACTTTGGGCATATCGAACCTCAGTCAAAACATCAATTGGTTTCACTCCCTTTCAACTCATTTACGGTTTGGAAGCTGTGTTTCCGATTGAATGTGAAATTCCATCTTTGAAATTAGCCATAGAGTTACTCCCAGCTACGTCTGAAGAGGAGAAACGTTTTTTGTACTTGGCTCAATTGGATGAAAATCGGAGAAACGCTGCAATAGCAAACGAGGCTCATGTCAAAAGAGTAAAAGCTCAGTATGATAGAAGTGTTACCCCTCGAAATTTTTCAGAAGGAGACCTAGTCTTATTTTATGATCAAGCCAACGATAAGCTAGGAGCTGGAAAATTCGTGCCCATGTGGCATGGTCCTTTCATTGTTAAGTGAAAACTGGAAAAAGGGGCCTATGAGCTAATAGATTTTGATGGTATCCCTTTAGATAAGCCCAGAAATGGGTTATATCTGAAGCGATATTATGCTTAAACTTGGTATGGAGATATTTTATTTTTTAGGTTAGATTTCTTTACTGCTGGTGTGTCTTAGATTTGAAAGGTGTGCCTAGTTTAGAAGTGTGTTTTATCACTATTCCTGCTTATCTGAGTTTTACTCTTGATATTGCAGATGTCGACGTCTCTTCAAACCTACATTGGTTTTGCTGATGGTGCTTGTCATAGTACACAGAACATTTCTTCTGTAGCTTGGGTTATCTATTCACCCTCTGATGAGTTAGTTTCCATGCATGGGGTAAGCCTTGGTCAAACAACGAATAACATTGCCGAATATAGTGCAGTGATTGAGTTATTATCTGAGTCCATATCATTTGGGATTCGGAGTTTGATTGTGAGGTTGGATTCTGAACTTGTGGTATTACAGCTTAACAGGGTTTATGCCATTAGAAATCCAATGTTGTTACGATTGTTTTTAATAGTTTGTCTCTTGGAACGTGAATTTGACTACATTGAATATCAGCATATTCCAAGACATTTAAATACATTAGCAGACGCAGTTGCTTCTAGTATGATAAATCGACATTTGCAGTGATCAAAACAGTAAAACAAATAACATTCATAATATGTATACAGATAGCCGGTAAATAGTGATATATCATAGATAGAAGTGTTTTAAAAAAATATACATCGTCTTCGATCATAGGTTGGAAACACCTTATGATCGGCAAATAATAACACAAAAAGTCAAAAATATGAGTCTACAACACGATCATCCCATCACTGATGGTGATCATGATAAGAAATCACTGCCCGAGCCACCCTACACAGGAACCTCCTAAAAGGTCCTAGAACACCAATCACGTATCTCTGCAATCTGAGTGGAATGTCATCTATGTTTGTCTCTGGAATGTCTAGAGTCAAACGCTCTAGATGATGCTCTAAATCAGTCAAGATTTCTGCTGATTGGCCTACTGGAGCTAGTGCGGCTGCAACTGGTTGTCTTCTTTCATAGGGTTGGAGATGGGCTGGTCGTCGTGGGCCCACATCTGTATTCAACTAAATATTGTTTATTAATTTCCAAGACGATTTAAAAATAAAAAATTTAGAACTTAGAAACTTTTGAAGAAAGAATTTTTTTACCTGAGTCATCCCACTGTTCCCCTGTTGGGAGAGTCATCTCCCGGTCGCCGCAGAAATCTATCCTAGTGTATGGAAATTCCTCTATGAAAAAAAGTTGGTGATCCAGCCAAAGAAAATATGAAGAATGAAATCGAACAATCTCAGCGACCTCAATACCGTGATGGGCCATCAGTGCGGACCAACGAACCATCCTAGGTTCTCTAAGTTGACCGGCATCAATAGGGATACTCTGTGGAGCTAACATAGGAATCCTCTCTAGAGAAAAGGAGACGACGATGGATCCATATCCAAAGTTATTTAGTTTCCCATTTTTCGCTCTAGTTAGTTGGCCTTTTATATTAGCCAACACAGCGTCACACCAGTTGAAAATGGTGCTGCAAAAAAAGTCCACAGCAATGCGCATCTGATAAACAGTAGCTACATGCAATGCTGCGCTCCCACACAGCCTGGTAATAGTAAATGCAATAACTTTCAGCTCGGGACGGATGATAGTTTTTATATCAATCCGTTTGTCCCTGGGGTCTGCTTCATCATTACAGAATTCTTGCCGAAGACTAGCGACAGTCTGGCCACCTGGCCTAGTCCCAAACAAGGAGAGTCGTTTGCCCCTGTTGGACAAACCAGTCAAAAAATAAATGTCCTCCAGCTCAATTTCGAGCCGGTGGCCGCCAATTATGAAACACTGGTCCTGCACGTTCCACCTGTTTACCAGCCATGTCAGGAGCTCTACCTGTGCTCTCATGCCTTGAATGGCCCAGAATTTATATATACCGCACGCTCTTAATGCTTGCATTGTGGGAAAATGGAGCATTGCGGCGTCATCCACGTCCTCGTGTTCACGTTCTCTCCAAATCAACATCTTGTTAATCCTACAATACATAAAAAGATATATTAGAACAATCTAATTTGAAAAATTTTGGGCAGCAAAAGAGAAATTTGAGTTTTAAATTTAAACGCGCGGGGACCGCACTTTACCTTTGTAAACAGTGCGTAGGAATGCACACGCTCTGTAAGGAAAGTGAGGACCCACGACTTTTTTCCTTGTAGAAAAAATTCGGGGTCCGCAGGTACCATGTGTGTCACCTGCGAACCCCCGCGGGCGATTTTTGAACCATATTTTTCCCTTAAAAATAAGATTTAAAGCCTAAAAATGAATTGTAAATGGATGAAATGCAAGATTAAGAGGTCGCAGATTACCTGGGACTGACGATTCTCAATTTCAACAAACATATTTTCCAGAATCTTTACAGGAACTTTTTTACCCAAAAGCTTCTACTTTTCACTCTGAACTTGAACGGTAAAAATGAAGTTGAAAAAGTCCTTTTTATAAGTTTTTTCGAATAGATGAATTTTTAATTTATTTATTTTTCACTTTAAAAAGGGTATTTTTGAATCATTTTTACTCATCTTAAACAGGTATGTGTAATGTTTCAAGTTTTTGTGCAGAAATTGGATTTTTTCAAGAGAATTGATCATTTTTTCAACAAAGAGCATACTTTTATCACTTTTTCGGACTCTTTCAAAAATTCACGAAAAAGCGAAACATTGGAGTCCTCTTTTAAGCCCTTTTCAGACTCTCTAAACATGAAAATATCACTGAGTACTTGATTTTTCGAACTCGTTAAAGTAAATGAATAATCGTCCCTTCAGTATAAGTTTACCCCTTTTACGGACTGAAATGGACTATTTACGAAAAAGGTATACATTGACTAATTACGGTCAATAGAGTTCTCTCCCGCATTATTTTATACTTTTTCGGGCCTGAGAGACTAAATTTACGAAAAAGTACACCCACAGAGCTTTCTTAAGTTTTTTCTTCTGACTCCCTAAAATTGAAAAACACTGAGTTTCTCCTATACTGGAATCGTTAAAATTTAACAATAAAAGACCTGTTTAATTTTCAACAGGAATGAACCACTCCTTCTTAGGGTTCAAATCTTAAACTAAGTTGGACTCATCCGAAGGATGAGCTTATAAACAAGCAAATGTTATCCTCCTCAAGCTTGTCAAAAATAAGGAGGTACTTGCCAGAAATGGTGGGGGAAAAAGATGAAAATGGGCGTGTTTGTTGTATTTTGATTCTTCGAAAATTCAATCAACCACTCTTGAACATGACACTTTCATTCACCTGGGTTGTGAAATCCTTTGCCTAATAGTTAATCAAACCTCATTGAAAGTTTTCATCCGGTTTCTGAGTATTAGCTTTGGGTCAATTGTCGCCAAGCCATCTGCAGTGTCGTTATGTGTTCAAGAGGACAGTTTAAATAAACCATTCATCTGCAAAATATCTGTCATCCATTTTTACCATCCCTGAGTCAGTCGTTGCTAATATATTTTCAAAACTTGATCTATGATTTCATGTTGTGGGCTTGCCTACGACGGATCGCTTTCTATCGACGACAACTCATTATCTGGGAAGTTGATCTATAAATCGTCAGTACCTTGAAATCTGCATGACTTAATGGCAGGTTTCTCACTTTCGACGACGGGTTACATCATCGACCTTCGATCGAATGATTCTGTGAGATGTTCGACTTCAGCTCATTCATTCACATTTCATGGATTGTACTGGGTACTTTGAGAGTCATTGACGTTACTGGTGGCTACTCTCACACTTGTTAACAGTTTACATCATTGACTGGTAATCAAGTGGTTTCTACCATGTTTGACTTCGACACATTCATTCGCATGGATAGAATCGTACTAGTTCGAGATGCGGAAATCAAGACCCTGGATCTAGTTTCTACCATCCAGGCTGCGAGGAATTTTGTTATCATTTATACAGTGGACTATTTATAAACAGATGGCTGCGTCCATACTGTGTTCACACATGTCTATACTGTCATGTACTCAAAATCATTCCTGTATCAGAACAATTGAATCAGTTTTTAGTCAGTTTAATCTTAGTATGGGAATGCCTACCTCAGTGATGATGTATATACATATATATTTTGCATTGAATGTTTTTACAGGTACTGACTGGGGTGTCCACAGGATGATCCTAGAAATGATAAAGTACTGCCCTCTTCATATATGACAGACTTCAGCATCTTCTATTCCAGACTTTTCACTTTAGGGGGAAATCTGTTACACTGAAAATTGTCATCCTGACATTCTGCCATGTGTATGAGCTCATTATTACTCATACTTCTCCCTTTTTAAAGTCTAACATATCAGTTCCTCATGTCAAGCCTTGAAAATCAGAAAAAATTCCTAAAAGTCTCCTAAACTTTGGTGTTGCACTTTCTGGCTATCTTGCCTGCGGTCCCGCGCCCAATGTTCAGCTTTCCTGCGTTCCTGAACGAAATTTATCTTTGTTATAGGTGTAGACTCCTGTAAGATTAAAAAGGCGTAAGTAAATCCCAAAAAGCTCAATTAAAGTAAATTCCGGAAGCTTCTAGAATGGAACTTGCGGTGGCAAAACCGCTCTTGTGAGGTGCATGAATCCCTTACCTTATGGAGCTAACCCCTTGATGTGAGGAGCTTATCCCTTTGAAGGATGATTTTATCCCTTCACACTTGGAACAGAAAACCCCCTCTTTTCCACTATAAAAAGAGGCATTGGGTAGCCTCAAAGGGAGTTCAAGCTTTTAGAATATTTGAAGTTAAGTGCTGTTGAGATTTAGACTCAGTTAACTAAGACTTTTGTGAGGAGAGATTGCATACCTCTATTTGTCTTGGTTGGAGGAGTGCATAGCTTATCAAAGTAAAGGAGACTCCTACTTCGGACCCCGGAAAGTCCTGTGCAACATCAAGGCTCAGGTTGTAAGGATTTTCTTCTTTTGAAATTAATAAAAATATACTCATTTTTCTCAATAAGCTTTCAATCAATGGTTTATTTCATAGATTCCTTGATCACTATGATAAGCATGGTTTATGATGATTTGTATACAGGTGCTATGTAATATTTTTCTTGTTTGTGACTACAGGTTTACGAGGAAAACTCCTTCAAGCGCACGAGGGACAATAACGACTTCAAATAAGCACTGGACAAACGGTAAGTCTTTTACACCTATATAGAGCTTTTCATAGATCATATATGCTTAGAGAAAGATTAGTCTGTTTGGTTGTTTGTTGCTAGATACTTTTAGTACTAGGGAGATCGGTCTTGTCCGCAAGACGGATTAATCCATACAACACTCATGCAATTCATGTGGAATGAAATCCCTAAAAAATATGATATTTTTCTTTCTCTAACTGCGTTGAGTATCATGGGAAATACAATGATTTTTTGGGTGCATGGGTGCAACCCAATATTCCTACAATTGATAGTCAACATCCCTTTCACTTAGATCTCAACTAGGCTTCCACTGGAACTGAAATGCATGCAACTAATAATAGTAAATCCTCAGTTGCATGTGAGATCACTAATTGTGAATTAATGAATATTTAATTCACTTTATCTTCCACTAGTGTGCCAAATAGTTACAACTAGCACAACTGAGTTTAACTCACTTAACTAAGTTAAACTGTTTGCAACCTGCATTAACTAATGCATCACTGCACTTTGACCTATGTTACAACTAGAATTACTTTGCTTGCCTCACCAACTACCTTCAACTCGAAATTCATGAGCCAACTGAGTTTATCACACTCACTAAACTATTAAAAGTTATTTTGAGATTATATTACAGTTTATTGTCCATGTTAATTAAGATATAACTAAAATATGCATGCACCAAATTTAGCCCTGTGGGCCCCACCCTACTATAGGTGCTTATTGCAGTAGGCATGGGTGCTGAAATTTTCTTGTTGAATATCAACACTCCCTCTCAAAAAGAAAAGGATTATCATTAACCCTGATCCTACCTCTATGGTATTCGAATTTTCTCCTGGTGAGTGCCTTCATCAGAATATTTTCATCCTGATCTTCCGTGGGAATGTACTGAAGAAACATTATTCTCCTCTCACACAATCTATGAGATGATGGTACCGGATATATATGTGCTTGGACTTATCATGAAACATAGGATTAATCATGAGTTTAATGCAACTCTAATTACCACAATGTATCACTATCGGATCCATCTGAGATCCAAACAAACCAACCAAGATCTTTCTCATCCAGATAGCCTCACATGTAGCTTGACTTGTTGCAATGTACTATGCTTATGCTGAACTGAGTGCCATGGATCACTGCTTACTTCGGTACCAAGAAATGTTTGTTGATCCAATGCTAAAGATCCATCCTAATGTGCTCTTTCTGTCTGATGGACTGCCAACCCAATCTGCATCCATGAAGCCTTGAAGCTTCACTCCCTCTATCTGTCTCTACCATAGACCATAGTTTGATGTGACCCTCAAGTATCTCAAGACATGCTTCCTCGCCTTCAAAAATATCTTTTTTGGCTTAACCATAGCTTGACTCAACTAGCTAATTGCATAGAAAATGTTCGGTCTCGTGTTCACCAAATACATTAGTGAACCCACTAACTGCCTGTTGTTAGTATGAATCTTTCGTCATAAAATACCACTTTAGGTACGCATAAAATATAGCCCTAACATCAAATATGACTGCCAATATCTTTAAGTCTGCAATTAGTTGATC